>RRZL01000027.1:1279988-1353888 GCA_006782975.1 Chlorella sp. Dachan | reverse complement strand
CGCCATCATGCCGGGGGCGCGGTGCAGGCCTGGCAGCGGCAGCGGCGGCAGCAGCGGCGGCACGGGCGGCTGCGGCGACGCCACTGCTTCCTCCACAGCTGAGAAGCGGGAGCGCCGCTTTTGGGCGCCCGACTGCCGCAAAAAGTGCTTCTGTGCATGCGAGGCCACTTGCGTGGGTGTGCGGCTGGGCACGTAGTAGCGGCTGATCAGCTTCCACTGGCCCTGCGGCAGGGAGGGCGGGTGCGCGGGTGGCGGGCATGAGTGGCTGCGAGGGCGACGAGAGCGCGACGGGAGTGTGCCGCAGCAGCTGCACTCCCTGCTTTGGCAGCGGCAAAAGCAATCATGTCGCCACCACGGTAAAGCGCTGTGATCCAGGCTGCTCACCCTGCCGTAGACCTTGAGGCCGGCCAGGAAGGCCGAGTGTTCGTCATCCGTCCAGGGCGCGCCTGCCAAGGGGCAGATAGGGCGGGGCAGCAGGCGGCGGTGAGAAGCTGCAGAATCGGCGGCTTGTTGGTTGTGGAGGGTTGCAGCATGGTCTGCTGGATCCCGCGGTCATGGCCCTGTGCACGGGGGAGCGCTGATGCAGCAGCAGGTGGATGAGCGGGCAGGGGCACGTGCCCGCAGGGCAGGGCGGAGGCGGCCCGCCGGCGAGGGCAGCCGCAAGGCGCTGCATGCCGCGTCAGCCGTGCTGAGATGCCTGCAACGCGCATGCTCGTGCCAGTGGGGGGCTGCCAAGGCGGCTGTGGGCGCGAGCGTGCGTGACGCCGTGTGTAGACCAAGTCAGCCTTCCGGTCGCCTCTCTGTCGGGTCCATCACCACCGGGAGGCCTATCCCGACCCCTGGCAGCGGTGACCAGCCTGCCAGCGAGTGGCGGCGCTGCGCCTCCCCCACAAAGCTCGCCTTTTCTGGCCAGAACCGTCGACTTGGGGGGTCGCTGCTGGCTGATCAGGTCGCCTATGCTGAGAGGGGGCGGCAGGAAGGGCGCCGGGGCCCCTTGGAGAGCCATCGGTGCTCTTCCGTTTGAACGTGGCTTTTAGAGCCCTGGTGGAGTGCAGCACGCGTGGCCCATGCCCTACTGGGGCTGGGAGGAGTGCCGGAGGCCGTGCAGCGCGCCGGGAGAACGACTTACAACGCAGCAGGCTGCCCAGCAGGCAGATGAGTTGCTCACCCTGTTGCATCTGGGCCCAGTTGCCCTGCTTCCTGCGGTCACAACTTGCCCAGCATGCGGCCCACCACCTGCCTGCACGCCAGCCTGCGGGGCGCTGCAAGTGTCGCCCAGCCTGGCCGCCTGCACCACACCAGCAGCCTGGCAGCCACTCACTGCGGTGCTAGAACCCGCCAGGGAGCTGCCGTGAGAGCAGCAGCCAGCAGTAGCAGGCGCGGCGGCGGCGGCGGAGCGGCAGCACCCGACACCAGCAGCGCACGGTCTGAGATGCTGGCACCAATCCTGAAAGCTGCGGCTGGTGAGCGCCGCCATGGCTGCTTGCACCTTGCTGAGGGTGTGGCGCCGTCACCAGGGGCATTCCCCTGCTGTGGGTGGGGCGTGTGTGCCCTTGTGCGGCAGCCCGGCCAGCTTCTCGCCAGGTGCTTCCAGGTGGGGTGCTCACAATGATGCAACGCCCCTGCCGCTGCAGCCGACCCCGTCACATTTGCTGGAGGGTTCTTGGCCGGAGCCCTCGGCCTGAACCTGAAGCAAGGTGGGTGGCCTGGCTTGGCGCACATGCCGTCGCCGGCAAGGCAGCAAGCACTCGTCACCAGGACGGGTTGCTACTACACCGGCCCAAGCAAGGGGAGCACCTAATGATGGCCCTCTCTGCTCCCGCTGCCGCCGCAGACCCGCTCAAGTCGTGGATCGATCAGACGGCAGCAGAGGCGGGCCTGCGATACCAGTTCACAGTGCAGCGGCTGGAGCAGGAGCGGCAGGCGCGAGCGTCGTACGACCCGTGATTGTCCGACATGTTCAGATGTGTTTCAGATTCTGCTGTTGCGCCCAGTTTTGTGTTTGATGGCCACTTCCGCCCCTGTACACCGCCTCTCTTGTGCTCCCCCCTGTGCCACACACGTGCTCACGCCCTGTCAAACCCGCCCACTCTTCACATGCTTTTGGCAGCTTCTGCAGCGAACTGCTCCTTGCACATGACTCAACTCTGCAACTGCGAGCCAGTGCAACAGCAACTGTCCAACAAGCGAGCCCAAGGGGAGGGGCGTGCAATACATCTGGCATGGCAGCTTGCGCCAGCTAGCCACAGGTCCCTCATCCCTTAACTCCAGCCGTTCACTTCTTCTCGGCAGAGCCGTTGGCCGCCGGCTGCTTTGCCTGCTCGGCAGCCGCAGCCGCCTTGCGCTTCTTCTCAGCAACCTGGTCATCTGCAGAGGAGTTGAGGGGCATGGCAGGCAGCAAGACGCGCTCATATTGATGGAAAGAAAGCAAAGCTGCTGCGGTGGACATGCTGCTGGTTGCCTGGGCACAACACACGCCCACATGCACCCCACCCCAGCCCTTTGGTCTGCCAGGGCTGGTGCCCCAATGCACACACCTGTGAGCGGCAGCCAGTAGATGCAGGGCTTGGCGGTGGTCTTGCGGAACAGCTCGTCCAGTGTACGCACCGGGTGCTCCTCCCGCCCATGGCTGCAGCGCGGAGCACGAGAGCAAAGGGCAAGGGGACGAGCAGAGGGCAGCTGAAAGGGGGCTGCAGGGGCATGCAAAACAAGCTGATCTGCCACCACTGTTGGGTGCAGTCCGTCAGGCAGCACGCAGCACAGCCGGGCAGCAGCGGCGCACCTGCCCCGCCGCTCGGGCTCGGCATCCGAGCGCCGCTCCGCCGCCCGGCCCAGGCCTNCGGCAGCGGCGCAGCCTCCCGCTCGCCGCCACCGCGAGAGGGGCCAGCAGCAGGTGCCTCTGCTGCCGCGGGGGCATCCGCGCTGCGCGCGTCGCTGGCCTTGCGGCTCAGCATCTCCCGCAGGTCGCGCACACCCTCCAGGGGTGGCGAGGGGCTGCGCCGGTTGCGGTTCCACTCCCGCTTGCTGCAGCGGCATGCGAGGGGAGGGGGAAGCAGCATGTCGGACCGGAGGGCATGCGAGGGGGCGAGTTGCTCCAGGCCCCAACCTTGCCCGCTCTGCCGTGCCTGACCCGCTTGGTCTGTCCAGATCCACAGCCGCCCATGCAGCCCACACCGCATGAGCCGCGAGTGCAGCAGCCCGAACATGCCACTGTACTGCACCTGCGGTCCACGGCAGGGGCCGCCTCCTTGCTGCCCTCGGACGCCGCCTTGGCTGCCGCAGCAGGCGCAGCAGCAGCGGCCTCCTCCTCCCCATCCTCCTCGGTCCGCTTCAGCCGGAAGTCGGGATTGCCGGCGCCCGTGCCGATGGCTGCAGGCAACAGATTTGTACGGGGAGAGAGGGTTGCACCGCGCTGAAAACAGGCATGTTTGCTTCAGCCCGAAGTTGGGAGTGCCGGCGCCCGTGCCGATGGCTGCAAAGCGTGCAAGGGACAAAAACAGCGGTCACAGACGCACAGCCGGTGGGCACGCCTGCTGCACCGTGCAAAGCATGGTGTGTGGGGCCGCCAACTCCCAAGCCACCAAACCAGGTTGAAGTGCGAGCGCTGCTGCACCAGCATCCCTCAGCGCATTGGCCTTGCTCGGTCGCACCTGTCTCCGCCTCTGTGAGCGGCACGAAGCGCGGCGCCAGGCGCTTGGGGTTGGTGGCCGGCCACTGCAGCTTGTAGGTGGCCTGCGGATCGAAACGAGGAGTTGCAGAGCAGGACAACATTGGGCGAGGCGGGCCCAATGGCGTAGCTCATTCCACGCCAACAGCAGTGCAGCACGCCACCGTTGCCGCTTCACCATGATGTTGCAGCTGCACAGCCCTGTGCCAGCGCAGCTGCACGTGTGCCAACTGGCGGCAGCGCGTACCCGGCGCGTTGCCTCCGCCTGCGCCTTGGTCTCAAACACGCAGTAGGCGTGGGTCTTGATTGACGGCATCCACAGCGCCAGCACCTGCCCCGTCTCGCTCAGCAGCTCGCGGACCTGGATGGAGGGCAGGCGGACACTTCGCGTAGGCGTGTGAGGAGGTAACACTTCGAGTGGGCGTGTGAGGAGGCGAGGCAGGATGGCTGCCGAGACGTGACACTGCGGCAGCAGCCAGATCCGCAATGGGCAGCATGCCAGACGCCACACAGCCCCTTGCCCCAGAAAGAAGACCCAGCTCCCTTGCCACAGGCCCACACCTGGCGCTCAGTGAAGGGGCGCACAAACCCGTCGATGCGCAGCGCCCGGGTGGCAGGCTCCTCCGCTTCCGGCACATCCTCCGGCGCCGGCGCCTCGCCCTTCTCTGCTGTGAGAGGAACACGCAGATGAGGGAGCAGTGAGTTCTGCAACCGGCCAGCCTGCGCAGCGAGGGCGGTGCAACACAGCGGCAGCAGCCAGCGAGACCACTCCACCTGCCCTGGCGTGCATGCCGCCCTACACCGCCTCGCACCTGCGTTGCTGAGGGAGAAGCCGCTGCCGCTGCGGGGCACCTTGCTGGGCCGCTCGGCGGAGCCCTGGGAGGCCGCCGCCGCAATAGCCTTGTCGGCAGAGGGGCCGCGGGTGCCGCTCACGCGGCGGGGCGCTGCCGCCGCCTGCTCCTCCTCACGCTTGCGCTTGGGCGCCTCTGCAGCAGACATGCATGGGGTGGTGTGAGGAGATGGAGGGGGCGCACGCATGCGTTGGGTTTCCTGGGTGCCCCTGCCAAGAGCTGACCAACATCAAATGCACCAGCCCCGTGCCAATGGCTGCCACCCAGCCACCCCCCGCCGCCTTACCCTCCGCCTGCTTGCTGCGCTGCTGCTGCTCTGCCGGCTGCTGGGCCGCCGCTGCGCCGCCCTCGGCATCACTGTCCTCTCCATAATCCAGGTCCACATCCGCAGCCGCGGCCGGCTGGGGCTGCTCCTGGGCGGCCGCCACCGGGCGGTCCTTCTCCATTCCTGCCGCCTGCTGCTGCTCTGCGGGTGCAGCCTCAGCCTGGCCTGCCGGCTCCGCCGCCGCAGGCGATGGCTGCTGGGCGCCCTCTGCCTCGCCTGCGGCCGGCGCCTCTGCAGCCGGCTCGGCAGCAGGCTCAGCCTCAATCGGGGCAGCCGCCGCATGCTCTGGCGCGGCGGCGGCCTCCTGCGGCGCAGCTGCGGGCTCCTCCTCGGCTGCCGCTGCAGGCTGCTCCGCCTTCTCGCCCTCTGCCGCCGCCTCTGCCTTCTCCTCCTCTGCCTCAGCGGCCTGCTCTGCCTGCTCTGGCTTCTCCTCCTCTCCCTCGGCCGCCTGCGCCGCCTGCTCCTCCTGCTCCCCTGCCTGCTGCTCTTCCGAGTTCTCCTTGCCGGCGGGCGCGTCAGCTGCAGCAGCACCCTCGGGGCTCTTCTGCGGCAAGTAGGGCAGCGTGTGGGAGTGCTGCTTCAGACCCGGTGGCCGCAGGCAGGAGCACCAGGCCAGCGGCGGTGGCAGCAGCGGCAGCGAGCGGCAATGGCGCACCAGGCCCCCAGCGGGCTCCCCGCCCCACCGCACCTCGTTCTCGGCGATCCATGCCTCCAGGCGCTCCACCAGCTCCGCCTTCTTGCCGCCCACGGGCAGCCCCCGCTTCTTGCACTCCTCCTTGAGCTCCACGACCTTCAGGTCGTGCACCCACTCGGTGGACGGCATGGTGGGCCGGCTGCTAGCCTGCGGCACCGCCAATCGCCGGAGTTTCGCTGGCGCTCTCGCCCTGGGGGTGGTGCGGGGGGCTGGGGCCCTGCCAATCGGGTTCGATAAAGGGCCGATCGACGTTCTGAGCCGCCGCCGCTCGAAAGAACCGCTGAACCTGCTCTGTGCATGGGACGTCGACCGCGCCTCATGGCGGGCCCAGCTGCCCCCCTCCGGCCTCTTTCACTGTGCTTGAGGAAGGCACGTCAGTGCTGAGAGCGCCAGTGAAAATGGTGTTCGTGCGGACGGGTGAGGAGGGGCTGGCGGCGCGAGCAGCGCGCATGGCGGCGCGCGGCCCTGCTGCCGCGGCTCTGGGCGGCCGCCGGCGCATGCCTGTCGCCCTGGCAGGCTCGCATGCCGCCCCGATGCTGATGCCCGCCGCCCCAGTGCCCCGCAGACCGCACGCATGTGCTGGACCTCGCGTCCACGGCCACCGTGGCCGATGTGAAGGCCGCCATCGAGGCCCGCCAGGGTAAGGCCTCCTCTGCCGCCGCCGCCGCCGCCGCCGCAACCTGGAGCACGGTGTTTGCCCGTCAGCCGCATGCCATGCTGCCATACCCACTCCTCCAGCTGACAGTGCATGCATACCTGCCGCCCCCACCTTGCCCGCAGGCATCCCCGCTGAGGAGCAGCGGGTGATGTTCGGCGGCAAGCAGCTGGAGGACGGCCTGTCCCTGGAGAAGTGCGGCATCAGCGATGACTCCCAGGTGCGCAAGCGGCGACGGTGACGCTTGCCTGTGGAAGGCAGGCAGTGGCCCGGGGAAAAAACCCAGCTGTCTTGCTGGCTGGCTTCGCGCACCAGCATCAAGTGCAGCAGCTGCCCAGGGGCGCCGCCGCGCTCGTTGCGTGAGCCGTGCGCATGCAAGCGAGCCGTGCAGCGAGGCCGGCAGACGTCCATGCTGTCCAGCGCTGGAGCTGGCACTCACGCTTTCTTCCCCCTGCTCCCCCTGCTGCTGTGCCACCCCTGCAGATGTACATCCTGATGCGCCTGCTGGGTGGTGCCAAGAAGCGCAAGAAGAAGACCTACACCAAGCCCAAGAAGCAGAAGCACAAGTGAGGGAGGGATGCTGGGTGGGCGTCAGGTTGCGCCGCTGGGGCGCAAAGTGCCTTGGGCCCTCGGGTATACCCGCCATCGATTGTTACCATGGCTGCCGCCGCCGCCGCTGCTGCCGCCTGTCGCGTCCCCGCCAACTGCGCTGGCTGCATGCCGCTGCACCGCACCCACACCTGGCTGGCTGGGAGGAAAGCATTGTATCTGTCAATCCTCCGAGCGGGCCCGCCCGCGGTGAGGAACGATCAATTTAACCCTCTAAGAAGTTCTGAGCCGCCAGCGCCATCACGTGCTGCCGCACACCTGCTGCACCCCTGCTCACATCATGCCCTGCTGGCGGCAGCGCCCCTGCGCCGTTTTGGGCGCCTAGTTGTGCAACCCTGCCCCTGCCCGAAGCCTTGCTCACGCTCACTCCCCACCCGTCAACTCCACCCACCCGTGCTGACGCTCACTCCCCACCCGTCAACCTCACCCACCCACCCTGCAGGCACAAGAAGGTGAAGCTGCGGGTGCTCAAGTTCTACAAGGTGGACGACTCTGGCAAGGTGCAGCGCCTGCGCAAGGTGTGCCCCCAGTGCGGCCCCGGCATCTTCATGGCCACCCACTTCAACCGCGTGTACTGCGGCAAGTGCCACCTGGTGAGCGGGGATGAGGGGTGAGACCGGTCACGTCCCTCTGTGGGCTGTGAGTGAGCGCAGGCGACGCTCTGTGGGCTGTGAGCCCAGGCCGGTGCATGTGCAGCACGGCCGCTGGGTGCCGCACTGCTGGGGCTGCGGTGAAAGCAACTTGCAACGCACACGCGCTGCCCTGCTTCTGCCCTGCTTCTAACGCCAACCTTGCCTTCTCCGCCTCTCCTGCAGACGTACGTGTACGACAAGGAGGGCCAGACCGCCTAAGCGCTCGCTCCACCGCGGATGCACGCTTAGCACAGCCCACGCGGCGGGTGCGCCCGGCTTGCCGGCACACTGGCCACGGAGCGGCGGGGCGTCCCTTGCAGCGGCGCGGCGGCTACAGACCTCTCTCTGTTGTTTGCTCTGCCCCTGTAACACCCCCTGCTGCTGTTGGCCGAGATAGCAGGAAGAGGTCAGGGGAGGCGTGAGTGCCTGAGCAGGCTTCACATCAACGACGGCCGGGGGCGGTGCCGTGCTCTGGCCAAGCCCGCAAGGCGCTGTGACTCCGATCCTTGTGCCCTGGCATCACGATCGCGTCTTGTAACAAGTTGTGCAACAAACATCCCAGTTTCAAGGCGGAGGGCGATGGCGACCTTGCGGGCCCTCGCCGAGGTGCGACCAAGCGCCTCGTCGGCATGCTTGACATGCATGGTAGTGCTTTGATGCGCGAGAGCCGGTCGTGGCGTCGCACGAGCTGCTGCTGCTGCTGCCGCCGCCGCCGTCATTGCTGCACTGCCGCCGCCCCGCAGCTGCAACGGCATGCTGCCGGCCCCCTGCCTGCACAGGTGGCGTGGGCGCTGCCCACCTCCACCTTGGCATGGGGCATGATTGCAGCAGGGGCAGCCACGTTTGTTGCGCTGCTGGGCTTCCCCTCCCTGACCGCCCCCTACGGCCGGTGAGCTAAGCATGGACGCATCTGTGAAGTTTCAGCCACGGCCTCGCATCATTGCGAACAACAGCACAACAGCTATCGGAGTGGTTGCACTGGACTGCAGAAGAGATGCGGGGGTTTGTTGCAGCCTCAGCCTGGCTAAGCAGCCTGCTATGCACCAACCACCAGCCGGGGATGCCCAGCAGGTTGCCCTGCCTGTCCCCCCACTCAACCGCAGCTACTCCAAGACCGGCTGGGGCCTGCTCATTCCTTCCAAGCTGGCATGGGTGGTGAGGCGGCAGCAAGAGTCAGCCCTTGGCCATGCAATGCCTTGGCAACAGGGCCCCTTTGCAAGCCCTGCGCAGGCCACCAGCTGCCGCACGCCTGCTCCCTCCACTGCCTGCTGACTTCGACCATCCCTCCCTCAATTTCACGATTCGTTGCGCACCAAGCAGACCCAGGAGATGTGGAGCTTTGTGGTGCCCGCCACCTGGCTGGCCTTCTTCGCCACCCCGGACCAGCTGGCCCGGCTGGCGGCGCCCGCCAATGCGCTGCTGCTGGGCTTGTTCCTCCTTCACTACCTCAACCGGTAAGGCCCGCCAAGCGCCTGCTGTTGGTCTGCTGCTGCGCTCAGACACCCCATGCTGACCTTGGGCGAGGTTGCTCAGCGGTCAACTTTAACCACTCTGCCCCGCGCACCTGGCAGCGAGTGCTGACCTTGAGGCGAGGTTGCCCAGCGGTCAACTTCAACCTCTCTACCCTGCGTGCCTTGCAGCGACTTCATTTTCCCGCTGCGCCTGCGGGGCGGCAAGCCCACCCCCTTCACCGTGTGGCTCATGGCCGCCGTGTTCTGCATCTACAACGGCTGGATGCAGGCAAGGTGATGGGGTGTTTCCGTGATGCATTGGCTGGATGCAGGCAAGGTCTGGCGCATTTTCGTGAATGCATGGGCCGACGGTTCCAGCCAGGCCCAAACTTGCATGCGCGGTCGCGGGGTGCACTGCCAGCGGGCGCTCTGCCGGTGCCTCCAGGGACTGTCACGCCTCTTGGATCAGCCGCCCTTGCCTCGCAGAGCAAGTATTTCCTGACTGAAGCGCCCACCCATGCGCCGTTGACGCCCCGCGTGCTGGCGGGTGCAGCGCTGTGGCTGGCGGGCTGGCTGACCAACCTGCAGGCCGACCACATCCTGATCAACCTGCGCAAGCCGGGAGAGACGGGTAAGGCCGGTTTGAGTCCAAACCTGCTTGGTGCGCGCTGCGCTGGCGGGCAGCCTGACACGCCCTGATCATCCCTCGCTAGCCGGGGGAGAATGGGTGAGCAGCCGCTGTTTGAAACCTGTGTGTGTGTTGAGGTGGGCCAGAAACCGGGCCACAGCGCACCCTGTTTTACCTTGCAACAGACTGGCCTGGCCCCGCAGGCTGACCGTTTGTCGCCTTGCCCATGCCTGCCCTGCCGCCTGCCACATGCCTGGCCCCCTTGCTCCTGCTCGTGCAGGCTACAAGATCCCACGAGGCGGCGCCTTCGAGTACGTGTCAGCCGCCAACTACTTTGGAGAGGCAAGCTGAAACTTGGGCAGCACGCGCGGAATATGCACGACTTGGCCTGTGCTTGCTTGGCTGCTGGTCCTGCCGGTGAGTAAAGGATGGGTGTTCAGCAGCCCCGCCTGCATGAACAACCACAACAGCCCAGTCGCTTTGCGCCTGCCTCCTCCGCCCCGCCCGTCGCCAGATTGTGGAGTGGTCGGGTTTTGCGCTTGCGGCCTGGCCCTCCCTGCCCGCCACCGCCTTTGCGCTCTTCACATTCTGCAACCTGGCGCCCCGCGGCTGGCGGCACCACCAGGTGAACACACCTGGCTCTCCCCCTGCGCTCCTGATGAATTTAGTAAGGAGAGCTGAGCGGAAGACAGGGCCCTGGGTGGCCCGGCTCAGCTTAGCAGGTGTGCCCCCGTCAGCGCCCCGCCATCACTACTGCGTTTACACCCACCCTTCCTGCCTGCCTTCCCCCTGTCCCAGTGGTACATGCGCCGCTTCCCTCGCTACCCAAAGAACCGGCGGGCAATCATCCCATTCATCTGGTGATGGGGAGCTGCAGATGGCGGGCAGAAGTGGGCTGTGCAGGCTTGTCTGGTGCTACCATCTTCTGCCATCATCCTCGCTGCCATGCCCTGGCGGCCTTCTTGCTGCTTGGGGAACCGCGGTATGCACCGCGCCATGTCATGTTGACCATTTAATGTTGACCATTGCATCACACAGACCCAATACTCATTGCTCGCTTGGCCCGCTCGTTGCCTCGCGTTGCCCGTCTGGCCTGCTCGTTGCCTGACTTGCCCCAGTCCTGCTGTTTGCGGCGGCGATTGACGGTGTGTTTACATTACTAACTTCTGTGGACAAATCAGGGCCGTTCGTTTGGCTTGCTGGTGGCTATGCCATGAAATCGGGCAGCACAAAATGGAGAGCGTGCGGGGGCAGAATCTGGACAGATCGGGGAGGCGAGAGCTTGAAGGCAAGATTGTTGCGTTGCATGTAGTGGAGCTGAACAATAATGGGGGGCAGGGGCAGTGTGTCTGCGGAATTGGGAGCTGTGGAGATGGGGCGAGGCGAGCAGGCAGCAGCGGCAAAGCCAAGCGCTTGCGGCGCTCAGCTCGACTCGTCGCACGGGTACTCGTCCATGATGTCGTAGATGGAAGTGCCCGCCGGCTGCAGACAAAAAGAACAACCAGGGGGCGGCTATGAGGGCATGCCGATCACCACACAGGCAAGCGCGCAGGCCGGGAGGCAGCGGGGGGCAACCTGGATCCCGGCCGAAATGCTCCAGTCCACGCCAAATAGATAGCAAGCTTACCGCGGAGTAGTAGGCGATGAGCTGCTGGTAGGTGAGGAACCAGGTGTTGGGCTGCTCGCTGGCCCACTGGAGGAACGTGACCACCTGCGAGGATGCCCAGGGGGTCGGCAGCGGCCGTGCTCAGCATGGTAGGGCGCAGGGCATGGCCGGTCAGATGTGTGCAGCAGCAGCAGCACGGCATCCAACAAGGCAGCCTGGCAGCGCCACCGATTTGGGCAGCCTGGCACCGTCGTCGAGCTGGGCAGGTCTGGCGGTGCAAACCAAACGGTGGAAACTATTCAAAAGCGAAACACTCACGTTGGTGGCGTTGCCGGGCTGGCGCAGGTACGGCTCGTGCGCCATGATGAGGGTGGGCACACCCAGGCCGCGCTTGCGGTCAAAGTCGGCTTGCAGGCGCTGCGGGGAGCGTAGCGGGTGGGAGGAAGGGGTGGGAAGGAAGGAGAGGCGGGTCAGCAGATTGTGGGTGGGGCGGGTGGGGCGGGCAGTGGCGTGCCCAGTTGGCGACAGCAGCTGGGTATTTGTGGCACGGAACACCATCGCCGCCGCAATGCCTGCTGTCAAATCAGGCAGAGCCCAGCAGCCAACCAGCTGCCTGCCACTGCAACGGCACACCCAAAATGCATCATCTGTCATTTAAGGCGCACCTGCACCGCAGTCATGCCGTCCATGTCGACCGGGTTGGTGCGGCGGCCGGTGCAGGGCGGCAGGCAGTAGATGGGCACCTCCCTGCAGTGGGGAGTGGGGGCGCATGCGTATCAACTGTCAGGGCGTTGCGACTTTGGGAAGGTATCGTCAAGCTGCAAGCCCACCCACCTGCCTGCAGCCGAGCCGTCCTGAGCCCAGCCATCTTGCGCACAGTGCTCCACTCTCCTGAGCCACAACAAGCAACCCCGCCGCCAGGCCAACCCCGCACCATCAGCTCACCAGAGGGGCAGGCCCTCCCAAGACAGGCAGACCTCCCGCTTGCACTTTTTGAGCTTGAAGTTGGGGTCGTCCAGGCGGCCGGGGCGCTGCGTGTAGTCCAGCTCTTGCACCGAGGAGTCATACCTGTGGAGCAGGGGCAGGGGCGGGGAAGGCGGGGCACGTCAGTGGCAGTGAGAGGACGGGTAGCAGCAGGGCCGCTGCGTGTAGTCCAGCTGCTGGACCGAGGCGTTGTAATCGTGGGAGCAGGGACCACTCAGCTGTATGGCACTGGCATGCAGGGGAGCAGCTTGCGATTTGGGAGCAGTTTGCGATGGCTGGCCGGCTACTTGCAGCCAGGGGACATGCATCAGCAGCAACTCTGCATCCCAACAACAGCTGCTGACCGCCCGTACAATTTCATGCCACTCACTGGAAGCCCAGCTGGGCCAGGGCATCGCCCATGAGGTCGGAGGCCGCAAAGTCTGGGGCCCGGAACCCGGTCATCAGGCTGCAGTGAGGGGTGGGTGGTGGGAGAGGGAGGGGTGGTGAGGAAGGCGCAGGCGAGGTGCAGGCTGTGGGGTGGTTGCTTAGATCCCGGCGGCCTTTACACAGTTGAGCTCAGTTCCGGGCATGCCGCGCCCCCCGAAATCCAGCAACACGACTTCAGAGTGCAGAAATACACCACCAGCGCTCACTCGCGCGGGATGCCGCACGACTCGTTGAGCCAGGTGCGCACGCCCTCAATGTCTGCAAGGTACTGCTCAAGCGTGAAGTTGATCCAGCTGCAGTGCAGGAGTGCACAAGGGCGTGGTGCACAGTTAGGTTTATGGGGGGAAGGGAGAATGGTGGAGGCAGCTGCACGGTTTGCGGCTTCTACTGCGCGACTGCAAGGGTGTGGGGGCGTGCATGCCACGGTGCGACGGCACCCAGGCCACAGGCTTGCCCCCACCACTTGAGGCCTCACTTGTCCGAGTGCGACAGCGTGTGGGTGGCAATCTCGTGGCCGCGGGAGTAGGCTTCCTGTACCGCCGCGCAGCTGCCCGCATCCCGGCCCTGCTTACCCACAAACTGCACGTGTGGGTGGCACGGAGGCGAGGCGCGGGCTCAGCCAACCAGGCCGCCCGCTTGCAGCCAGCAGCCGCCGGCATGTACCACACAGCGGCACAGGGCTGCAGCTCCAGTCCCACCGCTGCACCACACCACAGGCAGGCAGCAGCGCAGCAGCGTCGCGGTGGCGGACGCACCCATGTGACGGGGATTCTGCAGCCGTTGGGGTTGCGCACATCCGAGGCCTTCAGGACGGTTTCCCACATGATGCGCCAGCTGCTGTCCAGCAGGGCGTCATCGTGCGACAGCCTGTGCAGTTGCGCGAGGGGAGCAAGGTGGGGGCGCGGTCGAAACGGCGCTGCGTGGCAGGCTGGCAGGGCGGCGGCGGCGCGGCAGTTGCAGGTGCACGGGGCGCAAGAGCAAGCAGAGCAGACGAGCAGTTCAACTTGCGGCAGCTTGAGCGGATCTGGATGTGGTGGTCTTTGCATGACACAGCTTGCCACCACTGCAAGCAGCAGATGTGCCGCACGAGCAGCATCTGGCTAGTCAGCCCTCTCCCCAACCCCCACAAGCGGCAGCTGCGCTCACAGCACGAAGCTGGGCGTCTCGCTGCTGTTGGTTGCCGGGATCTGCACAGCAGCCTGTGCGCAAAGACAAGGCACACGGCAGGGAGGATCACGGGATGTGAGGTTTTGAGGGGGGAGTCGGCAGGGGCACGAGGCGGCGGCGGCGGCGGGGGCAAGGTTGCGAGGGGGAAGGCAGCGGCGGGAACGACAGGCAGGCCGGCGCCCGGCCCGATCCCCGCGCCAGTCTCACCTCCACGGCGCCTGCATCCAGGGGGAGGGCGGGCAGCGGCGGCGCGTTTGCTTCAATACGCGCTGCTGCAAGCCATGTGCCATGGGGCGGCACCCAGCACCACCGCCCGCATGCACTGTCTGGCCCTCACCATGTGCAATTGCCAGGCAGCACAGCACCGCGGCCAGAACCCGTGAGGCCGCCATTGCTCGTGCTCGCCCGACCAGCACCACAAGCCGCCAGCCCACTCCACGCGAGGCAAGACTAGAAATTTGAGCAGGGACGCGGCAGAGGCGCAGACCATCATGTGGGCTGACCGCCGCCCGCGTGGCCGCCACAGAGGCACCCACAGAGACTCCAGCCCCCCACATCTGTCCCGGGCTGCTGCAGCAGCAGTGCACAGCAGCGATTACATCGATACGCAGATGAGGGGAGGGACCGACTGTACAGGGCTGAACCCAGGAAGGGCAGGAAATAGGCTGAACGGATCGGTGGGCGGGCGCCGCTGAAACCGGGGCAGCGCCGGCCCACACGCACAGGCAAGTGACGAGCGGAAAAGGCAGTGGGTGTCAGAGGGGTTCGCCCCAGAGGGAGCCAGGGGGGAGGTGAGAAGCCGGCGTTTGGGGGAGAAAACAAAACTCAGCGCAATGCAAGGGGAGGGGGAGGCGCGGGGCGCGCAGCAGGCGCTGGGCACAAGCCGCCGAAAGTTGTGCGGATCAGGAGTTTGGTGTGGCACCCTGGGCAGCTTTACGCCGCTGCGGGTTGCTGACCGCTCAGGAGTGGACTGCTGGGGCTGCAGGCGCTAGCTGCGTCCACAGAGCCGTGGCTGTGCCTCATGGAACATGTGGGCCGAGCTGGTCGCCGCTCACTTCTTCATCGCAGCATACCTGCAGGCCGGGGCGAGAGGAGGGGCGGTGGCAGCGATGCAAAGGGATCAGTCGCTTGCCGCTTGCCACAGCAGCAGGGCAGCCGCCTCGCTGCAGGGCGGCTCGAGTGGGACAGCGGTGGCAGCACAGGAGCCCCATGCCCACCGCCATAAACAGCCCAATGCCCACCTGGCGCCGATCAAACCAGCCACCACCAACAACACCACCACCAACACCACCCCGTGGACGGCTCCATTCCGCCCAAGCCTGCAAAACAACAGCTTACATGGCGTCGATCTGGGGCTGGTACTTCTTCTGCAGCGGCGCGCGCTTGAACTTGAAGGTGGGGGTGAGCAGGTCGTTCTCCACAGTGAAGTGGTTCTCAGGGGACTCCACGTAGATGGCCTTGACCTGCTCAAAGCCCTGCACACGGAAGGAGGGAGGAGAATGCAACCTGAGTTTGGCAGTTGTAAAGTGGTTCTCCGGCGACTCCACGTAGATGGCCTTGACCTGCTCAAAGCCCTGCGAGTTTGGAGGAGGGGACGCAAGCAGCTTGACGGGTGAGACCAGTGGAGGTGAGACGGGTGGAGTGGTTTCCATGCGGCGGCTGTGCAGTGTACTGCGCAGACACATCGCACCAAAGGCCAGCTCGCCTGTGTTGCCCACCGCCCGCCCCACCGTGACCTTGCCCTCCTTGCTGCGTCCAGCCCATCCCAGGAAGACACAGCGTGCAGCAAAATGCTTGCAAACACACAAGATGAAGAGCACAGCCCACCTTGAGCTTGCCCTCCTTTGCGGTGGCCGTCAGGCTGGCCAGCAGCGCTTGCACAATCTGCAGCACAGCAGGACAAGGGGGTGGCGCAGCGGCAGGGCATCATTTTGGTGTAGTTGGCTGTCTGCACACGGGCCAGGCCTGACGACTCCGCACCACACAAGCACAGCCGATCACTCCCGCTGCCCTGGCCGCTGCCCTGGCCCCGGCCCCAACCTCACCTTGGGGTTGTGGCACAGCTGCTCGTCGGTGCCGCTCACGCCCACCTCCTCGGCCAGCGACTGCACAGGGTGCAAGGCGATGGCAAAGTTGGGTGAGGAGAGAGCGGTGCAATGCCACTGGCAACGGCTGCGTGCCGCGCCTCGCCAGCACATGTGCGCAACGTTCAGTGCTTGCCGCCCCCGCCTCAAGCCAGCCCAAAGCCAGCCCGCACCCAACCAGCCCAGGCAGCAGCTCGCCTGCAGCTTGCCGTGCAGGGGCACCACCACGGCCACCAGGCTGCTCTCGAACGAGTTGCCGTACACCCAGATCTGCGGGGAGGGCAGGATTGAGGATAGCATCAAATCATGAAGATTGTAAGGGGCAAGGGCAGCTCGCAGAGGAGTTGCCGCACACGTCGATCTGCAGAGTGTGGGGCGCAGGGAGCCGTTTCAACAGGTGGGGTAAACATGGGCGTAGGGCAGCTCGGGAGCAAGCTGGCAGTCCTGCGCTGCCAACCCAACCCAGACGCCTGCCGGCCGCAGATTGGCGCTCCTGCTGTACATACTTTCTGGCCTCGGGCCACGGGAGCACGTCCGTATGCCCTGACGCAAACAACCCTGCCCAGCCGCCCACCTGCTCCAGGTTGGTGTTCTTCTTATAAATGCCCTCCACCTTCTCCACTGCAATGTACTCGCCTGCGCAGTCACAGTGGAGGGGGCAGAGGAGGTGCCGGCCATACGTTTGTGGGGCGGAGGCTGTGCCTCAGATGGTGCGCAGGGCATGGCAGAGAGTGCTGCTAGACGCGTTGCAGCGGGCATGAAAGTGCCTGCCAAGCGGCCAGCATGCCTGTCACTGCACACATTGCTGTGCGAGCGCTGGAGCTCTGTGTCGCGTGCTGAGTCGCACCAACCCAAGGAAGGAAGGACCCACATGGCTGAGCTTAACGACGCCTTTCATGCAGGCAATGGCTCCTACCCGCCAATTAAACGATCAACCAACCATTTCAGCAACGAAAACCCACCCTGGCTGAGCTTGAAGATGTTCTTCATGCGGTCGATGATGCGCAGCGCGCCGCCGGGGGTCAGCTCGCCAATGTCACCTGGAGAGGGCAGCAGTTGCCGCACCGCACAATTACATGCCATGGTGCAGTACAAGAGGTGGGCAGCCTGGGCAGGGGGCGGCTTGTGGCACGCACAGGCCGCCGGTTGGCCAAGCGCCAGCAGCGGCGCTGCCCCGCAAGCGGCGCTGCCCTGCAAGCCTTTGTGCCTCACTCACCGGTGTGGAACCAGCCGTCCTTGTCCAGCACCTCGTCCGTCTTGTCCTGCGCAGACCATCATACAGGGTAAAGTAGGCAGGGGATTGGTTCTCGCACACAGGGTCAAGTAGGCAGGGAATGGGTTAGCTGCAGTTCCTCGCCTCGCTGATTGGTTGGCTGTGGTACCTCACCTCACTTTGCCCATCCGATTGGAGGACAAGGGCCTTCAGACGGATGATAATCCCAAGTGCAACCCCCAGCCACCCACCTGAGCCTTGTAGTAGCCTGCGAAGACCGAGGGGCCGCGCACCACCACCTCGCCGCTGCGGGGAGGGGGCAGGGCTGCAACCGCTCAGGATCGCATGCACGGCGCGTGCGGGCATGGCAGGTGGGGAAACCGCTGTGCATGCCTAGCAGGAGTGAGCAGCTGGACCGCAGCCCCACAGGGCGCAGGCTCTGGCCGGCACTGCAGCAGTCAAACGAAGGAATGAATCACCAGGCTCCGATGGATGCGCAAAAAAGAGCAGCGGGCTCACCGGGGCGGGTTGGCGAGCGGGTCATAGTTCATGGTCGGCACCGCCTCCAGCCGGAAGGACAGCACCGGCTGCGGCGGACCCACAGTGCCGGCGTGGGCCTGCGAGCGTGAGCAGGGGGCGGGGTGGTGGGTCAACGCGTGTGGATGCGACGCCAGAATGGGCGGAGGAGGCTGCCCAGCGCACCGGCGCCCCGTGGCGCATGCAGCCGTGCGACACTTACCGGCACATCAGGGACGGCGATGAAGGAGGCTGCGCACGTCTCGGTCAGGCCGTAGCCCTGAGGGGCAGGAGTGATGCAAGGGAAG
The DNA here is from genome assembly GCA_006782975.1 of Chlorella sp. Dachan. Classification (NCBI taxonomy): domain Eukaryota; kingdom Viridiplantae; phylum Chlorophyta; class Trebouxiophyceae; order Chlorellales; family Chlorellaceae; genus Chlorella; species Chlorella sp. Dachan. Next base: position 1,336,069 of record RRZL01000027.1, on the reverse strand, counting down.
CTTCAGCCAAGCGGGGCAGCTTCAGGCACGCGAATGGGCATGACCAGATGTGCCACAGCGCGACAGGCAGCCACCGGCCCTCCTCGGCGGCCGCTTGCCTGCACCACGCGGCAGCACCACACACACCACCCGAGCAGTGCGGCTCCCAGCCCGCACCTGCACCACGCGGCAGCACATGGTGACCTTGAGGAAGTCCTCCACATGGCGCGCCAGCGGGGCGCCGCCTGAGATGAGCAAAGGTTTGATCAAGGGGTCGTTGATCAAGGGTTCGTCAGACGTGGCTCGCGGCACATGGTGGCCTGCGGATAGCCCTTCACCGCGAGGCGCACACGGCCTCCTGACCCAGCAGCATCGGTTGCTGCTGCAAAGCAAGCAGTAGCAGTTGCAGGATGCACTGGACACGCTGCGGCTCCTTACCCGACACCACGAGGCGCACACGGCCCTTCTGACCCAGTGGCATCAAATCGGTTGCTATCGCAAAGCAGTGGCATGATGCACCGAGCACAACGCGGCTCCTCACCCGACACCACGAGGCGCACGCGGCCGCCCAGCCGCTCCTTGATCTTGGAGAACACGATCTTGTCAAAGATGGGGGTGGCCTGCGAGTGGGAATAGACAGGCAACCTGACGTGAGCTCAGAGCCCAGGCTGCCGTGGAATGGAACGATCTTGTCAAAGATGGGGGTGGCCTGCGGGCGGGAGGGGGGGATAGGCAGGCAACCTGACGTGAGCCCAGAGCCCAGCTCGTCGTGGAATGGAACAATCTTCCCAAAAGGCGGGGGTGGAGGAACCAGCAGCACCAACCGGAAGCCGGCCAAGCTTGACGGCCGAGATGTGTGGGCAGCGCACCTTGTTGTGCGCGTAGCCCTTGGCCAGCATGTGCAGCAGCATCGAGTGCACAGCCTGCAGCACAGCTGACATGGAAAGCAGCAGCAGCAGCCCACCTTGTCGTGCGCGTAGCCCTTGCCCAGCATGTGCAGCTTGCGGCTGTAGCCCCAGTTGAAGAGCGTCTTTTTGAGGAAGGGGCCCTCCGCAACCTGGGGGCACGAAGCAGGCAGGAAGCAGGCAGAAGCGGGAGGAATCATCGGTCGGTGGGGCGGTCGGTGGGCCGCCAGTTCGAGGAGCGTCTTGGTGAAACGCAGCCTGCCACAAAACACAAAGAAAGCAAGGAGCACTGCATGCCTCGCACACCTTTTGCATCACGCCTGCATAGATGCGGTCAAACACCCGAGGCACGCCGCAGAAGAGGGTGGGCCGCAGCGCGCCTGCGGTGGGGTAGGAGGGAGTGCGCAGCAGTGAAGGGCCACTCGGGTGCACTGCTTTGCGGGCTGCGAGGGTCGCACGGAGCACGCCGCCACGCAGGCGCTGGCGCCGCAGAGCGAGGCTCCAGGCAGTTGGACACATGTGGGCCACAACCAGCGGTGTGAGGCGGCCCCGCCACGCAAGTTGGGTACACAGACATTGACAGAATTGCAAAACAAAAATGCACGAATGCCCTCCATGAGCCGCTTGATGTCTCACGTAACTTGGAAACGCCAGACATCAACAGATGTGTTGATTGATTAACAAACAAACGCACCAATGTCCTCCATGAGCCCCTTGATGTCTCCGCGCCAGTAGCCAATGGAACCGCCCAGGTGTAGGAACAGCTCCTCCGCGGTCCTGCAGGTGACGGGTTGTGAAGACAAGGGTGTGAAGGAAAGGGCGGCGAATGCACACGCTTGTTGCCTGGCAATGGACAGCACAGGACGTCCAGGGGCAGGGACAGCTCCTCCGTGGTCCTGCGGAAACAAGCAGGGGGCGGCGGAAGGGGCTGCCGCTGCACGTGGGACCGAGTGTACGCGGAACTTGCAAGCAGGCATGGCCAAGTAAACCAGAAAAGCAGCAAAACGGCGGAGCCAGCGAGCCCAAGGCAAGCGCAGCAAGGGAGCAAGGGATGCATGTGCAGTATGGATGCAGCATGAGGGCAGCATACTCAAGACAGCGACGGCGAACGGCAGCCCCTGCTCCTCCCTTTGGCTCGGTGTGCGAGCCACGGCGGGAGTGCACTCAGAGGCACACACCCACACGGCTGCAAGCAGGTTACAGCCCGCCCAGAACCGCAGCAGGGCAGCTGCGCCCGGGTTGCCTGTCAAACACATGCGCCAGCGGCAGGAAGGAGAGGTAAATGTCGCGGTGGTCCAGCTTGACTTTGCAGGCCTCCAAGAACTTGGCCAGCGACAGCGCAGCCGACACCACAGAGCGATGCGGCAGCATGACGCCCTGGCCACACACAGGCAGGGGGTGGAGTGGTGCTCGGGGCAGGCTCAGTGCATGGCTTGGCAGGCGGGCGAGCGGGTGCCAGCGGCACGCCACGGGTGCCGCAACTGTGGCCAGCTGCTGCCCGGCGGCTTGCTGCCTGGCTGCTTTAGCTGTGCTGCCGAGGGGCGTGTGCAAGCGCCACGGCTGGGGAGCCGTTGGTGGGGGTGGCGGTGTGTGCAGTGGGTGCAGGTGGGGCGCTGCCAGGCGGGGCTGGCATGGCGGGTGTGGGGGGTGGGGTGCAGCGGGCAGGTGCCAGGGGTGCAAGGCCGGTGCAGGATGGGTGCACATGGATGCTGGGGTAGGTGCACAGCACAAGCCGTGGCAGCGAGTGGGCACAACCAGGTTGCAGCAAGGGAAGGCAGGAAGAAGGCAGCAACCGCTGGCCCGCCAGCCAGCACCCAGCCAGCCCACACAACCGACCGATCGAAAATGTGGGCCAGGGGCAGGAAGGAGATGTACACGTCATCGGGCCCCAGAAACTGGCGGCCCTCTGAAAGGTCGTCCAGAAACGCCTTCATGGAGGCAATGATGGACAGCACCATGCTGTGCGTGATGAGCACGCCCTGCGGAACCAACCAACCACAGCGGGCGGGGGGGCGGGGCGGGGCGGGAGGCGGGGCAGCCAGCAGTGGGCAGCCAGCAGTGGGCAGCAAGTAGTGGGCAGCAAGAGGGGGGAAGGAGGCACCCGCCTGTCAAAGATGTGCGCTAGCGGCAGGAAGGAGAGGTAAACGTCTTCTTGAGTCAGCCGGACGTCGTGAGCAGCCACGAAGGCTTTCATGCTAACAATGGTTGCCAGCAGGTTGGCGTGCGTGAGCTCCACACCCTGCAACAGTGAAGCAAGCAGTGCCGGGGCAGGGCGGGCATGGCGGCAGCGGTGGTGGGCAGCGGTGGTGGGCGCAGGTGGGCACGCAGGCAGCGGGTGGCAGCGTAGGGAGCAGTGCGCCGCATGCAGTTGGGGTGTGGCAAGGAGTGGCGGCGCGTGCGGCTCTGCCTCCAACCTTGCTGCCCCGGCTGCACACGCCGGCCTTCCAATGGCTGTTACGGCGGAGCTGCTGCTGCTGCTGCTGGCCTGCCATGCCATGCCTCTCAGCTGCCGTCAAACGCTAGGCAAGCGACAGCAGCACATGGTTGCTGGAAGCCAACCGAACCCACCTTGGGGTCACCGGTGGTACCGCTGGTGTACATGATGGTGCACAGGTCTTCTGGCTTGGGAGGAGCTGCAGAAATGTGGAGGGAGGGCAGACTAAAACGGTGGGCACCAGCGGATGAGGGGCAGGCAGCATATTGGCGCTCATCAGCTCGTCCGGCTTGGGAGGGGCTGCGGGGATGGATGCAGGTCAACAGTGGAGATGCCTCAGGGGAGGCGCAAGCAAGCTTCCGGCGCGGCGCAGGTGCAACAACCAACCGCCGCTGCGGCCGCTCAGTGTCAGCTCACATGCGGGCGCCAGGTTGGCGCGGCCCAGCTCCAGGAACTCGTCAAAGGAGTAGACGGTCACACCCGCCGCCTTGGCAGCCTGCATTGGTCGAGCCATGCGTGTATGCCTGTTCAGATATTTGTGTGCACAGGCAGGGTAGGCTTAGAGTGGCAGGCAGCTCCAGAAACTCGTCAAAGGAGTAGACAGTCACGCCCGCCTTGGCCGCCTGCGCAGTTGAGTTCACAAATCTGTGTTCAGACATCCGTGTTCACAGGTAGGTTAGGCTAAGAAGCAGGCAGGTCCCAGGAAGCGCGTTGAACAAGTTGATGGCCACGCCCGCCGCCTTGGCAGCTGTGGAAGCGGGTCAGAACCGTCATCCTCGTGCTTGGCCGCAATGCCGAACAGCCAGCCTGGCCTCGGCTACCCCAGGGGCTGCAACGTTGTCAGCCACCTCCAGTGCAAGGTGTTGTGCAAGCTGCTACTTTCTACGTTGCACTCAGCGCCATGCTGTGCATGCTGTGCATGCTGTGCATGCTGTGCTCACCTCCACGCCGGCGGGCTCGGTCTTGCCCCAGTACACCACCGTCTTGATCAGGCCCGCCACCTGTGTTGAGCCCAGAATGAGATGTGCAAGCGTTTCAAGTCATGCCACGACTGGTGGTTGGGCCTGGACTTGGCGCTCACAGACTTATGACCGGCAGGTGCCTGCTGCCTCAAACACAGCACCCAATGTGCTGAGTGAGGCAGCTCAGGGGCAGCACCGCGGCCGACATGCCCCGCGCCTCTACCATTCGTCCAAAGCCATGGAACGAGGCGTTGCAGGCACCCTGCTGCATGCACGTACATTCCAAAGCTGCTCACCAGGGGCAGCGCCTTGGCCAGCATGCCCAGCTTGTCGGAGGAGGAAAAGGCAATGGTGGACTGCGGGTGCGGCAGAAAAAGGAGCAGCACTGCAAGCTTGGAGCTGGGAAGCAACTGCAAATGAGGTCGCCAGCTGAGCCAGCACGGTGCAAGCCCCCGGTGCAGGCAACAGCACGCAAATCTATGTAGCAAACAGCAGCGTGCCAGGCAGAGCACAGGCAGAGTACTCCTGCCCTGCGCCTGTACGAGCTGACTTCCCCACCTCGGAGTGCTTGATGATGTACTCAATGGCGTGCTGCAGTGGATAGACAGAAGAATGGCAGGAACGTGTACAGAGCGTGCTGTGGCAGATCTTGCAGGGCTGTTGCCAACAGCAGCAGCGCCGCAGCATGTGCAGCATGCGCAGCGCCGCAGCAGCATACGCAGCGCCGCAGCAGCCGTCCTTCAGCCTCACCTCTCCCAGCGAGTCGTACAGCGGCACGCAGTACATGTTCTGGCGGTTGCAGGCCTGCAGCGGCAGGGCACACAGCAAACCGCAAGTGCAGCTTACATCGGCAGCTGCGTGACGCTTCTCTTGAACCCAGACAGCAAGACAAAGCCCAGGCAGACCTGCATGGCGATCATCCACCTGCACCATGCAGCTGGGCATGCGGCGAGCCATGCAGCCAGTGGGCAGCCAGTCGCACCTGCATGGCGATCATCCACTGCGGCGAGTTGGCACCATAGACGCCCACGCGCGCATGTGGCGCCAGCCCCACCTTGACCATGGCCGAGCCAATGGCCGCCACCTGTGGGCAGGGAAGGGCAGCAGCAGCACAGACGGTTAACGTTTGCTGCTGCATGGTGTGGTGAGTGCATGATGCACTTTTGGCCATGGCCGGGGCAGCGGTCGCCGCCTGCGGAGAGGGGAGCAGCTGCGCGGATGCTAGTTTGAGGATAGCCTGCCGACTGAGCTGGCCGTGCTACTGATCGCTGAGCGATTGCCACCGCCCCCCGGGAGAGCAGTACAGCTGCACCAAGGGCTGTCGCATGCGGCTAGGTTACACAAGACTAGCCTGCGGATGCAGGCACGTGCATGTTAGCTGGCAAGCCCAACCAGCCTTTGCCAAGCACCCCTCCAAACGCTCGCCTGCTCCTCCGTCTGCTTGTAGGTCAGCCACGCGTAGCCGGCGCCCTCCCGGTGGCCCAGGCAGTTGTTGTCGGGGAACTTCTGCACGCTGTCCTGGAACATCTCATACAGCGAGGCATAGGGGATAGCTGGCGGGCCATCCTTGGCGATGGTCGCCCTGCAAACGCGGGGCAAACGGGTGGCTGGCGGCATTGGGCGGGCGGGCCGGCGGCGGGACTGCCGGCGGCGCTGCCCTGGCGCGGCGCTGGGCTGCGCGCACGGTGCGCTGGACGCCGATCACACTGCTGCTCTCGGTCCGCAGGTGCCCGGGGCTTGCAAGCGAGGTGAGGCAGACCTTAGCCGCGTCTTGCGCGGCTCCTTGGCCCGGCCTGTCCACACCAATCAGCGCCCCTTGACCTCACCTGTACTCGGGGCCCGCGCCGGGGAACTCCCCGTTCGCCGGCGCCGCGGGGGCGACCTGTGTGACATAGCTCTTCTCCTCGACACCCATAGCTGCTTGTGCTTGCAGCAGTGACGCAGCAGGCCTCTTTGAGGCGATCGAAAGCACCTCGTCGCGCTGCAGCAGCCTCAAATCGGGTGCTGACAGGACCCCCCATGCCGCCGCCCGGCTCCTGGCCGCCCGGAATCGGCCGTTTGGAAGGGCTGTGCAGCACAGGTTCTCGCTTGACCTTGTTTGTGAGGATTTTTGCAAGTACCTCAGGGGTTCTGAGGCCCCTCTCCTCCCCTGAATGTACTGCATGTTCGCCGGCAGTGGGCACTTGGCACGTCCCGCCTGGATGCAGCACCGCCCCCAGGCAACGGCTGCGGTCCCCCGTGCAACATGCCTCGTACACCAGCCCCCCAAGCCCACAGCATACAGCTAGAGTTACAAGCGGGGGACCGACGTGCGTGCGCAAGACCTCCTGATGCATCACTCGCTGTCGTCGCCGCCGCCCGCTGCTGCCGCTGCGCCGCCGCCGCCTGCCTCCCGCCGCTGCTTCTTGGCTGCCGACGCCTCTGCTGCCGCCGCCCGCCGCTCGCGCTTGACGCCCTTGGGCTTTGCAAGCGCCATGGTGCCCACGTCTTGCTTGGGCATGTAGATGCGCCCAACCTTGCCCTCCAGCACGTCGCTTCCCACGTTCTTTTGCTGCGGGTGGGCGGGGCAGGGAGAAGGCGCGAGAGGGTGAGCAAGGTTGTGAGCAAGGCCAGGCCAGGCGTGGCGCAGTGTGGGGCATGAGGTATGTGCGGTATGTCGACAGTTGGCAGGGAAGCAAACAAGCATGAAGGGAGCACGCGGACGAGCCGGGTTGGGCAGGAGTGAACAGGCCAGCGCCCCCCGGCGATCGGATTGGCGGCGAGCAGACTCTTTCCCAAGTGCATCCAACTGCCCTACTTGCCCCCCGGCACCCTCCAGCACCCTCCGCTGCCGCCTCACTCTCACCTTTTTCTTGTCCACCTTAGGCCGCTTGCACGCCTCCTTCTCCAGGTCCACGGGTGGCTGCCGGCTGCGCCGCACCTGCGGCAGCGGGAGGCGGAGCAGGTGGGGCGGCACTGAGCGCCAACAACCGGGTGCTTCCAAGTCGCCAGCACCGGCTCGCAGGGCTCGCCACAGCCAAACCGCAACCAAACAAGTGAAGGCCAGACGCTGAGACCGAGCGAGATCATACCAAAGGCAGTGAAGCCTGCGGCGGATGCTTTCTAACCAAGGGAGCAGCGCAGCAAAGAGTGAGCAGAGCGAGCCCCACCTCCAGGTCAAGCGAGGGACCCATCTCTGTGAGCTCCGTCCGAGGGACGCGCGTGCCTGCAGGCAGCAGACAAACAGGACGGGCATGCGCCGTCGGCCGCCCGCCGGCAGTATTGCCCACACACCCGGCACTTGAAGCACGCTGTAACCACCAAGGCTGCAAAGCTCGGCGTGCCACGGCGGCGCAGTACCCGAAATGAGCAGCCCCCGCGGCCACCCACCGCTCTTCTTGTACCGCACAGTGTACTGCCGGAACAGCACCCGCTTGCTCTCCGGGTGCTGCGTCACCATGATCACCCGGTCCAGGCCCTTCAGGTTGATGTTGTCCACCTGTTATGATATGGGAGGAGGGCAGAGGTTGTGGGAAGCGAGGAAACGGCGCCGGGCCGACAGGAGCCCAGCCTACAGGCAGGCGTCCTCTTGAACGGCCAGCAGCAATCCAATCGGGCAACACCCACCCGCCTGGCGGACGCAGAAGCGGTCTAAGCAGCAGTGGTATGAGTGGCAGCAATCAACCCTGGCGGCAGCACAGGTTCGCCACCCCACCTGCCGGCCGCGGAAGTAGTCTAGCAGCAGCGACTTGACCTGCTGCATTGCGGGGTCGTTTTCAAACACGTCGCCCGCGAACACAAAGCAGGGCTGGAGGGGTGGGAGGGTGGGGGAGGTGAGAGGTGGGGGAGGGGGTGAGAACCTCGGTCAGCGTGGGTGATAAGGATGAGCGCACAAAGGGACCGATGTGGCTCAGCAGCTCAGGAAGGCTGGGTCACTCAGCGGAAACCCACCCCAGCCCTCCCTCGCGCCCTCCTCACCTTGTTGCCCAGCTGCGCCTGCGCCGCGCCGCTGCCAAACGACTGCACGGAGCGGTAGGCCGCCACCCCAAACTCCACCTGTAGTTGTGAACAAGGCACGAGCCGGCCGACATGATTTGAGTGCGCAGCAGCATGTCGGCCACCCTGCTGCACACAGCAGCAGAGACGCCCACCCCAGCCACCAGCCACAAGCGCACAGACAGCGCTTGGCTAAACAGCAGCTGCAACGCATGCACAGCGCTCAGCGCACCATGTCGTACAGGCGGAAGTCAAACAGCCTGCCCAGCACCAGGTTGTGCGGCCGCTTCTTTTGGTGGCTGCCCAGCGCAAACAAGGAGCAGTTGTTGCGGGCACAGTGCGCCTCCAGCCCCATCTCGCCGCCCGCCTCGAAGGGCCGCATGTCGGCGTTGTTGCGCGAGTACTTGACTGCATCGCCCTGCAGGGAGTGCAGAAAACGGAGCCAGGGTGAGGTGGCCAGGAGAGGGTGGGGTGGTGCACTGGGACGCCACAGCAGGGCAGTCATGAGGCAGCGTGCTGGCGCAGTTGATGCATGCGGCTTGCGTGCTTCGGAGCTATCCCCACCGGCTCGCAGCGTGTTGCAGGCAGGCAGGTGCCTGCATGTTGCCGGCCAGGGGCCTGGGCAGCAGCAGGCAAACGAACAACACCCGCCGAGCGGCAGCAGCAGCTGAGCGCACCCCCTTGAGCTTGTGCAGGTCGGTCATCACATCCTTGACCACCTGGCTCGTCTTGTTGCCGTACACCAGCAGCGCGCGCTTGGGGTCCTCCACCTGCAGCGAGTAGGGTGCAGCAGCTGGCAGTGAGGTGGGCTGGCGGCGGTGGCGGCGGCGGCGGCGGCGGCACATGCATCGGTCACAGCTGCCGGCGGTGGCGTTTCACGCGGGCCGGCAGCGACCGTCGACTCCAGCGCACCAGCTTGGGGGCTCGCTGCTCCAACACACGCTTTCCAGCCTTGGTGCGCGGCTTCACAAGCTTCGTCTGCGGCTCTGTGGCCTGCACCATGGCGGCCTAGAGCTCCGTGTGCTTTTTCTCAATATGCAAGCGACCGGCGGGGAGGTGTCTCGGCGCGGTCGGGCCTCGGGGCGTGAGGAAAGGGGCTTCTTGGGCGGCAGGACCGCTCGATATGATGTCACAAAAACGCCTAGGGAGCAAGAGGGCTTTTGGACGGCGCCCATCGCTCCGCTGACTTGGCTGCCGCCGCCGCTGCCGCCTGCTCCGCCATGCCGCCGCCTTTGGCCCTTCACTGGAATTCAACCGAGTAGCTCACAGCCAATCGGCGCAGCACTTTATCGCAAGGCAGATTTCAGGCAGCACCTGAGCGTTGCGCTCAGGCGGACAGCTGCACGCCGCCGGCGGGAGCGGAGGCGGCTCACGTCGGCGGCGGGAGCGGCACAGCGGCCGCCCCGGACGGCTGTGCACCTGGGCGAGTGGCCGCAAAGCCTGATCTGCTGCATGATACACACCCAAGTTCAATACCACGCAACGTCACTACAAAGTGAAACGAATGCATGCCTGCTTCGGCAGCTGCGGCGCCCGCATTCAAGCGTTTGCATGGGGCATGCTGCCGCCGCCAACTACTTAAAGCCGGCGGCCATCGGCTGCCTCCCGATCACCCAGCAGCCCAGACAGCCCTCCAGTCCAGACAGCCCTCCCCCCAGCTGCCGCAGCCTGCCAGCGAGCTCGCCACCCGGGGCGCCAGCCCATCCAGCGGTCCATCCAGCGGCCTCTGCAGCACCGCAGCGCGTGGGAGCAGCAGTGGCGGTCAGCACGGCGCGGCAGGCGCGATGGCAGCCCGGCACAACAGGCTGCGCCCGCTCCTGGCGCTTCTGGCGCTCAGCCTGACGGCCTCTGCGGCTGCCTGGAAGCAAGGACGGTGCGTGAAGGGGCAGGGGAGGCAGGCCTGTTGCCGCACTGCCGCCTGTCCGCCGTCCCGCCGCTCGCCGCCTCGCCGCCTCGGCAGGCCCGCGCTCACCCAACGCCCCAGCCTGTCGCCCCTCTGCCCTGCAGGGCCAGCTACTACGGCACCGACGGGTGCGGGCTCCGTGCAGCTGCACTTTGCACGGGGTTGGATGAGTGTGCAGCATCAAACACATGCAGCGGTCGCTGCGCCAGTCATGCGCCACCCACCCGCCTTCCCGCCGCCGCCCCTTCCCGCCCGCAGCTGGAGCATCCACAAGGGCAACTGCGGCTTTGGTGAGCTGCCGCACCGCGCCGCCTGCCATAAAATTAGCAGGCCCTGCTGCCGCATGGCACACACAGTAGTGCTTTACCTGTTGCCATGCCGACGCCTCTGTGCCTCTCCGGCTCCCCCCATGTGCCACCGCAGGCTACATCAGCCAGGACCAGCCCGCGGGCTGGGATGTGGCCGCCCTGTCCGACCAGTTCCCCAACTTCTCCGGCTCCTGTGGCCGCTGCTACGAGGTCAAGTGCGACCCGCGCTGGATCAATGACGGGTGAGATGGGGGAGGAGGGGTGGGGGAGGTGGGGGAGGCGGCTTTGCAAAAGCATGTTCATGAGCGCCATGGCAGTTGTGCAGCCAATCGTTGGTGGGAGGCACCGGCCCTTTGCCATTGCCACTCGCGGCCTCAACGCTCCTCTGCTCGCTCTCCTCCGCTCCCTTCGCAGCTACGGCGCCTCGTTCGACCGCACCAGCGTGTGCTACGACGCCAGCGCCTCGCTGCTGCTGCGCACCGTGGACTCCTGCCCATGCAACTACCCCACCAACTGGTGCGCGCGGGGAGGCGGCGGGTGCAAGTGGGTGCTGCAGGTGTGTGCGAAGCGCTGGTAGGCCGGATCCGGTGTTGGGGCGGCAAGCGGGCTGCGCTAGCAGCTGTGCATATGGCACTCCCTGTGCAAGGCTCTACCTGCGCCATGGTGCTCTGGGCTGCCGCCACTGCCGCTCAGCGCCTCCCACCGCCCCGTCACACTGCCCCGCCGGCCGTTCCCCTTGCAGGTACAGCAACAAGCGGTGGTGCTGCGGCGATGTGGACCACATGGGTGCGGCTGATCTGCTGGTTTAATAGTGGCGGGCTGGACGTCACCATGCAAGGGTGTGGTGCGCGGGCTGAGCAAGGCGTGGCCCCTGCCGACGGTGCAACCGCTGGGTGTGGCGGTTGGTTTGCTGCTCACCCCCTTGGCACGCCACTGCTCCTCCCTTGCAGACATCAGCATCTGGGCCTTTGAGAAGCTTGCCGACAAAAAGTGGGGCGTTATTCCCATTCAGGTGCTGCGCAATGGAACCGGCTGGAGAAGTGCAGCACACGCGTGCTGCGGTCACAGGGGCTGCTCAATGCATGCCGGGTGCTTGCAGGGCACCCACCCGTCAGCCTCGCCCCCACTGAATGCACCCGTTTGCTTGCCATCCCCACCTCCCCACAGTACCGTGAGGTGCCCTGCAGCTTCCAGCCCGCCAAGCCCGCGCCCGCCATCTCCAACCCCACCCCTGGTGAGCCGGCCACTGTTCTGGCCGCGGCGGCGTGCGGTGCCGCTTGCGCGCCTTGCTCGGCATGCTGCTGACCTCTGTGCCTCACCCCTGCACCCCATCCCCATCCCCTGTTCAGGCGAGTACTGGAGCCAGACCGACAACTTTATGCAGACGGGCGATATGTCCACTCCCAAGGTGGGCGGGCGATTAGTGTTGATGCGCTGGTGGGAGCCAGGTGGGCGCTCAGCCTCTTGCGCTGCCCACACATCAACAGCTATCCCCTGCCTCCTGGCCCGGGCCCCTTGCAGATCTGGAACTATCAGCAGACAGACAAGATGGTGCAGGGCTGGTCGTTTGGCGACCCCACCGGCAGCGCCTCCAGCCGCGCCTCCTCTGCCGCATCCGCCTCCTCCTCTGGTGGGTGGCAAGCTGGGTGGGCGCTGTGCAAGGGAACTGGTAGTTGCATGCCGGAGCAGTACAGCAGCGCGGATGAGCTGCATTGCGGCTTGCCGACCATTCAGCACCCACCGTCCTGCCCCGCAGGCGGCTTTGCCGCTGCTTCCTCCAGCAGCACCGGCGGCGGCGGCGGCGGCTCCGCCCAGGCCTCCTCCTGGGCCTCTTCCACCGGCAGTGGCTCCTCCTCTTCCTCCTCCTCCGCCTCTTCTTCCTCCTGGTCCTCCTCGTCTGCCTCCTCCCTCTCGGATGGCGGCGTGCACAGCTTTGGCGGCCCGCCCGAGTCCAACGCCGCCGCGGCCGCCGCTCCCGCCCCCAGCCCTGCCAACAGCAGTGGCGGCGACAAGGGCACCGTCTTCTCCGGCAGCCTGCAGGTGGTGTGCCTGGTTGCTGGGAGGCTGGGGTGTTGCAGGTGGTGTGCCTGGTTGCTGGGAGGCTGGGGTGTTGCAGGTGGTGTGCGCCAGCCTCCTGCCTCACAGGGCCTCCATGGCAAGTTGCACTGGCTGCCTCCAGACTGCCGCTGCCCCTCATCCGCCTGCCTCCTGCTCTCCCCCACCACTGCACCGCAGAACGGGTGGTGGGACGCCAGCTACAGCGCCAAGGTCAACTGGCAGGCCGGCAGCTTTGGCGCCAACGGCGGCAACGTGGTGTGTGCAGACATCTACGGAGGGGGCGCCCTGGCGGGTGAGCGACTCGGTTCATCTTGGACGGCCGGGCTGTTGATCCGCAGCCTGCCTCTTGGCCCAATCATCCACCCACTGAACCGCCTTGCCGCCGCCTCTCCTCCCCGCCTACACAGTGAGCCACTCCCAGGGCGGCTTTCAGGGCGCGGGGGGCCTTGAGTTCTGGGCTAAGACCGACAACGGCCGCCCGCAGGTCACTGTCAACGTGGGCGGCGGCTCGGTGAGTCGGGTGCAGAGGGAAGGCAGGTGGCTGGTGGGGCAACATGTTGCTGTGCAGGGTCCCGGGAACAAGGTGCCTGTGCTGCGCTGAGCAGAGCTCCACGCGCCAGCTGGCCGGTGCTGCCCCCTTCTCCACCCTTCTGTTTCCTGCCTGGCCATGCCCTCCCACCGCCTGCCCGCCCCTCTCCTTCCTCCCATCCGCAGCGCTACTGCACTCCCAAGCCCCTGGGCCAGCTCAGCGTGCTGGAGAGCCGCGGCGGCTACTCCAAGTTCGCGTTCTCTCTGGGCGACCTTGGCGGCAGGTGCGTGCATTGAACTGGAGTTTGAGGGCGGCCGAGACAGGCCTGTTTAGGCACGCCCCACAGGTGGCGTGTTGGGCAGCAGCAAGGGAGGGCTGCAGGTGCCGCTCTTCCGCTCCAGGCCTTGACCGCACGCGCGTCCTCTCCCCTGGCCCCCTCAACGGTGTCCCTCCCCTGCCCTTGACCCTTTCCCCTGTCCCTCGCCCGCAGCTACACCTCCTTCCAGGGCTGCGGCGGCAACGGCTGGTGGGACCTCACCACCATCGAGCTGAAAAGCACCATCGGCAGCACCCAGACGGTGCGTGCTGCTGGGTGGCCGAGCGGCAGGCGGTTGCCGCACTGCATGCCTTGTGGCAGGCAGTGGCAGCTGGAGCACCCCAAAATGCTTGCCTGCCCGCTCATCTGCCCTGCTGCTTCCCTTGTGCACATTGGCAGCCCCTCACTGCCGTCTACCCCGCCTGTTTTGCAGGTGTGCCTGGACAGCATCCGCCTGCTGCCGGGCAGCTCCTCGTCTCGCCGCCGCACCAGCTGAGAGGGCTTTGCCGGCCGCCGTGGCTGGCTGCGCGACCAAGCAGCACTCCCGCAACACGACAGCACCGCTACAGAGTGAGAGCAGAGCATCTGAATACGAGCCTGCGATTCTTCTGTGCCCTCCCATGCATGCACCTGCTTTCGCCACATCCTCCCTGCAACCCCTGCCCTGCCCTGCCCTGCCTGGTTTGCGCGGCGCTGGCGCATGCGGCGGGCATCGACTTGCGCCCAAGCCACGCCCAGGTCCACTCAACTACTAGTAGTACTTGCATGTTCCCTTGTGTGATCATCTATCCAAACCCGAATCGCAACCCTTGATGCATGGGTGCGGCACGGCGCACATTGCAAATCTGGACTGCCAACCGTACGTGCACGGAAGTCTGCGCCAGTGCAGCCCCAAGGGCCACATGCCCGGGGGATCTGGCGATGGCACTGGCGGTGGCGGCAGCGTGGGAGGGAAGAAGCGGGGCGGCTCGTAACAGCCCATCCGTGCGTACCACATGCAATGGCAAACTTCCCATGGCATCCGCATCATACCAGCATACCCAGCTTGGAGCAACTCCAGCAGCAGAGATTTGCGGAGAAGGTGCACGTGACTTGGAGGAGCAGACCGCGGATGAAGCGAGATGGCGTGTAAAATGTCTTGAAAGGAAATGAGGAGCAGCATAGGGGGAATGAGAGACGTGAGTGCGACAAAGGCTTGGCCATCAAGGCTACGGGATGCACATCTGCCACCGACCGCTGGCGGCGGCAGTATTTCTAAACTCAGATGTATTTGCCGCCCTACCCTCACACAGCGCGCACTCCCTTCTGCGTTGTCTGGGCCAGTTGCACGCTCCCTGGAACCACACCCGGCGGAGCCCCCTGGGGGGGCAAAGCAGCCCCGGCAAACCAGCGCGTGCACTCGGGCGGACAGGTGTGGCCTCGCTAACCCTTAACCGCGGACGGCCAGGGAGGCGTGCGCCAGCCAGCTGGGCCGCCGCACCTAACGGCGGGACCGGCCCCTTGCGTGGGCCCACCACTGGTTGGGCCCATTCAACGTGCTAACCATTCCCACATGCACCCTTGCAGGCATTGACAGCAACCTCTGGATGGAACCAGGCACCCTCTGTGCCCTCTTGGGGCTCATAGCGGTGGCGACGGCAGCAGAGAGCCCCGCACCGGTCGACCCCCTGGCTGGCTACTTGGCGGCAGGAGGTGCCCCGAGCGGCAGCCAGACGCTGTTTGCGCCGTGGCACGTGTGGGCAGAGGAGGCGGACACCATCCTGCAGAATGTGACGGCGGCAAGCCAGGAGGAGTGCGCTGCGCTGTGCTGGGACGAGCCTGAATGTACGCTCTTTGACTTCCGATCGTGCGCTGACGAGGTGCGGGGAGTTGCTGTCTGCGGTGTGCGTGGTGCTGACTGGTTGCGCCGTTGCATGCCTCCACTCGCCTGCAGCCTTGTAATGACCCTCCAGGAACCAGCTGCGCCGCATCTCTGCCTGCAGGCTGCTGGGGGCATGTGCGCCGGCGCGCCCTCCCTCACCTGCCGCATGTTAGGCACGGCTTGCGGCAGCGTCATCCCGCTGGGCATTGCTATCGAGCCTGGCAGCGCGGATGCTCACTGGGCGTCAGCAGGTGGGCATCTGGCAGCGAGGACTGAAGCTGGGTCGCTTGTCCAGCTGCGCAAGGGTCCTTGACGGGGCTGTGGTCCTGCTGCATTGCGGCATGCAGGGTCAGCACCGGCACCAGACTGGCCGGTCTCCCCACCTGGCCCGGCGCCCTCCTTCTGCACTCCTCTGCCTCCAGGCTTCCCAGTGCGTGACGAGCTACTGGATGCTGGGACGTTCGAAGTGCGACCCGGCCAGGGGCTGCTCGGAGGCGACCTCGAGTGCAATGAGACGCTGGTCCCCGGCCGATGCGCCGTTGCCAGCGTCAGCCGAGCGGCGATTCTCTGCGGCACTCGGCCTGACTGCGACACCGTTGTCTACCACGCTGCTGGTGCGTTGTTGTTGTTGTGGGGTTGTGATCGAATGGGTGCGTTGTTGTGGGGTTGTGATCGAATGGGTGCATTGTTGTTGTTGTTGTGGGGTTGTGGCCAGAGGGACGCACCGCGGGGGGCGCGGGGGGTCAGCGGAGTGCCACGCATTCCTATCTTGCACTGAACAGCCATGGCTGCGCAGGGCTGTCACATGATTAAGCATTCCCTTTGCGTGTCCTGTGCACAGGGCTGGACGGCTGCTCCTCGCCCCTGTTTGTGCTGCTTTCCAGCCGGCGCTCAGGTAGCCGCTTCCTGGCACCCACTGTGGCCACGCTCACTAAACTCGATAACGCGGTGCGCTTCAACCGCATGGTGCACCCCTGGGAAGGCAACTTCACCCTGCCAAGTGCAGCAGAGCTTGCGGCAGCGACCTCTGAGGCCAGTCAAAACGTCAGCGAGCCTGCTCGGCCGTGGCTGGGCTGCTTCAGCGGCCAGGGGCTGCTCATGGCCGGCAACGTGGTGGGCGTGGTTGATGGCGTGCCGGACCCAGACGCATGCTGCCGCGCATGCCGCGAGGACGCAACCTGCAACGTGTGGACCTTCTGCCAAGAGCCGGCTGGCTGCAAGTGAGAGCTGCCGGCCCTCAGCTGTTTGCTTTTGGGCGCTTGAGGCTATCGTCGCAATGACGTGGTGGCTTGGCTGTGCACCAAGCGCGGCGCCGCTGCCGCGTCTGGCTGTGGGCGCGCTTGTCGTTCGCTGTTGGCTGCCCAGCCACTGCTGCCCGGTCTTTACTTCCCCTTGTCTTGCAGCTACTCTGCTGATGGCCGCTCCTTTCAGCTTGCCGGCGGCCAATGTGAGTGATACAGCGGGTGGCAAGCTGTTGTTTGGCTGCAATGCACTTGCTTCAGGCGCTGCCCCCAAGGCGACTAATGCTGCCTCCCAACCAATCTTCCTGCTCCACATCCTGTGGTGCAGGCCAGCTGCGCTTCAACGAGATTGCAACCCCAGCGCAAGGCAAACATGGCTGCTACTAGTAAAGGAACTCTGTTCTGCATGACCTCAGTGCCTGCTAGCTTGCCAACTCAAGCTGAATGCACAGTGGCACCCCGTTCACTGCCCTTGCTGCGACAGGCTTTCCACCGGGGGCGCTGGCTAAAGGAGAAGGCGTCCCATTCATGGGAGGCGCGCCCCTGCGTACCGCGGCACCACAGCCGCCGATTGACGGCTTCGATGCCCTGCCTGCTGTGACTCAATACGCTTGGGGCCAGATGCCGTGTGCGGGCTCTCTCAGGTCAGGGCGTGAGCACAGGGCAGCGCTGCTGCTGCTGCTGCTGCTGCCGGCGCCGCTGCTGCTTGATTGCGCGTGCAGCAGGCAGCACACACCCTGATAGAAGAAGGTGACAGCAGTCAGCGCAGCGCCCAGCCGTTTGGGCCTTTCTGAGCAAACCGGCTGGCCCGATGCATTTGCAGGCCCGATATAGGGGAGTGCCTGCTGGCGGGCACAGCACAGCAGCTGACAAACGCATGCCAGTCCATGCCCGAGTGCCAGGCAGTCATATACCTGCCAAGTGAGTCCTGGTTCATTGCAGTTGTATGGCAGGCTTGCATGTTCGGCATGCTGCCTTACAACCGACTGGATCCTGCTGATCCCATGACATTGTGTGTGCAGATGGCTGGCAGAACGTGGCCGACGGGAAGGCTGTGGGCCTCCTGAAGAACAATGTCTCTGAGAGCTACTGGGGACTGGGCATTAACAGCGTGCTCTTGGTGCGGCAAGAGCAGGCAGGTGCACAGCCCAGCACTGGGGCCGGTAGCGGCGGCCTGTCTGCAGGCGCAATCGCCGGCATCGCCGTCGGCGCATGTGCAGCAGTGGCAGTGGCGGCTGGCTGGCTGCTGGTGCAGCGCCGGCGCAGACAGGCGCGGCCTGTTGCTGAGGACAGCAAGCCGGGCAGTGCAACTGCCCTGGTGGTTGCTGTGGAGCCAACCCTACCTCTGGAGGACAGCAGCTGCAGCATGCCACAAACCGCCAGCGGCGGCACACCGGCTACAGCCAGCAGCCGCAGCGTCCCAGCAGGCAGCGCAGCCGCAGGCGTGCCGGCAGAAGGTCTCGTCCCAGCCCCAAGCTCTGCCCCACTTTCAGCGGCGCCAAAGCATCTGTCCATGCCAGCCAGGGCGCGAACCAGCCCATTTGCGGCCATGTCAGCCGCCCGGGCACGGGTGGCTGCCCCCATGCCGCTGCCGCAGCCCAGCTTGCCTTCCACTGGCTCCACAGAAGGGGCCAACAGCGGAGACATCCTGCCTGAGCTGAAGGAGCACCTAGCCCACTGTGACGCCGCACTCAGCTATGGCAGGTGGGGAGTTGGGGTGCGAGTTGGGTGTGCGTAATGCCTCACAAGTTCTGTCCCGGAGTCTACACTCAGTTCTCTTGCCCAGCCAACGCAACCCCAATGCCCGCCTGTCCATTGCAGGCACGTGGCTCCCCGGGGCCACCAGAACCAAGGCCTCATTCCACAGCCCTCGCTGCTGCAAAGCGGCGAGCTGCCTGAGACCCTGAAGGTGCGGCTGGGGCAGCCAACAACCATGCCGAGATGGAGAATCTCTGGAGAGGCATCCGAAGCTCTTCTCCAATACACCCCAGCCTCACATGCCACGCTGCCCCTACGCTTGCTGCAATTGCCAAACAAACTTCTGCGCTGCCCTTGCGGTTCGCAGGAATGGGTGGTGGACATTCGGGACATTGAGTTCACCAAAACCCCCACTGGAGGGCTAGTGGAGCTAGGCTCGGGGGCAACCGCCACTGTGTACAAAGCCAAGCTGCGAGGAGAAACGGTGGCTGCCAAGGAAATGGACCTGGGCAGGAGGTGAGTGAGGGGCAGGCGGTGAGTGCACCTAGCGGCAGCAGCTGGGCCGGCAGCAGTAGACCTAGCCAGGGCGGCAGGGCGGGGGGTGCCAGCATTGCAGGTGCAGCGCCCGGGTTTCAGGCTGCCGGTGTGGTACCGCCGACATCAGTGTAGCATTCCTGCTGCCAACTGTTGGGCTGCATCTGCGCCGCCCCTGCCCCGCAGCCCCGATGTGCAGCAGCAGTTTGTGCGGGAAGCGGAGCGACTGCACCAGCTGCGCCACCCGCACGTGGTGGCGCTGTACGGCGTGGCGCTGTCTGGACCAAAAGGCATCCTGCTGATGGAGTGAGTTGCAGCGTGCCGCTTGGAGGTCCTGAAGGGGGTAGCAGACATGTGCAGCTGCACCAACCCGTGCAGCTGACAGCAGTGCTACTGTTCTCTTGTGTGGTACGGGATGGCCTCTCCTGGCCTCTCAACCACTCCACTCCACACCCAACACCCAACCCCACTGCAGGTACTGTGCTGGGCGCGACCTGGCCTCGTGCCTGCAGGTCAAGGCAGCCGGCAGCTCCCGCAGACTGTTCGGATGGTATGATCGCGGCCGCAAGATTGCGGTGGATGTGGCGGCGGCCGTCAACTTCCTGCACTCGCGCGGCGTGGTGCACTTTGACATGTGCGGGGCAGAGGAGAGCAGAGAGTGCAGAGGAGTGCCGCGGCTGGGTTGGGCTGGGTGATTTGTTTCGTTCCACGGTGCAGCGCCTGCGCCACCCTCAGCGTGTTGCCCCTGCCTGCTCTGCCCCTTTCAGCAAGTCGTCCAACGTGCTGCTCACGGGCCGGGGGGCGCCCAAGCTTGCGGGTAGGCGCTGAGTGTATGAGCTTGCATGCAGAGACAGTTGCAGAGGGAAGTTTGCATCAGCATCACGAGTAGACAGCTTGGTGCGTGCTTAGCACCTACTTGCTCACTGAAACCCATGGTGCCACCCCACATGCCTCAGACGTGGGCGTGGCGCGGCTGCAGGCGGGCACACACCTGTCCCACACACCCGTGGTCGGCACCTTTGCCTGTGAGTTGAGAGGCTGCTGCTGCTGCTGCTGCTGCTGCTGCTGCTGCTGCTGCTGCTGTGTGGACGTGGAGCAGCAGCCGCAGGCGGCGTTGGTCTGTTTCCATGCCTCAAACCCCTGTTAACCCTGGCCGACCCATTCGCTTGCCTGGGCCCAGGGATGGCGCCTGAAATCATCACGGGAGGGCAGTGCTCCGAGAAGGTTGATTTGTTCAGTCTCGGAGTGCTCATGTGGGAGATCTGCACGGGTAGGTCGAAACAGCTGTACGGGTGGGTAGGATGGGGAAGCACTGCACCAATGCAGCCCTGCAGTCAGCACCGCTCTGGTCCCGGGCCCGCCGTATATCCCAATGTGTGCCCATTAGACAGCCGTTGCACCCACCTGTTCTTAATTGCCGCAGCGGCTGCAACTGGCAAGGCGGCCTCGCATCTCAGCCCTGGCCACTGCCCTGTGCTGCAGGCGAGCGCCCGCGGCGGGGCGAGATGCGTTCGCCACACGTTCCAGAGGAGTGCCCGCAGGTGGGCAGGCTGGAGTGCCGCAGTGAGCGCCTACAGCAGCTGGGGTGGAGGGCTCCCAACCCCCAAACATCTGCCAACACTCCCACCCATCTGTGCTCGCCCCAATCCTCTGCCTCGCAGGAGGTGGCTGACCTCATCTCCCAGTGCATGGCCCTGGAGCCGCGCGAGCGGCCCACCGCCCAGCAGCTGCTGGCTCAGCTGGAGGAGCTGGCGGCTCAGCGGGACAGCTGCAAGCGCCTGGCCAGCTAAGGGGGGTTGGCCGTGGCATGCAGCGCTGTTTCAATGCCCAACACACATGTGTGTTGTGGTCCTGGCTGTCGACTGCATTTCCCTGTGCATCCATGCTGTTATATGTTGTTCTGTACCCAGTGCGATTCATTCACCTCCGCTGAACCACGTGACCAAGCAACCCAACCCAACGACTGACCACCGTAATAACTCAAGCCTGCTTCGACCGATGCGATTTCCACCTCCGCTTCACGCCATGCCACCTTTCACGCTTGCATCCGCTTCCGACGCCACCATCACTTCGCGCTGCTCATGAGGAGCACACATTGCAATGCTGCGCGCGGCTAGCGCACGCCACAGCGCACCCTTCTGCTGGGTAATACGCAATGCCAAGGACAGGCCACGCCGAGCAACAATAACACCACGCCGGTCAGTCTGAGTAGTCAGCTGCAGCCATGTCATCGGCTTGCTGCCCGCCGCGCCCTCCCCGGCCCCGCCCCCGCTGGTCCCTCGGGGGCAGTACCTCCCCTGGCTGTCCTCCAAAGCTTCCGCGGCCGCGCTTGTGCGGCGGCCCGCCCCGCCCGCCGCTGCAGTGCTGCCGCTTGTGCCCGTACGACTCCATGCCGCCAATGACGGATGCCGCGCCTGCGCTTGGCGGGGTGTGGGCGGCGAGGACGAGTTAATTGAGCGTGTGTCACACACCACAGTCGAGCTGGGTGGCGCCGAGAAGCAGGACAAGGCACCAACCAGTCACCGTGCCCGGAGGTCAAGCGCCTGACGGTCAAAAGCACAAGGGGCTGCCGCTGGCAGCCCGGCAGAAGCACACAAGGCTACCGCTGGGAGCCCGGCCTAGGACTTGCCTGAGCCTGGTCGGGAGGGGGTGCGGCGGCCGCCGCCGGCACGGATGCGCGCCACCTGCTCCTCCCACTGGCTGCAGCAGTGCACGGTGCAAGGGCACGTATGTGAGGAGCCAGGGCAGGCACGGAACCCATGCGGCTCGGGAGGCGTGCGCATGTGCACATGCAAGGGAAGGTGTTGTTGCACACTGCTGTCACAACAAGTGGCGGGGGCTGCTTTGCGGTGTCGCAAAGAGGGGCTGCTTCCCGGCGTCGCAAAGAAGGGCTGCTTCCCGGCGTTGCCTGGAGGCGCCATCGCACCTGAACCGGTAGTTGGCCTCGTTCAGGGACAGCAGCCAGGAAGCGTTCACTCCCTCCTCCGCCTCCCGCGCCGCAATGTGCGGGTACAGCTTCGTCATCTGCGACGGTGGGCAGCGGAGGGCACACGGTGGGCAGCGGAGAGCACAAGGTGGGCAGTGGAGGGCATACGGTGTGTCACAGCCTCGCACTCAAGATGCAGGCATGCGTTCGCTTCCCACAACAAGGCCTGCCGCGCCTCGTTCTCGAGTCCTCTGCCACGCCTCTGACGAGCAGCAATCCCCCACGCCCCTCATTGCACGATGAAAGCGCCCGCCTCGGCTTGTCAGCAGCTGGAACCCGAGCTGCCTCACATCACCGGTAAATAACAGGCACGAGAGCTGCGCACGTTGAATGCGTCCACAACACACAAAGCAACCGAACCAGCTCAACCCAGAGAACTCTATTATTCAATTCATCGAACGTGCAGCACACCTTGAAGGCATCCACCTCGGCCTGCCAGGGCGACAGGCTCAGGTTGCCGTGCAGCTCGCCCCACTGCGAGAGAAGCGGGAAGGAGGACAGGCTAAGCAGAGGGGAGGCCGTGGGACGAGGTGGCACGATGCAACGGGCCTGCGCTGTGGGCAAGGCCGTGCGCCAGAGGCCAGGGCAGCCCGGGCTGGACCCGCCGGCGGCGGCGGTGCGCATCGCAACCCATCGCCGGTGGTCTGCCGGCAGGGCGGGTAAACTCTTGAGCTGTCCGATAATAGCCCTGGCGCACCTGCTTGTTGTAGCCATCAAAATAGGCCTCGTCCAGAAAGAGACCCAGCTCAGGCGCCATGGGCGTGTTCAGGTCTGCAGCGGCGGTGTGAGCGGGCCAGCAGTGAGCCAACATCAGGGCACCTAGAGCGCATCTGCGGCGGCCCTACGCCACAATCGACCGGCCCACCCACGCTCCCGCCAAACCGTTCACCCGCCCACCAGCGCCGGTCTTCAGCACCAGCTGTTCAGCATCAGCTGCAGTCCTTGACTCGGCATGCGTCCCCGCTTCAAAAGCGCGTCTCCGCCAGCCCCCTCCCAATGAGATCCCAACCAACCATCTGCTCACCAGAGCTGGTCCTCAGCGCCAGCTGCAGGCTCGACTCGGGCGCAGTGCCGCGCATCACCGCCACGGCCATGCCCACCTGGCAGAGGCAAGGCATGGAAGCGAGGGCAGAAGGGCGCGGTGAGTATGTGAGGCACAGAAACCCAACCGACGGCAGAGCGGTACGCACAAAGGATAGGCGAGATTTGTGTTCGGCTTAATGTTCAGCCACCCAGCCACCCCACCCACCCACCATTTTGCGGATTTGGTGCAGCATGAAGCTCTGGCCGATGACCACGAGCCGCACCCAGCGCTGCCCGTCGATCTCAAACACGCCGGGGCAGCTGCGGCAGGAGGCGCGCAGGGGCGGACAATCATGCCAACCTGCTGGCGTTGAGTGTGCGCAGGCATGGCAGAGGCAGGTGCACGCATGGTAGGGGCGAGGCGCCTGGCAAGCGGGGGCCAGTGCTGCGCCCAGCATGTGGGGCTTGGTGCGGTGCTGGCAACGCCCGCCACCAGGCACAACTCTGCGCCGGCGCAAGCCCAGAGAGGCAGGCAAAGCTCGTCACCAGGCACAACTCTGCGCCGGCGCAAGCCCAGAGAGGCAGGCAAAGCCCGCCACCAGGCACAACTCTGCGCCGGCGCAAGCCCAGAGAGGCAGGCAAAGCCCGCCACCAGGCACAACACTGTGCCGGCACCAGTCCAGAGAGGCGCACCAGCCCGGAGAGGCGCTGGGTATTTATCAAGCGCACCGGAAGGACAGCATGAAGCGCTTGGCGTTGGGGGCGGTGGCGGGTGTGCGGATTGTGAAGTTGTGGAAGTTGTGCGTGCCCTCGTACTGCGGCGGAGGTGGGGCGGAGGGGAGCAAGTTGAGGGCATGTGTGTGCGTGTGTGAGTGTGTATGCCTAATGCGGGGGCAGCGCCAAAAGGCCGGGCAGGGATGGTGGGTTGGTGGAGGCTGTGGGTGCCCTCGTGCGCGGTCAAGGTAAGGGGAGGTCCAGGGCAGAGGTGGAGTTGAATGCAGGCGGCACCGCGCAGGGAGCGAATGCGTCCAGCGACGGCGCAGCTACGATCAATACCTGCACCCAGCCCCCCAAGAAGGGAAAAACGCGCTCACATGCTTCAGGATCTTGTTCATGCGCTGCACGCACGCATCGTCAAACACAAAGGGGCCGCTGGGCGCTGCTGGGGCTGCCGGGCTTGCGCCTCCCTCGGCAGGCTCCGCCCCCGCTGCCGGTTCTGCCGCCGCTGCGCCATCTGCTGCTCCAGTGGCTGGCGGCGCTGCATCGCCGTCCTGTGCGGCTGCTGCCGCTGGCTGCTGCTCGCCCGCCGCCTCGGCTGAGGCTGTGTCCATTGGCTCAGCGGCAACGCTGCCATTTGCTGCACCTGCCGCAGCCTCGCTGCCCGGACCCGCCCCGCCATCCGCCGCCGCTGTTGCGCTGCCATCCGCTGCTGCCTCTGGCTGCTGCTCCTGCTGTTCCTGCTGCTGCTGCTCTGCTGAGCTGCCCGCCGCGGCTGCAGCTTGCCGCTCCGCTGCTGCCTGCGCCACCAGTGCGCTGCGGCCCAGGCCCACCCGGGGGTCAAATGCCCACTCGGGAAGGACATACTCATACCTGAGAGCACGAGGCAGGGAAGGGGAAAAAGGATGAGCTGGCAACAGGCCATGCCAGGCAGGCTACAGCCGCAGCCCATACATGCCAGTATGCGAGGAACAGCCACACAGGCGGTGCAGCACAGCAGGCGCCTGCCACACGCAGCCCTGGCCTGGCCTGCCCCCGCCCCCTCACCGCCGCTTGTCGCAGTGCTTGCGCGAGTCAAAGCCATTGGTGGCGCGCGAGTAGCCAAACACACACATCTGCAGCAATGTACAGTGACACGGGGGAAGCCTTCGTGCCTGGCTGGTGGCTGCCTTCATGGGTTATTGGGGTCGAATGGTGCCGCGGGCAGTGCTGCACCACACGTCCATGAGCTGCTGCAGCAGCGCACGCACAACTGAACTGCCACGTGGCACCCAGGTCACCGGCACATCGATTCGACCTGAACACATGCACACCTGGTCGGGCAGGGCGGCATTGATGCGCTCCAGCATGCCCGGCGGCTCCAGCACCATCTTCAGGCTGACCACCTGCGGTTGTGCAGGACGGTTCAGGACGGCATGCAACTGATGGTACACGTACACAACGCGCAGCCACCAGCAGGAGCAGCAGCCCTGCACTGCTGAGCACCGCACGCCTTGCTGCCACATCCGCCAAAGCCCGCATGCACGCCCAAGAGCTTGCTCTTCCGACAGCTGCTGGCGCACCTGGCCCACCGCGCTGACGCCCTTGTCCGTGCGAGCCGCGCGCATCCAGTGCAGCTGCAAGAGGATGGGCATGGCAACCAGCTCAGTCCCGCAATCCAGCTGTCCCCGGCACAGCAGGCAAGGCAGCCCGCTCAGTCCCCCGATCCAGCCGTCCACAGCAACACAGCCAAGTGTGCTGCACAGGCACGTCTCTGCGGCACTCGTCCCCCCGCCTTTAATGGAGTCGCGCTCGCCCGCACTGGCTTCTGTACATCAAATCAAACAAGGTTCCACAACTGCCGTCCCGCTGAGCAACCACCAGCCCACCTTCACGAAGCCGCACTCTATAACAACGCTGTCCTGATGAGTAACAACCTGCTGAGTAGCAACCTGCTGAGTGACAACCGGCCCACCTTCATGAAGCCGTGCTCGTCGGCGTTTGCGTCCGAGATGGCCCCCGCCTTGTGCAGCGCGCCAAACAGCTCGTCCTCAATCGTCTTGGCTCCAGGGTTGCGCTGCATGCCCTGCACACAGCAGCAACGTACGGGAAAACGCAGCGCGTTGCGCAAAGCCCGTGTGAGGCGTGCACAGCTTGGTGCACCTTGTGCGGCAGCGGCGGCGGCAAAGATGGCCACGCGTGGTGGCAATGTGATGGTGGCAGCAGGGGTTTGACCGCACCTGATAGCCGTGGCCCACATAAGCCATGAACAGGGCCACCTTGCGCTTCTTGTTGGGGTTGAACACGTGCTCCTGCGCCTGCTTTTGGCCCTCCTGCTGCTGCTTATCGGCCGCCGGCGCGCCGTCTGCCGCGGCCTCCTCGGGCGCCTGCAGGCGGCGGCAGCGGCGGCAGGTTTGCAGCGCACGTGCTGAGGGGCTTTGGCTGCAGCCACATGCATCGTGTAATGCTGTGACGCTGGGCGGAGGCCGCAGGCGCGCCCATGCGTGAGCAGCCGCGAGCTCCCGACGATGCAACCCTGCTGCTGCTCACCGGTTGCTGCGCATCTATATCAGCGCTGGACTGCGCTCTGGCTGCAGCAGCAACGGCTGACTCCAACGCCTCGGCCGCTTGTGCAGGCGCGGGCGCTGCGGCTACAGTCGCTGCCTCATCCATGGGGGTGTCTCCCGGCATTGTCACTGGTGTCGGATGTGGGTTACACGGGGCGATGGGCGGTCTGGGCACAGCAGGGAGTGCTGCCGCCCGTGCTGCCGCTGCTCTGACCGCTGCCGGCCAAGCACGCGCTTGATTTCGGTCCATGTTACAGAGCACGGCAACTGCCCAGGTGAATTCACCCCGGCGTGGAATCAAGAATAAGAAATCTGCATTAAAAATATACATGCAGTGATGCCCAATGTACACGTGTGAGCAGGCTGTCGCAGCACGTCGTCATGCGACGCCGCCTGGGAACTGGATGGGCAGCTCCTGCGCACGAGGTGGAGGGACCACCAAGCAGAATGTGTCGCCAGTAAGCGTGATGAGCACCTGCCCTGCTTCGCATGCAGCTGCGCCCCTTCACAGCCCCTCCAACACAACAACCCGCCGCAGCTCCCCTCCTCCCACCTGCGCCCGCCACAGGCTGGTGATGGTTGTGGTGAGGCGGTTGCCGCCGCGGCTGGTCAGCGTCAGCGCGTGCGGCGCCCCGTTGCGAATGAAGCCGCTGTTTACCCAGAAGCCGTACCTGCCAGCCGGAAAGGGGGGAAGTTGGCTCAATACCAGCGCCCATGGCGAGCGGAAGCCGGATTCCGGATCCAAGCCTCGCCGGAAGCAACGCCTTGGTGGTAACCTAGGCGGTAACAACGCTTCCCTGCCACACCGCTAGCAGCCCTCCGGTCCCGGCCTCACGGCCGAGCGCGCCTCCCATGGCAGGCGCTCCAAAAGTCCGAAAAAATGTCCACAAAAAAAGAACACTCACGTCTCCAGCTTCAGGGGCTTGCCGTCAAGGGTCACGCTCTGGATGGGCTCCGCGGCGTTGTGCAGAAAGATGGCCTGCCAGTACTCGTTCACGCTGCTCTCCTTGGGGCTCAGCTGCGGGGAGGCGGCAGTGCAGGGCCGAGGGGCACAAACCAGTGAGCCGTCTGTTTTCCACACCCACAGGTCCAGCCCGTTGCACCACTGGCTGCTACGCCCACATGTGGGCCATAGCTCACCAACCAGGCCAAGGCAAAACGCCAAGAAGCCTCGGCACACCCACCCGAATGCCCCCGGTGATGCGGTTGGCACACGATGTGAAGTGCCTGGGGTGAGTCATGCAAGGGCGTACGTTTGGGCAGCAACACGACCTTGCAGCTGGCCACCGCACTGAAGCACACAGCAGCACACGAGCGGCCGATATCAGGGCACGTGTGCACGCCGCACACTTGACAACAGCAGCAGCGGCGCCCCAAGCCTTTGACGCGTGGCTTCACCATTCAATTTTGACGCGGTCGGGCGAGAGGCCGGTCAGCTCCCGGAAGGCCGGGTTTGAAAAGTCGAGGTCGCGCCCCGGGCAGGTGGGGCACTGGTCAACCAGAAACACCTGAAAGCAGGGCATAATTTGCATGCATATGTGGTAGCATGAGTGTTGAACGTATGGGCTGGAGCCAATTGGCGTGTGCAGTGCAGCCCCTGGCAAGCTGGGAGGCGGTCTGCCTGCTTCCCCACAGGCAAAGCGTGCACCTGGACGCGCTCTCGCACCCACCTGCACCCATTTGTTCTTCACTCGGCACCGGTTGTCCACGCAGCGGGCCATGGCGCAGCGGCCGCACTGCCGGCCACCATCCCTTCAGCATCAAAAGGTTGCCCGTGGGGGTGAGTACGGCGTGGGGTCAGGAGAGCGAGAGACACTGAGGCAACTTGCCCGCTCCGCCACGCCAACCAGGGGTGACTACGCAGTGCAGCGGCGGGGCAGGCAGCTGCTGTCATGGGAGCTCACCATTGACCAATGTTGATGGCAGCAAAGTAGGTGCTCTGCCACTGACTCAGCCTGCAGGCAGGGTGCGCGGCACGGGTGCGGATGCGAGCAACGGTCACACCTGCACCTGCCAATCCACCAGGCTCTGCCGGCAGCAGCTTGAACCGCTACAACACTGCAGATTCATGCCGGCTGCAGGTTCAGGGTCGTACCAGGGATATGCACAGGCAAAGTCCCGGCCTGTCCCCGCCACTGCTTCTGAGAAGGCTGTGGCATCTCCAGTGAAGACGGTGGTGCCACCAGGAGGCCCCACAACGGTTGGGGGAGGTGAGGGCACGATGGTAGGAGGGGGGGATGCCTTGGGCGGTGGCGGGGAAGCTCGCGGCGGCGGCGGCGAGCGTACGGGAGGGGAAGGCGAGCGCTTTGGTGGCGGCGGCGGCGAGCGTATTGGGGGAGGCGAGGATGGACTGGGCGAGGGTGTTGGGGAGGGAGATGGGGACGGTGTCACCGTCACTGGAGGCACCGGCGACGGGCTGGGTGAAGGGCTGGCTGGGCCACTGCTGCCGCCGCCGCCGCCGCCGCCGCTGCCGTCTGCAGACATGACTGCAGAGCGCTTGCCGGCTGCTGGCCGGACGTCCCATCCGCTGCGGCCTTTCAGGAAGCAGCGGCTCAGCGCTGGCACAAAGGTGTAGCCGCCGCACTCTGCGCCGCGGCTGCGGCAGGCTGTGCAGCAGGCTGCTGAGGTGGCGACGGCGCTCAGAATGCCGTTTGCCAGGTCTCCTCCCCACAGGTCTACGCCATCAACGGCATCAGGGCAGCCAGACGCTGGCGCCACTCCGTTGGGAGGCCCTCCGCCCTGCTGCGCCGGCGGCGGGGAGGCAACCACGACCGGAGGTGGAGGGCTGGACCTGCGAGGCGGGCTGAGCAGCACCGGCGGCGGTGGGCTGGGATTTGCTGTGGGGGGCGGCGAAGCGTTAGGCTGTGGCACTGGGCTGGGCGGCAGCACGGGAGGTGCGCTAGGTGTGCCGCCGCTGCTGCTGCCGCCGCCTCGCAGCACGCAGATATAAATACCGCTTGGCATGCGCGCCCTTGTGTAGTTGGGCAGGCTGCACCAGGTAGGAGGGTTCAATTGGGGCTGGAGTGCTTGGTCCAACAAGCAACACAGGCAAGCCGGGGCAGGCCCTCTGGCTTTGCGGCCCAGCAGTCTACGGCGGCGAGGTCCCACCGCATCGTCCCACGCTGCTTGTGCCCAACTCACCAGGCACTGCAGCCCTGGGTTCTGGAGCACACCGCCATGCAGCCATTCATGGGGCATTTGGCCTGTAGCAGCTCACGGCTGGTCGCCTCGGCGCCTGCGGGGGGGCTAGGAGAGCGGCGGGCTACTTGCAAGGCGGCTGCTGCGGCGGCGGCCTGTTGACTTTGACGCCGGCTCCTGCGTACCTCTGCATTAATCATGGCACATGCATCACAGCGTAATGCAGCCGCCTGGACGGCGAAAGCGGGAGGCAGCGCGCATGTCCCGGTCTGCGCTTGGGTGCCGGCGACTTACCCGCCGCGAGCCACGCAAGTAGTATAAATGCCGCAATGGACCTCATGGGTCAGATCTGGAGGGCGGGGATCGCTTGTCCTCGCAGCACTTGGTAGCCGACTTCGCACGAGCAAGCTTGCCGGCCATCCGGCACTCAATTATGAGCCCAACAGTTGTGGTGACGCCGTAAATGCAGGTACTGTCGCAGTTAAAGGCCTGCTGCCGGAACCCGCAGGCCGCCGCCAGGTGGCGCTGCCGTCGCCGCCGCCCAAATGGCCGATGGGTGCCTTGGAAGGCCCTGCCGCGCTCCCTGGCTGTTCCTTCGCCCTCCCCGCCCGCTGCAAAGCCACCGCCTGCCATCCAACGCTCGGGTTTGAGCCACCTGCCAGGATGCGAGGTGGCCTGCTTCTGCTGAGCTGCCGCCTGGGCAGGGCAGCAGCTGCGCCCAGCAGTGTGGTGAGCCTGCCTGCTGGCTTGACCGCCGTTGTGCCGCTGCCGCCGCCGTGCCGCCGCCTCTCCGGTTCGACAGCTTTAGCAGCAGGGCACCTGGCCAGCGGTGAGCATTCGGCGCAGCCTTGCCCACTCACCCCCTCTCCTGCTCGTCACTCTTAGGCGCTGCCTGCCGGGCTGGCCGCTGGCATTGCGGCTGCGAGTGGGCGCGGCGTGGCCACTGGTGAGCGCTGCCGCCCTTGGCTTTCGGCTCCGCTTACCTTGCTGTGCAATAGTTTGCACAGAGTTGATCAGCGGATGCCACAGAGTGGCCACTCCAGTGCCGGCTTCTACGCATCAACCCAAGCCATCCCGCCCCTCGCCGCCCCCAGGCGGACCCGCGCGCGGCTCTGAGGGAGGCTCAGAGGCAGGCGAGGAGTACGGCGAGCGGCGGTTTGTGGAGCACGGGGAGGATGTGCTGCACGAGGGGGATGTGTCGCTGCACGAGGGGGAGAGCGATGAGGAGGCTGTGGCGTCCGGCGGCCTGCGCGCGGGTGCGGCCCGCAGGGGTACCCTGGACGGGGGTGGGCCACTTGGGCGCCGCTGGGACGTTTAGGGTGGAGGAATGCAATGCACCTGCGCGGGTGGCGCTAGACACGAACCTCGAGGGTCCTGAGGGTCGAGGTTTGCCTGGGCGGTGCCCGGACCGAACAAACAACCTGCGGGTGGCCTTGTTGCGGGCCCCTCGCCTTGACATGCATCTTGCCGCCCTGCATTCACATGCCGCCCTGCCATTCTCCGCTCCAGTGAGCACGGAGGCCCGGGAGCGGTTTGGAGAGGACGAGTACCCCAACAGGCGAGCTGCCTTGGAAGCTGGCATGCGTGCTCAGTGCACTGCCTCCGTCTGGGGTCTGTCCCAGCGCTGGAGGGTGCCGGTACTGGCCCAGCACTGGGAGTGCGAGGCGGCAGGCCATGACTAGAGGGCCGGCATGGCGGGCAGTGCCATGTCAACGTCCAGTGCCACGCCAACGTCCAGCTCTGACTTGACTTGCCCAAACACAGTAGCGAGTATGCGCCTGGTGCCGACAAGATCTTCCGCGAGGGATACGCCACCGACTCCGACTACCAAGCGCGGGAGCAGAGCGACCACAAGGTGGGCGCCCGTGCATGTGCCATTGGTGGGCCCCCAGCGCAGAGCTGCCACCTGTCCAGGGGTGCAGGTGCATGTGCCAGTGGCGCAGCAAGCGTAGAGTCGGTACCTGTCCCAGGGGTGCAGGCTGCGCCTTGTTGCAGAGGCTCATGTACTGCTGCCTGCATTGCCTTTTCTGCCTGCAGTTTGACGACGAGTACCCAGACAGGTGTTTGCATGAGTTGAGAGGAGGAGTGGACGTTGCCTTGGGTCGCATGGCCTGCCAATGCCAGTTTGGGGTTGAATCCAGAATGCTGCTGTGCTGCCTGCGCTGGACTGCAGCCAAGTTGGTAGCCGCAAGCCGCTTCTGCCGCACACCTGCTAGAAAAACAATCCCTCATGGGTTATGCATTCCCCGCAGCGGGGAGTACGTGCCGGCACCCGGAGGCACCGCTTCCGCCAAGTTCATGGAGTGGCACCTCAAGGCTCAGGCTGACGAGTCGATGCAGGGCGGCGAGGTGCCCTCGGGAGTGGTGCTGGAGTGAGCCAGCGATGCGCAGCCTGGCGCAGCCGCCTCAGCTGAGCAAGCACGGTGGTTCTGAGCCAACCGGCTGAAAGCGCAGCCGCCAAGCCGCCCGTTTGCCGTGCACACCCAATCATTTGCCGCCCTCCACCCCTACCCCTGCTTTGCCTGCTTGCCCTCCGCTCTGCTGTACATAAGTTGACAGTTGACTTTTTACTCATGCAAACGCACCACTTAGCAGTGCCAACCTGTGGTCTCGAAAGAAACGTGCTGCTGCTGCTGGTGCTACTGCTGCCAAGAGGCTGCCCTGCTGCGGCGGCAGCTGTTGCGGGCCATCGGAGCTGGCCCCACACGCACCGCCCTACGGCGGGGCCTGCCCTGCTGCTGCGGCGGCGGATTGTCCCGCGCCTGCTGCCCCGTACTCGTCGCTGTGGCACTCCAGCTGGCGCATGCCCTTTGGTTGGTCGCTGCATGGGCAAGGCAAGGCGCAGCAGCATGGAGGGAGGCTGGGCAGGCACAGGAACCTGAGGCACAAGCATCTCCCACACCGCCCTTGGGGCCAAACTTCCTTCCCACCACGTTGGGCGTGCCATGCGCCACAGGGCTTCAGGCAAGCGCCCTGCTGCGCCCGCCCACCTGGGCTCCTGCACGGCCACTGAGCCGTCCTCCTGGCGGAGCCACGTCTTGCTGCGGTACAGAGAGGCATGCAGGCAGATCGATCAGCAGCGGCTGGTGCCATACCTGCAGTCGCAAGGCAGGTCTGCAAGCCACAAGGCAGGTCTGCAAGCTGCGACAGCCACACCAGCAACTGTGCTGGATCAGCAGAGCATATGCAACCAACGCAGGTGCAGCCAACGCAGGTGCAGCCAACGCAGGAGCACAGCCCACTGCCCCACCTGCTGGCTGCGTCTTCTCCCAGGCGCAGCTCGATGACTCGTGCTCCCCTGAGCCAGCCAGGGGGAGGGCCGTAACCCCCATACCCGCTCTTCCGCCCGTAGGCCAGCCTGCGGAACGGGGACGGAGCAGCAGGCAAGCTTGCAGGCATGTGGCCGCCCGGTCTAGAGAGGCCTGTGCTGGGTAGTGCGGTAGGTGATGTGCAGGGGACGATAACTGCTGCGGGTGGGTGAGGTGCAGGAATACGGCCCTAGGGCACCGCTGGGGTGCTGTACAGATGTGACCCGCGCGCTTACCGGACGCCGTCCAGGACGCCTGCATAGTCGTTGTTGTGGTCGTGGCCAGAGTAGATGGCAGTCACGCCCAGCTCCCTGCAGCACGTGGCACAGTGAAGATCTCAACAGGACACAGCCAACCCTGCATGCTATGGCCAGAGAGGACGGCAGTAACACCCAGCACCCAGCTCCCTGCACAGCATGGCGTGCGAGAGGCGGTGGCAGGGCCTGCAGTGTGCCCCTGGGTGCGTGCGCGTGTCAGCACTTCCCTCGCCGCTGCACCCGGCAGCGTGCCCCGATCATCACAGTTCTGGACGCAGCCAGCTTCTGCGCGGCCCTGGATGCTGTGCTACCCAGCAGCCCTCAGGGGCGGCCCTTCACCTGGCCAGCTCAAACAGGCCGGTGTCTCGCGCGGAGCAGGCCACATCCTCTTGCTTGTGCCCCACGGCTGGGGTGTCATACCACGCATCCTTGAACTGCAGTGAAGGGAGAGGTAAGGTGCGTGTGAGGCTGCTGCTGAGCGTGGCTAGCACAGGATTGCCAGCAGTGAGGCAGGGCAGGGGGGCGTGTTAGCGTGATACTCTTCCAGGCAACCAATGGCTGCCGCCCACTGAGCTTCCTGCCCGAATGCACCCACCTGGGGAATCGGGATGTGCACAAAAGCAAGGGAAGGCACTGCGGGCAGGCCCGCGCTGGTTTCGTTCATCCAAGCCAGTGTGTCTGATGCCACACAGCCCCTGCGGGAGAAGGCGCGAGGCCAGAGTAAAGGCTAGATGCACACAGCAACCAAATTCAGGCGACAGCCAAAAAGAAGCACGGCCCGGCACTTGAGTGCGTGGCGCGCTTGGCCTGCCTGGCACGGCATGCCGAGCTGAGCACCGATCCTGCTAACTCGGTCAAAACCGCCCAGACCTGGCTGCCCATTCTCACCAACCAAACATGAAGGGCGGGCAGAAGCGGTTCATCGAGTCGAGCAGCCAGATGCGTGCGGCGGGTGTATCGCTGCCTGGCGGCCCTTGCACATCTAGGAAGTAGTTGGAGGCCCCAGTGGCCTGATTGAACAGGCGGGGCAGACGAGGGATGGGAGCGACAGGTCAGCCAGGCACGAAGGGGGGGAGAGGCCCCTCAGGCGTGAAGCGGAGCGGTGCACCGCAGTACCCCCCTGCAAAATCATCGGCTGCTCTGCTCCTGGTGAGCAGCGGCATGCTCAGACGTGGCATGCAAAGCACGCTCAGCACGCTCCTACCTGCGGCGGGCCCTGGCGCGTCAGGCTCAGCAGGCCGCCCGTCCGAATATCCAGGTCCACAATTTCGCGGCGGGTCAGGTCGGCCTCCGCACTGCGGGCCAGGTAATGTTGCGGTAGGAATCGCAGGTGGGGCCCCGCAGCAGTTTCGTGCTGCAACGCAGTTCAGCATGCAGTGGGGATTAGTACCCTGCACGCCCAGGCCACTGCGGGCCCCACTCCCCCCCCCGCATCAAAGCCAAGCGAGCCAGGACTGCCTGGCATGTTGCTCCAATCACATCGCTTGCAGCACATTCACCCTCCCTTGAACAGACCCGAGCAGCACAGCACAGCACAGCACAGCACAGCACAGCACAGCATGCCGCAGCTCACTCGTGGTTCCCAAGAGTGATGGCGTAGGGCAGCCCCGCTTCGTGCACCGGGGCGATGAGCTGGCGCCAGCGCCGCTCATACCAGCCCGGCCCGCAGTCAACCGGCAGCGGGCGCTCGGTTGAGGGTGTGCACACCCAGCCGCTGACCATGTCTCCGCTGCGCAGAAGCGTGTTGGGGGGGAGCAGCGCGGGGTGTGGGGTGGCTGGCCAGAGCAGCAGCCAAAGAATGGTTGGCGCAGAGCGGGGAGGCGGTGCCAGCAGCAGGTCTGCAGCAGCTGCCGTAAGTGCGGCAAGCAGGCACTCATGCCCACCTGAACACAACCAAGTCAGGCCGCTCAGCTGCAATCATGTCGCGCTGGAACTGCACGGGTAAAGAGCGGGCATTGAAGGCATGTGGGCATTTGGCCAGGTTGAGTGCTGTCTCGCCACCCGCACCGCTGCCACGCGCCGCACCACTCGCCTTGTCAGAGCGCTCATCCAGCCGCCTGTCCTCGCCATAGTGCAGGTCGGTCAGCTGCAGGATCTTAAAGGTCTGGTCTGCACGGAAGCGCAGAGCAGGGTAGGCTGACGGGCGAGTGGTGCCGCCGCTGCTGCCGCCGCCGCCCAGTTCCGCGCCTGTCTGCTGCCTCATGCCGGCCACCATGTTTTGAGTGCACAGTGCCGCCATCAGAAGCGCCAGGAAGGCGGTGGGAGCAGCCATAGCGTCGGGAGAGGCCCTTGTTAGGGTTCTATGCCTCTCCCTCCCCTGCACGCTTCCTAGAAGGATGCTGGGCAGTGATCGCATTGCCGGGAGCGCAGCGGCAAAGCCCATGCGAGCGCGCAGCACGGCCCCCGATGATGGCAGAGCCCTACGGCCACTGGGGACGGAGTCTCCCTCTCCTATACCTCTCGCACTCCCACGCGCAGTATGGAGTCACCTTTGCTCGAACTCGAGACTATCCCGGCCCCGGCGCTGTTCACCCTGCTGCTGGACCATAGCCTGGTTGATTGCGAGCTCGTGGCAGCGGATGGGGCTGTTCTACCCGCCCACAGGCATTTGTTTGACCTTTTCCAGACCGGGGGGGGTGGGCGCCACCGCTGCCGCCCCGCCTGCGCTGCCACGGTCGGCGCTCGCTCTGCACGGCTGCCGAGGCTCCACCATCCATCTGCACTGACTTGCAGGGTCATACTTGCTGCATCCAGCGGCTTCTTCCGGGCGCTGCTGTGCGGCGCCTGGCGGCAGCAGCAAGCCGGGGGCGGGGCAGCGGCAGCGCCGGCGCCGCACCCTCCGGGGAGAGAGCGCTGGACGCTATCTGGCGTTGACGGCCCCTCCCTGCAGCTGCTGCTGCATGCCATCTACTCCCGGCGCCTGCCGCTGACGGCAGAGGGCGTTGCCCAGGATGTGCCGCGCCTGCTGGCTGCCAGCAACTACCTGGAGGTGGGTGGGGGCGTGGTGGGCTGTGTATGGGGTGTGTGGTGCAGAGGGTGCACACTACACTGGTGTGGCTCCTCACCAACACCCATCGGCCTGCCAACCTGCGGCAGGCGGGGTGCCTCCCAACATGGCAGCGTCCCACCGCTCATGCCGCCGCAGGTGCTCCCAGTCAAGGAGGCCTGCTGCCAATACCTCCGCTCCCAGCTGTCCCTGGAAACCGTCGCAGCCACGCTGTCGCTGGCCGCCGCGCACGATTGCGCCGATCTGCTGGCGGATGCGGTGAGGCCGCCTTGTGCAGAGCCTGGCAAGGCTGGATTGCTGCAGTGAGAGCATGCCCTGCCCTTACAGCCTACTCACCGACCCATCCCCCCGGCCGGTTCACATGCTCCCACTCACCGCCCACCTGTATGCAGGCGCGCTTCTTTGAGGGCCACTTCAGCCAGCTGCTGAAGTCAGAAGAGGCCAGCAGCCTGGCGGTGCTGCCGCCAGACCTGCTGCGCACGCTGCTGAGCAGCGATGGGCTGTGCATACAGTCGGAGCTGGATGTGGCGCGAGCGGCGCTGCTGTGGGCGGCAGCCGATCCGCAGCAGCGCGGGCCGCTGCTGCCAGACCTGCTGCCTGCCGCCCGCATGCCGCCGGGCCTGCTGGCACAAGAGGCGGCTCGCAGCGGGCTGCTAGGTGCCGGCAGTGCCTGGCTGTCACAGGCAGGGGCAGCGGCGCAGCAGCCGCAGCAGCACGAGGCGCCGCCGCCGCAGCCGCCCACGCCGCAGCAGGGGCGCAGCCCGGCTGACGTCGGCGCTGAGCTGGAGCTGGGCCATGCCTTTGTGGCTGCCTGCCAGCAGCTGCAGCGCGACCAGTCGCTGGGTGTAGCGGCGGGCAATGTGGCAGCCAGCTGCAGCGGTGGGGCTGAAGCTGCGCTTGTGGCCTACCGCCCCCGCCTCAGCTCGCCCACCGGCCTGATGATGGCTGGAGGCCTGGACGACGGCTGGCGCGCGCTGAGGTGTGCGGTGTGGTGTGCGCTGCATGTGTTCGCTCCTGCTTTGAACACCCACGCTGTGGACAACGCCCTGAGGTGGGCCGTCTGTGCTGACCGTGCTGCAGCCACGGGCGGCAGAAGCCGGCACCGTTGACTGCTGCGCCAGCCGGATGCGTGCTGTGATGGTGCCAGCCAGCCACAGCCTGACACAATGCCAGTGCCCCTCCTCGCACCCCTTGCAGGACTGTGGAGCTGTACGACCCCCGGCGGGATGCCTGGGCCGCGGGCCCGCTGATGCCCGCCCCCGCCTCCTTTGCAGCCGCCGCCATGCTGGGCGGGCAGCTGTTCGTTGTGGAGGGGGCGGCCCACGCGCCGCACGTGCTGTCGTTCGAGCGGCA
This sequence comes from Chlorella sp. Dachan, assembly GCA_006782975.1. Classification (NCBI taxonomy): domain Eukaryota; kingdom Viridiplantae; phylum Chlorophyta; class Trebouxiophyceae; order Chlorellales; family Chlorellaceae; genus Chlorella; species Chlorella sp. Dachan. The sequence goes on along the minus strand of RRZL01000027.1, from coordinate 1,299,031 downwards.
CAAGCGGCTGTGGGGCACGTGCCAGCCGCTGGCCAAGCCCCGGGTCAACATGGCGGTGTGCGCACTGGAGGATCGCTTGTATGTGCTGGTAAGCTTGCTGGCCCTGGCCGCTCTTCTGATGCTCCAGCAGCTGCCATGAATGGCATACTTAGATGCGCGGTCATGTTCCCACCCTGCGCATGATGGCGGCCTGGCAGGACACATAGTTGCTTGCCCATCCTCATGCCCCTCCCGTCCGCAGGGCGGTCGTGCCGGCATCGGCAAGGGCGCCAGCGTGCTGCGGGATGTTGAAATCTTCGACCCAGCCACCAACACCTGGTGCAGCGCCGCGCCCATGGTGAGACGCTGTGCTAGCTGGCTCCCCCCTGTTGCTGAGCCACATCCCACGCACTGCCCCATCACCAGTGCTGCTACGCAACTTTTTGAAACCATGCCGGCTGCCGCAGTTGCCGGACTTGTTGACTGCCTGGTGCACCACTCCGCTGCTGTTCCACCCTGCAGGTCCAGTCTCGCGCCGCGCTGGCCGCCGCTGCGCTGGGCGGGCGCATTTACGCCGTGGGCGGGCAGAGCACACGCGCCTGCCACGCCACAGGTGGGTCACAGCCAACCTGCTGGCACCTGCCCTGCTTCTTGAACCACTGAGACCAGCCGCAAACCCTTGCGTTGCCTGCTTGGCTGGCCCGGGCCGTCGCAGAGCACCAGCCCGGTGCGAGCACCCGCTCTGTGCCCTCTCATCAGTCGTCGTGTGCACACCCCTGCCTCTGCAGTGGAGTGCTGGGAGCCGGGGGCAGAGCGCTGGGTGGAGCTTGGCGGCCCCATGCACACCGCTCGCAAGTACTTGGGCCTCGCTGCAGCAGGAGGTGAGTTGGAGTATCGGCCTGGGGGTCGGTCCTGTGAACAATTGCAAGCCCGCCCGCTGTGAAGGCGGTTGTGCTGGGCGGCTTCTCTGGCTTGCAAGTCGCTGCTCCAGCCACTAAACAGGGTAACACTAGCCCGCTGAGCTGCTGAGCCGCTCCAATCATGGCTGTTGCCCCCGACCTTGCCCCTTGTGTGCCGCAGGGCGGCTCATAGCTGTGGGCGGCATGACCGGCGCGCGCATGCGGCTGCAAGTGAGCACACGTGTTGGGTTGTCGGGCCGTTGCTGGTCTAGTCCAGAGCCATCAAGGGGTACAAAGTAATCAATCTGCTGAAGGCTGCACTCCCTGGCACCCTGTTTTTCCAACACGCCGCTCACTCGCTCTGCAGGCTCCCAAGCGGGACCTTCCTGTCCCCAACTTTGCTCTCCCCGCCACACCAAGCACAATGCCACTTGTTCCTCGCAGGCTGGCGAGGCGTACGACCCGCGGGAGGGACCCTCCCTCCTCAGCTTTGCTCTTCCAGCCACAATAAGTACATTACCACTCCTTCCCCGCAGGCTGCCGAGGCGTATGACCCCCGGGAGGGGCGCTGGCAGGCGCTGCCGCCCGCGCCGCTGGCCCGCTCCTCTTTTGGCATCGCTGCGCTGCACGACTGTGTGTATGCAGTGGGCGGAAACATTGGCACGGAAGTGCTGAATGACGTGAGCTGGGATGGGGGGCAGGGGATGGAGTCCGCATGTGGTTGGCAGGGCAGCCTGCCAACAAAGTGGGCAGCCTCGGGGCGGGGGGTGGGCTGCCGGATGTGCAGCGGGCGAGGTTCTGTGCCGCCTGACCTCCAGGCAGCCTCCCTCCTGCTCAAGTCGAACACTTGAGCACCCAGTTGAACACTTGAGCACCCTGTTGAACACCTGAGCGCCCTGTTGAACACCTTCAACCCCCCTGCAGAACACGGCGCGTGTCGAGGCCTTCATCCCCGCCGCCGGCCGCTGGCGTGCATGCAGCCCCATCAGCCACGGCCGCAGCGGTCTGGCCCTGGCACCCCTGTAAGCGAGCGTGGCTGCCGATGCACCACCTTTTAATCGCGCCCTGCAGCCTGCTAAACCTGTGAGGCGTGTGTACTCTGCTGTTCCTGCTGTATCGAGCTGCCACATGCATCTGTTGTCCGGGACACCCGCGCCCCATCGCCGCACTGGTGTGCCCAGGACCCTGCCTTGCAAAACCAATGTGACATACTGCCCCTGTTTTATAGCGCCCACTGTCACTGGATTGCACATGCTCCCCCTCAGGCCGGCATGCCTCTCTACGCCTGCACTCGGCTGCACCTGTGTAACCAACACTCTCTTCAGATGCAGCTCCATCAGTGTCGGTTGCATGGACGGGTTTGCCGAAGGCTGGGAGCGTGCCTCGATAACGCGTAGTCAGCTGGCTTACCTGAAACATTGGTTTCGCGGCCGTCTTTACATCTGCTTGAAACCTCAAGGAGTTGGGGCTGCCAGTCAATTGTGCGTGCTCATTGCCGGCGCGGCGCGCCCAGCGCCGCTCCCGCCGCTCAAGCGGCGCGCCCTGACCCTATGCCCAGCTTTGGCCCGCTCGCCCTTGTCACCCCATGTCCCTGCTCCGTGCCATGCAGCAGCTGAGCTTCGCCGGTGCCCGCTTCGCCACTGGCACGGCCGTGGTGCAGGCCCGGCCCGCGCAGCGGCGCTGCGTGGCCACCGCCGCCCGCGCCACCAGCGAGAAGGGCCTGGGCAAGGGCGACCTGATCAAGGCGGTGGCCACCAAGGCCGGGCTGTCGCAGAAGGACGCCGATGGCGCCGTGAACGCGCTGCTGGACATCATCGAGAGCACCGTGGCGTCGGGTGAGGCGATCGGGATGGCCGGAGGGNGGCAGGCGGAACGAAAGCAGAGGCGAACCGCGAGGGCGCTCAGCCTTCCCCCCTCCCTACCACCCCGTTGTTGGGGTGCCGCGCATCGTGCTGGCGGGCGGCATCGGGGCGGAGCCAGCGCCTGCCGGCCCTGCCGCCCCCGGCGACTTGAATTCCCGGCCGTTGGCCCGGGCGGCAAGGCCGGTCTGCAAGCTTGCTTTTGCTCGGCAGCTTGGGATCATACCTTGTTGTTGCAACTCCCGCAACAGGATGCTATTGGATCACACTACTACATCCCGCAGCAGCACTGTAGTGTGATCGGGCCGCCGCTGTGCTGCAACACTCACCCCTGCCCTCCCTGCCCTCCTTGTGCCGCAGGCAAGAAGGTCACCATCCCTGGCTTCGGCACCGTGAGTCTGAGGCAGCGCAGGCAGCGCTGCTACCAGCGGAAGCGTGTGTGAAGGATGCAGTACCTGCGACATCGGCCCTGGCCGGCGCTGTGCTGCTGCTGCTGCCGTTGCCGCTGCCTGATCACCTGCCCAAGTGTGCCGGCTCAGCCAGTGCTCCTGCCTGCTTGCCTTGGCTGCAGTTTGAGGCGCGGCAGCGTGCGGCGCGCGAGGGCCGGAACCCCCAGACGGTGTGTGGCGTGCTGGATGTATGGTAGCATGCCAATGGCGCTCTGTGCATGCACTGCACTCGCCTTCGGCCTGCTGGTTCTCACCCTGGATTCGCCGGCCTTCCTACTCTTCTGCCATCCCCCACCTGCCACGCCTGCCTGCAGGGCGAGAAGCTCCACATTGCGGCATCCGTTGCCCCCGCCTTCAGCGCAGGTGCGCTTGGGCTGCGCATGCGGCAGAGTCTTGTACCCTGTGTGTGACTGCGGGCTGTTGAGCGCCGCTTTCGTCACACATGCCTGCAATGTCGCATCCTGCCAGGCCGCACACTGCCATGTGTTGTTTGTTGTCGTTGCAGCCACATGCCCTGCACCCCGTTTTGATGGCCTCCCTCGCCTTGCTGCAGGCAAGGGCTTCAAGGATGCCGTGAAGAACGGCCACAAGTAGGCCGCCAGCTGGTGCACACCTTGCACTTTTGGCAGGGCGCATGCTGCGCCCCACCTCCCTCCAGTGCGGGCCAGCCGCGCAGCAGCGGCGCCGCCGCCCCGCAACTGTACAATGGCTGCACCGCAGCCGGGCGCCGCCGTGGCGCGGCAGGGGCGGCCGCGACGGCTGCTGCTGAGTGGCGCCGCCCCATGCACCCTGACCTACATGTCATCCCAACGTCATGCCCCTACCCACCCCCGATACTGTTGCTGCTGCCTGCTCGCCAGCTCGCCCGGTTTTCCCCAGACTGTTGGCACTGTTGCTCTGTAAATATCGGTTTTCCAGTCGGGATGCCTCCAGGCACGAGGCGCAGGGAGTGGCTGCAACGCACAGGCGGCAGGCAAGAGCATGGGCAGGTCCTCATTGGAACAGCCTCATCATGCTGTGCATATCATTCCGCATGGCAGGCCTCGCTCACAGGCGCCCGCGGCGCTGCTCCATCTGCCGCTTGAAAGCCTGCAGCATCTCCACAAGCTCCTCCTCCTCCTCTTGGCTCCGAGCCTGCTCCTTGTCCTCGCCGCTCTGCCGCTGCCGTGCCGCCTGCTGCGGCTTGCCGCGCCGCTCCCCGCCCGCCTGCTGCTGCTGCTGGGTGCCGCCGCTGGGTGCCGCTGCCGCCGCTGCTGCTGCCGATGCGCTGGGCGCTGCTGCACGCTGCTGCTTCTTCTTCTCAGGGCCGCCAAACATGCCGAGGTCCACGGTCGTGAAGTCGCCTGCAGGGCAGGTGGCAGCACAGCTCATGTGGCGGTACAGCTCAAGGGCAGCGGGTAAGGCACCTTGACTCACGCAGCAAGCATTGCTGCGCCAGGCTGTGTGCTCCCAGGTCAAAACCAGGCGCCATGGGCGGTGGCCATGCAGCACAAACACGCATCGCTGCTGCAGCGACCCGGAAACCGCACACTCAGACAGCGACAGCGCACCCTCGTCCTCCTCCTCCTCCTCCCACTCCTCCTCATCGTCGGGCACCTCGCCGTAGAAGGCCAGCGGCGGCGGCTCCGCCTCCCCCCGCTCAATCTTCTTGACCTGCGCGGCAGGCAATGGTGGAGGAGGTTTCAGCACCGCAGACAGACGGATCGCAGGCAAGGGCGTGGCGGTTTGCTGGCAGCCGCGAGCCGGAAACAGCAAGCTGACAGCAGCAAGCGCGATCCTCCACGCCCGGACCAGCAGCTTGGTGCGAGTGGAACCCCGCCCCGTACCCCCATCCAGCACCCAGCACCCAGCACCCAGCACCAGCACTCACCTGGTCCAGCAGCTTGAAGATGCGCTCCGAGCGCTCGATCGAGTCGTCCTGCACAAACCGGATCTCGGGCGTCAGCCGCAGCCGGACCTGCAGGCACACGAGGGAGGGAGGGAGGGATGCCCAGTACATTTGGGTGCAGATGCACCTGGTTAACAGTCGAATGAGGGTGCCTGCATTGCCATGCTTGCATCGCCATGTTAGCACCGCATTCACCCCCCGCCACCGCTGCATCGCTGCGCCCAGCACCCACCACCGCCTGCACACCCAGCATCCAGCACACCTGCTTGCCGATGTGGCGCCGCACATACCCCTCCAGCTTCTGCAGCCCCTCCATGGCCGCCGCCTTGCCGGCATCGTCGCTGCGGCAGAGCAAGTTGCAGCAGGGCCATGGGTGCACGATTGCGGCGCTCGCAAGCAGCCCAGGCGGCGCGGAGCCAGTGGGTACAGCCATTGCTGGTTGCGACACACTCACTGCAGCCGCTGCGGTTCACCTGTGATGGACAGCAGACCTTGAACCCACCGCACAGCCTAAGACGCACCGCACAACCTAAGACGCACCGCACAACCTAAGACGCACCGCACAACCTAAGACGCACCGCACAACCTAAGACGCACCGCACAGGCGCCGCTACGCAACGAGTCAACAGGGCAGCGACAGACAGCATAAACCTCTTGCACACCTGTAGATGGACAGGTACACCTTGGCCACTTGGAGGTCATTGCTGATGTGCACCTCTGTGACCGAGGCCAGCGCAGACAGCGCGCCGTCAAAGCCGCGCCGCCGCTCCGGGCACACCGCCGCCTGCAGGATCTGCAGGGCGGGGATGGACGGGGGCAGGAGGGTGCCTGCGTTGTGGGTGCTCCCTGTGCCTGTGAGGGCGTGGTCATCCAGAGCAGCCAGGCGTGCATGGGCAGCGCCGCGTGGCAGGCCGGTGGCTGCGGCGGCATGAGCAGCACGGCAGCAGCATCGTCTCCAACCGACAGCTGAATCGAATCGCCTGTCACCCCATTCTGCTTGCCTTGTCGGTGATGAGCAGGTTGCCCACCTCCCGCTCAATCTGCTTGGCCACCTTAGCGACGCGGCGCGGGTGTGCCTGCGCGGCGGGCGCCGGCAGGGACAGTTCTGCTCAGTCCACAGGCAGGGCAGCAGCTGCAGCCTGTATTGCGCCTGCATCAAGTTGTGGCCATGCGCCTAGTGTGCTGTGCGGCAGGCACAAGTGGGCGCAGGCAGCGGCTGCTTGCTGCTGGCGGCAGGCAGGGCGGTGGCGGCGGCGGCAGGGACCGCTGCCCACCATGCAAACGACGCCGCGCTGAATTGTCAGCCTCCCAGCGCCTGCATTAAGAGAGTGGTGGGCTGTGAGCGGCTCCATGCGTGTCAGAGGCGGGGCACGCCCGAGCAACTTGCGGCTTCTCACCAGCGGGCCTGAAGGCGGCCCTGCACGCCACATGGCTGTGGCTGCACTGCATATGGCCGACTGCGAAGCTGCGAACTTGGTGGGCAGTGCTTTGTGCAGGAGGGTTGCGGAGCAGTGGCCCTGTTAGTTCACTGACCGGGTTGTGCAAACTCAGAAGGCGAGTGGCAGCACCGATCGGGCCAAGGTGAGGCATGGCACGTCTCGCGCCCGCGCCCTCATGCGGCTAGCCCAAGCGGCTTGAGGAGCCCGGCTGCTGCTTTAGATCCATCAAGTCTTGCACAACTGTGGGCCGCCAGCGAGCTATCGAGCGAGCCTAGTCCGCCGACCTCCTTCCTCGCGGCCCCTCTTTCGGGCCCTGTGAGTCCCCTTCACGCTGCTCGTGCCATCTACAGCGCTTGTAACAGCGGCGGAAGGCCGCTAGCGCCCAGGCCGGGCGGTTTACTTTATTACCGACCCCCTCCGCGTCTACGCGGCTGCAGCAACCCCCCATGGCCGATCCGACGCAGACCAACGAACTGTCCAGCTGGTGAGCAGGGCGATTGCCTCCATTCGACGCCCCAGTCTCACGGCCGCCGCCAGTGCCGCACCGCCACTGCTGCCTTGCCTCCACTCTCCCACCCGTCAATGTGCTTGGTGTGCAGGTTCGTCCGCCGCCGCGTTGGCGGTGGCGACGCCAAGCCGCAGCCAGAGGCTTGCCAGAAGCAGCACAAGGGCGGGCGCGGCCGGCAGAAGGAGGCGCCCCAGCCGGACGAGCCGCCCAAGAAGCCCAGCCTGCCTGCTGCTGCGGCCGCAGCCGTCGCCGCGGTCGTGCACAAGGCAAAGGCTGAGGGCGGCGAGGCAACAGACCCCAAGAAGCAGTCGCAAGCGCAGCAGCAGCAGCAGCAGCAGCAGCAGCAGCAGCAGCAGCAGCAGCAGCAACAGAAGCAGCAGCAGCAGCAGGCAGCCAAGCAGCAGCAGGCAGCCAAGCCGCCCTCGGGCTCAGATAGCGATGGCGATGGTGGCCACAGTGGGCGGCGGCGGCGCAGCCATGACGAGCCGCGCAGTGATGACGAGCAGCAGCACAAGCAGCAGCAGCAGCAGCAGCAGCAGCGGTCGGCCGACGCGGAGCAGCAGGCTGCAGCCAGGGTGGAAGAGGAAGAGGTGGACGATCGGCCGCGGGTGCTGGCGTACTCCGACTCGGATTCAGGTGGGAAGGGTGGGGGGCGGGAGCATTTGCAGAACCACCAAGCCGACGCCTGCCCGGATGGCGCTTCTGTGAGGCTGGACCAATGCTGGGCTGCTGCCTGCAACCGACCACCTGCAACCGGCCCAGCTGAGTGCCTGCAGCTGACTGACTGCCGCATCAATACTCCTGCATCTCCCGTCCCGCACCCAGATGTGGAGTCGCACTTCAAGCGCTTTGAGCGGGACGTCACCCAGCACCTGCTGCCGCCTAGCGAGGAGGAGGCAGCAGCACAGGCAGCTGCCGCAGAGGCCGCCGCCGCTGCTGCCAAAGCGGCTGAGGAGGCGGCGGCCGCGGCGGTGCGGCGGTCCCCTGTGCGGCGGCTGGGCGGCGCGGCAGCGAGTGTTGCGGGTGCAGCAGCGCAGCACCTGACGCCCGGTCTGGCGGTACGGGCGGGCGGGCTGCTGACACTGCACCGGGTGCACCCGGGTGCTGCACGGGCAGCCAGTGCAGTCAGCGTGGCGGCTCCGCTGGTGGGGGCGGCAGCGACGCGTGCCGGGCTGCCGCTGGGCTCGCTCCTGCCCCCGCCGCTGCAGGTGGCAGGACGTGAGCTGGGGCAGTTTGGGCAGGCAGCGGTGGCCCTGGCAGTGGGCCGCATCCTGCTGGCGGCCCTGCGGCAGCACCGGCAGCGGCAGCAGCAGCAGCGCAGGCAGGCCCAGAGCCCCCCTGCAGCTGCCGAGCAGGTGCCGGTGGCAGTGGGGCAGCCGGTGGCCACGCCCAACGGCCGCCTGCTGCGCCGCAAGTCCTCCGTCAACCGTGAGTTGCGGGGGAGCAGCTGGGTGCTGGGGCCTGGTGTTTGCGCTGGCACGCCCCATCAAGGCGTGCAACACCTCCGGTCGCAAGCGCCTGCTGTCGTGTCATCTCAGCTCTCCGCCTCACCTTCACACCTGCCTCCCTGCCCCCCGGCCCTGCTGCAGTGTCGGCGCTGGTGGACCGCGGCGACCTGTCCGCCTCCATCCGCCTGCTCAACCCGCAGACCACGGCCGAGTGGGCGGCGGTGTATGCCGCTGAGATGCGGGAGATGCGGCGCATGCTGCAGGTGGGCTTTGTCGGTCGCCTTGCCTCGCCTTTCTGCCCAATGGTTCGTTCGTTGCCCAGGGAGGGCGCAAGGTCCCAGCCCGCCATGGCCCGCCTGCCTTGCCATACAAACAAAGCAAGCCTCCCGCTGCCGACCCACGCGCAGGAGTGCGACGTGGAGCTGCCGCCGGAGCGCTTTGACAGCACCAACGCCGAGCTGTTCCGCTTTGCCAAGGCCTGCGGCCTCATGGCGGTGAGCAGTGCTGGTGCAGCTGACTGACGAGTGCCACCAGCTGCTCTGGACGTGCAGCAGTTCCATGCTGTGGTTGGCCGCACGCCGCCACTGCCACCCGTGCTGCCGCCTTCACAGCTCACGTGCCAACCCCAAACCGCCTCCTCCCCCTGCCAGGCCAAGACGCCCGAGGCGCGGGCGGCGGCAGTGGAGGCGGGCTTCTCTCGAGTCGTGCACAGCGTGGACTGGGCGGCGCGCCACCGCTTCATGAGCGAACGCGACCTGCGCCGCTGGGACCGCCTGGTGGCCTGGAAGGCGCACGATGCCAGTGAGTGGGAGTGGAGGCCCCGAACTGGCCAGCCGCTGGGCAGTGTGCAAGCGGCTGGCAGCCCTGGTTGGCGGCAGGCGGGACCCGCTGGCTGGCGGCTGAACTGGAAGAAAAGCGCATGCCACTGAGCCGAGTTGCCTTGACCTCTGGCCTCAGCTTGCTCACAGCTGCCCACGCCCCTCTCCACCACCCTCGCGCCGCAGGCGGGCGCCCCATCCTGCTGGCGCGGGTGGGCCGGGCGATGCAGCTTGTGAAGCCCGAGCGGTGCGCGATGGCATGGCTGTCTGATTGGGCTGTTGCATGTAGCGTCGGGCCTGACGTGTGCGAGCCTCTGCCAAGCATTACATGTACCGTACCAGCTCCCAATGCCTGTATGCTGGGAGTCCCGGCCATCATATCATTGCCCATATATAATATCATATCAGCCCCATTGCTGTGCCCCTGTCGCAGGTACGAGGAGTTCACCAACGCCCTCATCTCGCTGGTGCACAAGGGGCTGAGCACGCAGCTCAGCAACGCGCCCGGCGGCGCCGAGCAGGTGCGCCTGCCCCTGCAGTGACCCAGATGCAGCCCTGCATTTGGTGACTCGCCACATGCTTTCCTTGAACTGCCCTGCTCCGCACAGCAAGGTGCAACCGTGAATTGGTGACGAACTTGCCGCATGCTTCCCCGCGACTGCCCTGCTCGGCACGGCCCAGCAGCTCAGCGCACCCTCACCCCGCCTCACTGCACGCCCTCCCCACCCCGCTCTGAGCAGATGGTGGTTGTGCTGGACTGCCGGGGCGGCTCCTCCATGGGCATGACGCGCCACATGGGCCTGCTCAAGAAGTTTGCGGTCACCATGACGCAGCACTACCCGGTGCGGCTGGAGGGGAGGGAGCCGGGTGCAACAAGAGCTGCCATGGGATGCAACAAGAGAGCTGGCACCCCCTGCTTGCTAACCAGCTGCTGCTGGTTGCGCCTGGTCTGCTCCCCAAGTTGGTATCATGCTGAGCTCGTGCTGCCACCCACCCCGCCCCCCGCAGGACCGTCTCTTCCGCCTGCACCTGCTGGAGTTGCCGCTGCTGCTGCGCTGGGCGCTGCACGCGGTGACGCCGCTGCTGCACCCCGCCACCCGCTCCAAGCTGGTCACCAGCTCCATCAGCGACCCGCAGCTGCCCGTCACCGTGGCATTCCTCACCAAGCGGTGGGTGGGCGGGTGGGTGGGTGGAGAGGGCAGAGGCTGAGGTTATCTGGCGCCTGCAGGAGGCTGGGGTTATCTGGCGCCTGCAGGCACCGCTGCGCCGTCACAACAGCGGTGTCCTGTGTTGGGCACCCCCTGTCTCCAAGCACACGGCCGTGCTGCTTGCTCGGGTCATCATCATCACACAACCATTCAACATTCAAACCTCCTGCACCTCTGCAGGCGCTCGGCTACCAGCAAGCCGCTGAAGCGCAACCTCAGCAATGCCAGCTTCCCTAGCAGCGGCGACAGCACGCCGGCGCTGCTGTCCCCTCAGCCCTCGCAGCTGGGAGTGGCGGCGGTTGCTGCGGCGACGGCAGCAGTGGCAGCTGGCACAGCGGCCCCCCATGCGACAGCGGGCCTGCCGGTTGGGCTGCAGCAGCAGCAGCCTCGGCAGGAGCAGAAGGAGGAGGATGTGCCCAACACGCCGCCACCCACGCTCAAGGCGCCTCACTCGCCGCATGAGCTGTCCTCCCAGCGTGTGGCGCGCCGAATGTCGCAGGAGCGGGTGGCACTGCACGCCCGGCAGCATCATGCGGCCAGCCATGTGCAGCAGCAGGACGGCGGCCAGCCGGCGGGCGAGGGGAAGCCGCACCACTCGGCGCCGACGGTGCGGCATGTGGCGCTGCATGCCCGGGCAAACCTGCACCAGCATGCAGCCCCGCCCGCGCAGCCGCACCACTCGGCCAGCCCGCCGCGGCACCCGCAGCAGGCAGCAGCTGCGCAGCAGGAGGCGCCTCCCTCCCCGTTTGCCGGACGGGCGCAGGAGCGTGCGCTGTCATGGGGCCCCTTTGACGCCCCGGCGGCCCTGCCAACGGTGCAGAGCGGCCAGCCGCAGCCTGCGGCAGCCCCACCTGCAGCTGCGCCTGCTGGAGGGAAGGCCGCTGCGGCATCTGCTGCGGCGGGGCCGGCCAGCCACGCGGTGCCCTGGAGCCCTGGCATGCAGTCCCCCTCTGGCGACCTCAGCAGGGACAGCAGCTTTGGAGAGGAGCTCGTGCCGGCAGCGCGCAGCATTGCCGCTGCGGAAGCTGTGCGGCAAGTGGATGCTGCAGCAGCTGGTGCAGCAGGGGCAGCGGCAGGAGGCTCCGTCCTGGCGTCCCGCCGCCCGCCGCCGCTGCAGCATGTGGGCAGCGGCAGCTCTGATGCACTCACCCTCACGCCCACGCCGCTGGCCACACCCGGCCCTCAGCGCCAGCCGCAGCAGCAGGGCGGCGCCGCCGGAGCGGCACCTGCCGGCAGCTGCACCGCCAGCAGCGGTGCGGCCAGCGTGTGGGGCGTGTTTGCGACCCTGCTGCCCACGCTGCGTAGCCCCGGCGGTTCAGCGGCGCCCACGCCTGCGGCAGACGGCCCAGAGCCGGAGCTGCGGCGGCGGCGCAGCCTGCTGGCACACCGCATCCCATCGTTCACCAGCAGCCGCGAGCCGTCGCCAGTCACGCCCTACAGCGCGCGGCGGCGGGGCGGTCTGGGGGACCTGCCGGAGCAGCCGCGCAGGTGGGATCTCAGGGGGCTTGGGTTGGAGGGCTGGGCGGCTGTGCTGCAGCGCCTGGCAAGACGATTTGGGCAGCTGCTGTGGCCAGGCGTGTGCTGTCACCTACAGGTCACACCTCGGGTAATGCAAGTCGATCCCCACTATCCCCGCCCCCTCCCAGCAGGCGCACGCCGGGCCGTGGCGTCACGCCCCGCAAGAGCAGCCTGCGGCGCACCGTCTCCGCTGAGTCCGAGGGCAGCTCGCGCCAGCCGCTGGGCAGCCACCCGCTGCGCCGGCAGTCCTCTGGTGAGCCTCGCGCTCCTCCTCAACTTGGGACTGCGTGCTGCAGGGACTGCGTAATGCTTGTGTAATGCCAACCTGAATCAGAATGAATGGCCGCTGTTGGTTTGCAGGTTTGCAACTGCAGGCACAGGCCTCTTGCTCGGGTGCTCGGGTGCCCCTAATCCATCCCACTCGCCTGCCCCACCCCGCCCTGCAGTGTCGTGGGCGGAGGAGCTGGAAAGCGTGAAAGAGATCCAGCCGCACCCCGAGCACGCCTCCCCTGGCGGCCCCACCCGCTGGCTGCTGCATAGCGGCCTGGAGTCGCCGCTGCGCCAGCGCCTGGCGGCCGCCGCAGCCGCCGCTGGGCAGCAGCCGCCCGGTGTGGTGCTGGCCGCCTGCCTGGTCATGCTGATGATGGCGGCCATGTTCCACCGCATCCTGCTGGGCGCACTGCAGTGACCCGCACCTGATGGCTGGCCGGCGCCGCTGCTGGCACCCAACACTTGCAGCACGGCTGCCCCCGATTCCAAGCCCTTTCCTCGTTTGCCTCCACATTCTGCTTGCTCCACCTCCCATCTGTGCTCTGATGCTCCACTGATATGCTTGCCCCCTGAACTTTACACCCCATGCCACGCAAACTGGTGTTGGAAACACACTGCCTTTGCGAACGAATGCCGGCGGGCCTTGCACCGCCACACCCCCTCTTTCTTCCCACACGATTCACTACCCTGTAGCTGCTGGCCGGCCGATACTGGCGCCTGCGCCCCGCTCCTTTGCCCTCGCTCCAACCCCGCATCGCCTCCATCTCACTCAGGGCCTTGAGAGGCCCCACCTGTATACCTGTGCCTATCCAACCAAACTACTGCCCATTCCGGTACTCCTGTCCACTTCCCCATTCTTGTCTCGACATGTTTGGGCCGAGAAGCAGCCCCAAACAGGCGGCTGTGCCCAAGTAACGCAAAGCATACGAAATGCAAAGCAGGGGCTATTCAGGAAGGCAACCTCAGAGCATTGATGTGTATTGGAAGCTTGGGAGGCGGGCCAGCGCAGGCTCACTCATGCTGCTGCTGCCGGGCAGCCGCCTTCTCAGCCAGCCGCGCCGCCGCCAGCGCCTCGCACACGCGCTTGTGCCTCGCACGCCAGTCGGCGTGGGAGCAGGCGGTGCCGCAGTACCACACCGTGCGGCAGGCGCTGCACAGCGGGAGGAGAGGGAACAACGATTGGCGAAGCAACGACTGGACCGAGGGTGCAGCATCGCCTGCCTGCCACTTGCCGCCCCGCCACCCCGCCCACCTGCAGCGCATGCTGCCCATGCCCTGCCCCGCGTAAGGCCCGCCCTCGCCGCCCAGGTTGGCGCATCGCAGGTAGGCGCAGGAGCGGGTGGCCGCCGCCTGCGCCGCCTCCAGCTGCTGGGCAGCCGGCGGCTCCAACAACTCCAGCGCCCTCAGCTGCAGGGGGGCCAGCTGGGCCGCAACCTGCAGCCCCGGCCGCAAGGCTGCCGCAGCGGCCGCGAGGTTCTGCCCAGCTGCGTCTAGCGCCTGCTGCAGCGGTTCAAACATCGCCAATAGCCCGAAGCTAAGTGGCAACATGTCGTTCTCAAGCGCAGCTGCCTCCTCAGCCTGCTCATCATGAGTGGCGGCGGCAGGCGCTGCAGCTTGGCCAGCGGCAACATCTGAGGTGCTACTGCCCGCACGTTCCCTCTCAACCATCAAGCGGCCCAAAAGTTTGCTTGAGCCCATGCGCAGCTGGTCCAGCAGATGCGGCACATGGTGCAGGTCACCTGCAGGCTCTGGTCGGACCAGAGCCTGCGAAGCGGGCAAGGGTCGTAAGCTGCAGGTCTGTCACTGACGAAGCATTTGCCATGCGTTGTCGCCGGCCAGCTAGACCATGCCACAACAGCGAGCTTCTAGTTCCCCTGCACCAGTGACCTCACCCGCCTCCAGGCGCACTTGCCTGCTCGGTGGCCGCACGGCTTGCGCGGCCGATGCGCACGATGTGCTGCACAATGTCAGCTAGCAGCCCGGCTGCAGACAGCTGTGCAACCAGGCGCGGCTGCTTGAACGCGTGGGCAAGCACGTTGTTCAACACAGTCAGCTTGTGGTCAGCAGAGGTGTGCTCCGCCTGAGGCAGGGCAGGACAGGCAAGGGGTAGAGGGAGAGATGGGCAAGGGCCGCTGAAGCCGTCGCGCTTGCGCTGCCGTGGCTGCAGTCAAAGAAGCCCCGGCTGGCCTGCGCACCTGCACGCAGCTCTCGAACCCCAAGCGCAGCTGTGCCATGGCCAGCTGGAAGCCCTCAGGTGGGACGGTCTGAGCCAGCGTGTAAAATGCAACGCGCGGCACGTCTTGCTCGCTGCCGGGCAGGGAGGCAGTGGCAGCGATGACCGCACACATGGCCTCCCAGTGTGCGGCATATGTGCTCGCATAGCGCCGCTTACTGCGCGGGGGCAGCATGGCAAGCGCCCATGGTGAAGAAAGGACGGTGTTAATATGGGGTTTGCTGGTCAAGGAAGCTGCCAGGGCACGGGCCAGTCAGCCTGCTACCGTTGCACGCTCACCCTCCCTCACCTCAGCGCATCTCCACTCGCATCCTGAGCGAAATAAACAGCAGCCAGGCAGTCGTTCAAGCCAGCAGCCAGCCCAGCCCACTTAGGCTCATGCTTCCAAAAGCCGGGCAGCAAGCCAGCTGCCAGCACTGCCGCTGCTAGGGCGTGCAGTGCACGGCATGCTGTGCTGTGCACGGCAGCGGCATGCACCGCCAGCTGTGCCACTCTGCTTCCCTGAGACTGCGCAAAGCTGTGACGCATGCAGTGGTACATGCTTGCCAGCATGCTGGCTGAGCCATGATGCCAAAGGTGAGCTAAGATGGAGTCAGCCAGCTGCCGGGCGTCAGACTGCGGCTCTTGCTCGTCCACAGCAGTGCTGCTCGCGCTGTCCGCGTCAAGCTTGCCAAGCAGGGGCAGCAGGCGCAGCATGGCCTGGGTGGCTGCCGCCCACTCAGCTGCCTGCTCAACTGTGTCGAACCTGGGCAGCAGCCGGATCAGCTGGATAGCTGCTGCCGAGTAGAACACAATATCGCCCCAAGGCATGCTGTGAGTGGCGGCCATGCTGCGCAGCACAGCCGCAGCATGGGGCAGCAGGCGCAGCACGACCCAAGCCGCCTCTGCTGCCTCCTCTGCGACTGCCGCCGCCGGCCGTGCTGCATCTGGGCCGGGGCGGCTACTGGTGCTGGTGCTGGGGTGGGCCTCCAGCGAGTGCCCCCACTCAGCACGAACTCCCGGCTGGTTCACCAGAGCTGCGGTGCACATGCCGAGGAACGTGGCCGCCGCCCCGTGGGCCAGAGCCCAAATGGCTCCGGGCAGGTCGGGCGGTGGCGCGCTGGGCAGCGCCCGCACAATCTGTGCCGCAGCCCGCGCCCGGCTGCCTGGCTGCCTGGCTCAAAGGCTGCGCTGTAGAATGCTGCGCTCAACTGGCTAGCCCTCAGAGCCTGCCCCAACATGGCGAGGGCAGTGTAAGCCTGGTCGCACAGCTCTTGGACAAAGCTGGGGATGCTGCTGCCGCCGCCACTGCCGCTGCTGCTGCCAGCTGTGTTGCCCACCCCGCCACTGCTGCTGCAGTCGTGGTCCACAAGGCGAGCCAGACAGGTCCAGATGCACTGGGTGAGGACAGCCGCCAAAGCATTTCGCAGGGCGGCGCTGTGTGGGCCAGTCAGCTCCTGCCGGTGCCTCTCATACGCCTGTCTAGTGCCAACCGCGTGCAGCACAATGCAGAGTGGGAAAACAACCTCGCGAGAACGGTCAACACCTACATTTGCAGGCCTGGTGTGTCCGTCAGTCTCACATCCACACCTGTGCCTGTAGCGGCAGCAGGAGGCAGCTGCAAGCCGGCAGTACGCCGGGATCAGGCATCTGACCTGGCGTAAAAAAACAAAAACTGAATTTGTATGATTTCAACCTTTACCTGGGTCGTTGCCACGGTACGCCGCCAGCAGAGCCTCGCTGGCCGTGGCGAGGTATGGCAGCAGCAGCTGGGGCGGCGCCACAGTGGCTGCTACTGCAGCAGCCAGCGCGTTGTGCAGCAGCAGCGAGGCCAGCCGGCCGATGGTGAAGTGCAGTGCCCGCAGCTGGAAAAACAAACTGTTCCACATCATGTCCAGGCTGGCGTGTGATGGCTGCCTGCCACGCCGGCAGCTATGTGAGGCCGCCGCAAGCTGTGCGGCTAGCGAGAGCCTGCCGGCCGTCAGCACGCGCCCTGCCGCTGTGCACACGCGGAAGGCGTCGGTGTGCGGCCAGGCTAGGCTGGATGCACAACCTGCCATTCCAGCGGCAGCCACTGCCGCCGCATCCATGGTTGCCAGCGCAGCCTGTGCCCTGCCGCTACACAGGCCTGCAAAGCCATCAGCTGCGCCTGCTGCAACCGCAGCTGGCAGCTGGTCCGCCAGGTTTGGCGACACATGATTGCTCAGCAGCTCTGCCAGCTCCAACACGCGGCTGCAGGCAAGGGCGGCCAGGCTTGCAAGCTTGGCGACAGCTGAAACAGGTTCCCTGCATCAGCTCCCTTCCACTAACCGGCACACACTTGCTTCAGCGACTCACCGCTTGAGCAGCCCTTGGTCAGCCGTCTGCAGCCTGTCTGGGCTGCAGGCAAGCGCCTCCCAGTTGACGGCAGCTTGAAAGAGGCGGTGCACGCCAGTTGGGCTGCTCGGCAGCCCTTGGAAGCCGGCAGAGAGAGCCGCCAACATAGATAGCGCGTCTCCGGCCATTGCACCAGCTCCTGGAAAACTTCCAAGTTTGCACGACAGTCGAGGCGCACGAGGGAGCATGAATGGCTAGGGTCGAGCCTCCCATGCGTGACGCACCGCGGCGTCGGTGAGCGCGGCCTGTCGCCAGTTGGGATTGATCCAGCAGCACATTTGCCATGCAGAGACCACTTGTTCTAACAGACGAGCGCCATTCAAGATACGAAGCTGGCGCAGCTGGTCAGCAGCATGTCATAGAAGCGGGCAGAGATGGCCGGTGGCCTGGTCGATGCTTGCGGCCATTTTTTTGCGTGCTCGGTTATGGAAGTTGGGGAGGCACTCGGGCTGCCGCCAAGCTCTCAATCCTGCCCATCAGCGTGCGGTGCTGCTTACAAGACCATCTGCACCATCCGCCCTGTGCGACGAGCATTACTGCATGCTGGATTGAATCGTCAGTTCCGACTAGCGTGTCGGGTCCAAGTCGGTGCGCTGCACCGGCCCAGAGCCCCATGCCGCTCTGCCCCATGTCGCCCCCGCCCAGCGTGCCACCGCTGTGCATGATGCGCTCTGCTGCACCCCCGCTGGGGCGGCTCACGGCGTCTGCAGCAGGGTACAGCTGAGTGCCAAACTGCTTCAAGTCGGCAAGCAGAGGACTCGAGTGGCGTGCGCGAGGGGAAGCCAGCGCCTGCACGCCATGCACAAGATGTGAGATCACGAGGTGTGCTGTGCAGCTCTCCTACCATGCACATCTGCGTCGGCGCCGCCGCTGGGGCCCGGCCCGCCCTCCAGCCCATGTCCGCCTGGCATGGTGGCAGACCAGAAGCAAGCCAACTCGACGGAGTTTGAAGCAGCACAGACAGCATGCAGGGCTTCATAAGCGGCAGCAGGGCGGCAGGCGACCCACCAGAGAATGTGTCACTCGCCGTCCATCTCTCCGCCCGCCAGGTTGGATGGCTGGCCGCCGCCGGCTCCTCCAACAGCATCAGTGCCATAGTCGCGCACATCCAAACCGCCAGTGGCTTCTGACACAAATGCGCTTGGCATCAGCCTCACTGAAGCGGCGGCGCTCAGGGGAGCCTGCAGGAAGCAACGGCGCAGGCGGCTGGTGAGCATGCGGCGGCGGCGGCGGCAGCAGCTGGCTAAAGGGCAGGGGTCGGCTGCACTGCTATGCAGCAGGCTGGCACGGCAGAGCCTTGGCCGCCTGGCCAGTGATCCAGTGGGCGCTTCAGAGGCGCACCTCCCTGGCAGCCGCCCCTGTTCGTCTTGCTCATGCCGTCCAAGGCTGTGCTGGAAGGGAAGGGTGGAGCTATGGGTGGACACAAAGGGAGTCAAGGGTGTGCCCAGCCTGTGTCCTGCGCTACCGACCACCATTGTGCTTCCCATTTTTACAAGCAGCGAATGTGCAGGAGGCTCAGCAAGATGTGTTGGTCAAAGTCGTGTTCGAGTCATGGTTGACGTGCAGCAGGCTGGTCAAGTCAAGGAGGGGAGGCACCGCCTCGGTCAACAGGTCGAACAGGGCTGTGCAGGCAGAGGCAATAATGAGCACGGCACGTCAGCAGACAGATCTGTACATGCAGGCTGGGAGCAGCAGCAGCAGCAGCGAGGCACGCGAGGCTGCATGCCAGCCGCGGCGCAGCAGCAGACACCAGCGCCTCCTCACGAGCGACGACGGCGGCCGCTGCCGCGTGCGCGGCCGGCGCGGGCAGGCGAGTCTGGGCTGGGTGGCGGCGGGGTGATGGTGCCCGCAATCTGGTCCACAACATAGCCCGACTCCACTGCAGTGAGGAAACAACAGTTGCACATTGGGTCAGGGCACACGCACAGCACTGCAGCAAAGAGGTACACCCTCGCACCAACAACCTCACCGGCCCGCCCTCTGCTAGACAGCGGGCAGCAGACAAGCCGCTCACCACCACCCGCAACCACCCGGCCGCTCACGCAGGCGGTTGTAGGTGGCCTTGCCGATGCCGATGATGTGGCCAGTCTCCTCGTTCAGGATCAGGCCTGCGGGAAGGTGCGGACAGAAAACGGCAGCTGGTTTCAGCGCTGCTTATCGGCACAAAACACA
>RRZL01000027.1:1255737-1271217 GCA_006782975.1 Chlorella sp. Dachan | reverse complement strand
ACTCCCCACCCTGCGCCCCGCAGATCAACCTGGCGGACGCGGTGCGCCGCACCATCAGCCTGAGTGCGGGCGGCAAGACGTATCGCCTGAACGACAAGGTGGCGGTCATGCTGGTGCGCCCCCGCGGGTAAGCTGCTTGCTTCAGCCGCGGGTAAGCTCAGCTGCCTGCTCTAGGGGGGGCAGCACACCGGGATCGTGGGGCACTTGCAGCATGCTTCACGGTTGTGATGTCCGCGCAGGTCGAGCTGCCTGCCAAACCAACTTGCACCTCTTCTGGCTGGCTGCTGTGGCCTTGTGATGCAAGCTCGGCATGGTGCACAGCTTAGACCACACTTTTCCCGCTTGACCCCACCTGCAGCTGGCACCTGTGGGAGAAGCACGTGTACGTGGACGGCGCACCCATCCCGGGTGAGCACTCCCTTCGCTTCCCTGCTCCTCGGCCGCGCCCTCCTGCGGCTGCCGGCCGCGTGAGAGCAGGCACCGGGCTCACCCTCGGCTGCCGGCCCCTTCTTGCGACCAACACGTCACCCTCCCTTCAAACCCAAACCAGGCGCCATCTTTGACTTTGCGCTCTACTTCTTCCACAACGCCAAGGAGCTGCTGGCACGCGGCTCGGGGCCCTACTTCTACCTGGTGCGTGCGCCAGGCTGTGGTTCAATCACTGCATTATGGCTGGCTGCCGTCCGCCAGCTACATTGTGGCTGCCGTGCAGCCCAACCTCAACCGGCAGGTTGGGTGCAGATTGCCTGGCAGCCTGCAGGGCCAGGAGCCTGCCTGAGTGCCTGCCGCGTCCCCTTGTTCTTGTTCTGCCTCCCTTGCAGCCCAAGATGCAGAGCCATCTGGAGTGCCGGCTGTGGAACGACATCTTTGTGGACGCGCAGAAGGCACTGGGCATCCCCAACGGTGCGCTGTGCCCGCTGTGGTCAATGGCGGGTGCCGCCGAGCTGGCTGGCACTGTAGCGTTCACGCACTGGTGGTGGCACCTGGCTGCATGCAGGCCAGCAATGCAAGCTTGCTTGGTACATGCCAACCCAGCTGACCGCTGCCCCTCCTGTGGGGAACGCGCGTCCCCACTGGCAGGCACCATCAAGGCCACGTGCCTCATAGAGACGCTGCCCGCCGCCTTTGAGATGCACGAGTTCCTGTACGAGCTGCGCGACCACTCGGCGGGTGAACAGCTCGACTTTTTCAGCTCAGCGCGTCTACTCAGAAGCGCAGCCACTGGCGGCGCGAGGAGGCACCAGGGGTAGCTCAACGTTGGTCTTGCAATTGACCTGCGGGAAACGCGGCATGCTGCCCTGCTGCCTGGACTCTTGAGGTGCACCACCATTCATGCGCTTGTCACTGCAGGCCTGAACTGCGGGCGCTGGGACTACATGTTCTCCTTCATCAAGACCATGCGCAGGTGCGAAGGAGGTACCACTCACCACTGCCTGCTGCTGCTTGCTGTGGCGACGGCGGCGGCGGCAGCGGCCGCTGCTCCTGATGCTGGCTGCTGCCGCTGCCACCACCGCCGCCGCTGCATGCTTCGCATGCAACATACCTCGTCCCGCTACCCCTCCATCCCAACACTGTGCCGCAGCGACCACAGCGGCACCCTCCCCGACCATGTTTGTTGCCTGCCCTGCTTCAGCTCGCTGTGTCTGACCATGCCTGTGTTTACACCTTGATGCAGCGACCCCAGCCGCATCTTCCCCGACCGAGGCACGGTCACGATGGCACAGCCCTTCCTGCGCGCATACACCCAGGTAGGGCCTCGGGCCCACCACTGACTGATGGGTGGCGGCTTGCTGGACCGTATTGGCTGCGCGTGTGTGTGTATCTCAGCTGCATCTCACTAGGGAGCCTGGGCTGCGCGTGTGTGTGTATCTCAGCTGCATCTCACTAGGGAACCTGGGCTGCGCGTGCTCCGCCGCATCTCAGCAGGCAGCTGACCACTGCCTGCACCCTTGCTGCCGCTGCCTGCTCCCGCAGCTGGTCATCCAGACGTGCCACAAGCGCGGCGTGCACGCCATCGGCGGCATGAGCGCCCTGATCCCAGTGAAGGGCAACCCGGCGGCCAACGAGGTGGGTGGGGGTGTTGACACATGGCGCGTGTGCTGCGTGGCTGCTGGCACAGTGGCGTGCCCTCTTTCGTGCCAGTCCAAGCAGCGAGGGAGGTGGGCAGCTGGCTTGCTAACCATGCCTCAGGAAAACTCACGACTAGCTGTGCCCCACCCCTAACTGCGTGTTGTAATCTATTCATATCATGGCGCAGGCCGCGTTTGAGAAGGTGCGGGTGGACAAGCTGCGCGAGGTGCAGGACGGCCATGACGGCACGTGGGTGGCGCACCCCGGGCTGATCCCAGTGGCCAAGGAGGTGAGGAGGCCTCGGTGAAGGGTTGACGTCAGGAGGGGACAACCTCATAGGCCGCCCACGGACGGAAAGCCTCATAGGCACGGACGGGAAACCGTATAGGCCGCCCACATGCCAGATGCTGCCATTTGCCGGGTGCGCCTGCCGCTAGCAGCCGCTGCACCAGCTCCAGCGGTTCCTTGCCTGTGTGCCCTGCTGTGCAGGTGTTTGACGCTCACATGCGGGAGCCCAACCAGATCACCAGCAAGCCGCGCCTGGATGTGAAGGCGGACCAGCAGGCGCTGCTCAAGGTGGGCAGGGCATCCCCCGCGCCCCTCTTTTGGGCCTGTTGTTGGTAAAGTTTGCGTTGCTGGTTATCGGCTGGTTGCATGCTGCCCGTGTCAGCAAGTGAAGGCGGGCCAGCAGACACAGCTCCAGGCGGGCTGTGTTGGATTTGCAAGCGGGCCGATAGGGATGGGCGTGTAGGCAGCAAGGCCAAACCGGTATGCAGATGAGCAGGTGGGCGTGTGCACGAGCACGCAGGGCGGCCAGTGCGCATGGCCGCCTGCCACGCCGTCTCTCAAGCCGACAGCACGGCTGCCGCCAACACCAACCTCGCAGGTGCCGGAGGGGCCGTGCACCGTGGGAGCGCTGCGCAACAACATCAGCGTCTCAATCCAGGTGGGTTTGTGGACTTTTCCACATGCAAGCCGAGCAGCGGCATGTGCGTATTTGCACTGCATGTGTGGGCTGTGCAGATGCAGGGGCGCCATCCGGGCGGGCCCCCTGCCACGTGCAGTTGTAGCAGTTGTGCATTCCCCATCTGCCACGCTGCCTGCCTGGCAAGACGAGCTGTCCACACCCCCTGCCTGCGGCCGCAGTACCTGGAGGCGTGGCTGGGCGGCAACGGCTGCGTGCCGCTGCACAACCTCATGGAGGACGCCGCCACCGCGGAGATCAGGTGGGGGCGCCGCTGAAACCCGTCTTGCTACGCGCCCGTAAGATCAGGCGTTTGTGGGCGACAGCTGTTGCTGACTGCAGGGTTGCTGACTGCTGGTTGCAGACATGGGCAGGGGCGCGTAGCAGCCTTCCTGCTCACCTCGTTTGTGATGGCACCCTGCCTCACCTGGCCCTGTTTGTGGCTACGCCTGCCCCGCCCTGCAGCCGCGCCTCGGTGTGGCAGTGGGTGCGCTACGGCGTGCGCCTGGATGACGGGCAGCCGCTGACCGCCGACCGCGTGTGCGTGGAGGTGCAGCGCGAGCTGGACGAGCTGCGCAAGCAGGTGAGCGGCTCCTGCAGACTAACCGTTGCCGAAAAGTGTATGTGTATGTGGCTGTGGTGCAGCGCGAGCTGGACGAGCTGCACCAGCAGGTGAGCTGCCCCTTCCAACCAATTGTTGTTGTTTCAGAGAAGTGAATGTGTATGTGATTGGAGCGCGAGCTGGACCAGCTGCGCCAGCAGGTTGGAGTTGCTGGCGCTCTGTTAGGAGCGTGAGTTTGCCGGCTGGAATGGCGGGAGGGCCGTGCAGCAGAGTTGGATACGCTGCCTCAGCCAGCCAGCCCTCACTGGCTCCTGCTCATCCTGTACGCCTGTCCCTCATTGCACACTTTGCCACCGGGTACTTCCTGGCGGCCGCCCTCCTGTGCTCAAGCTTCCTGCTGCCGCTGCTGCCCACCTTCCTTCCCCTCTGCCCTGCTCCCCCACAGGTGGGCAACGCGCGCTTTGCCACGGGCCACTTCCTGGAGGCCGCCTTCCTGTTCAAGCTGATGGTGACCAGCACGGAGCTGGAAGACTTTCTCACACTCAAAGCATACGACATTTTGGTGCGTGTTGTGTGTGTGTGTGTGTGCGTGCGGTTACAGAGTCTTGTGTGTTCGTTTGTAGCCGTGTGAGAGCTTGATCCTGGTGCGCGTGTGGGCGTGTGTGTGTGAGTGTGCGTTTACAGAGTCTGTTGCGTTGTGTGCTTGTTACCGCCGTATGCGAGCTTGATCCTGGCATCGCATGAGCGCTAGGGATCAGCTCAACAACCCAACTTGCGTGGCGCGTTGGCCGATGGGACCACCGGTATGACTGCCTGTTGGGCCTGTTCAGAAGGGGCCACCCACCAAGACTGGTTCCGCCCATGCTGCAGGTGGCCACAGAGTTTGGGCCCACCTGGGGCGCGCAGCAGGCGGGGCAGGGCGGCAGCGGGCCGCGCAGCAAGATGTGAGCCGGCGCCGACGTGGGCGCTGTGCCATGCTGGCACACACGCTGGCGTGCCAGTGCTGGTGCCCTCCACGGGTGCGCCGCTGGGTGCCCAAGCAGCCGCGAGCTGGCTGGCCCCGGTCACAACGTATGCTCGTTTGGCCTGCACCACCGGCAGCCATGATAAAGAACGACAATGCGTGCGGCCATGCCACGTTTTGTGGCGCATGCGAGAGCGAATGCATGCCTGTAGCGGACTGCCCCTGTAACTTTATAGTGTTTGTTTTGCATGCCCAGCTCATGCCTCAATTTTGCGCTCTGATCTAGCGATTTTGTTTAGCGTGTAACAGCGTCTGCTATGGGGAACCAAGGGGGTGCGCTCGAGCGTGCGCTGGCGGTTTGTTGCTGTCTTCACATCGCGGATGTTTGCGACATTCTGAGTGCCGGCGGCAGGCAGCAACGTGTGTGTCGGGCTGTGAGGAGGGGAGAACCAGCCATGGGGCGCCCTGCCCTCAAGCGAACCATCCTGCTTGGTGGTGCCCCTTCAACTTCCTTGGCACACAAGCCACACAAACACGTTGCTGTCCCTCCCACCCGCTCAAGTCTCCTTCCTGCTGCAGCAGGCTGGTCGGTGCTTCTGTGTCGGCTTGGGCTCTAAATGAGTAAAGGTGGCAGCAGTCCCGTGCAGGCATAGCAGCGGATGCACATGGCACACGGCGGCAGCCATGACCTTGAGCGGTGTTGGTTGCAAGGCTCTCCTGGCCATGCAAAGCACAGCAGGCAGCCGGTGCAGGAGGGCGAGGGGGTGCCCGCATGAGCGGCAGCGGCGGCGGCGCTTAGCATGAAGCCCCCACACCGCCCAGCTCCCTTCTCAGAGCTCCTTGTCCTCCCATCATGACGGCCCGCAGCGCACGCGACCTGAGGCGCTCGTTGGAGGGGGCACTGAGCCGGCTGCAGCGTCTGCACAGCCCCCTCAGCCAGATGGAGAGCAGACTTGCTGCACAAACTGTAATTGGATTCAGTGACATCGCAACCATCCCTCTGAGGGCGACCTGGCGGCGCTGGCCAGGCAAGTGTGCCTCGGAGCTCGGCCCCAAGCACGTTGCGCAGGTTGTAACTACCCCATTGCTATCATGCAGCGTGCTGGTGAGCGTGGGGCCGCGCCTGGAGGCGCTCAATGCCCTGCTCGGTGCCGAGCTGAGCGGCGACGGCGGCGGAGTCAGCACATCGCTGGCTGCGGTTCAGACCCTTACCAACAGCCGCTGCCTGCTGTACGGCAGCTGCTGCCACCTGGCCATCGATGCGCCACTGAGCCATGAGCAGGTGCAGCAGCTGGGCCGTGGCGCTCTGCTGCTTGCCGGCGCTGGAAAGGCGGCCTTTCAGCGAATTGCAGCTGCCTGGCCCGTCGGGCTCCAGCGCACCGAGCTATAACGGGAGCACTCTCGTGCCCTGCTGTTTGGCGTGGTGCAAGAGCTGTGGTGCACGGAGGTGACAGGGGATGACGGCGAGTTTAGCTTCCCTACCAGCACGCTGGTAGGACAAGTGCCGCCAGAGCAGGCGCTGGCGCTCCTGGCAGCCATTGCGGAGGCAGTTGGTGCCGGCACCGGTGAGGCGGCATACAGCCTGAACATTGCCTGCGTCCTGCGTGCACGGGGGAAGCATTCTTGTCGGACTGGCATGCTTCCTGGAGGTTCCTGCTCGCAATGATGCGTCTCTATTTTACTGCTTCCATGCAGACCCCGACCTGGGCTTTGATTGGGCACAGCAGTATGCCACGGCCTCACATGCCCTCGCCATTCTGAGCCAGAGGCACCAGCCCCCGCTCCGCAGCCGTCCACGCCTTGCGCGCGGGCTGCTGGCTGGGGTGGCCCTGAGCATTCAGCTTGCGGCAGCTGCGCTGCCCACTGCTGACGGCAAGCCAGCAGAGCAGTCTGCTAGCCTGTACTGCAGCCAGTCCAAACTGGAGGACGTTTGGGGGGCGCTGGCACAGCTTGCGACGATTGTGGATGCCGAGTGGATGCAGCCCACCCTGCAGCGCAAGTCGCAGGCCAGCGTTCTGCGGCAGCTGCTGCAGGATCTGACCCAGCCGTCGCTTGCTACGCTGGCTGAGGACAGCAGCCGCCTCTCGGCAGAGCAGCTGGCAGCCGCCATCGCACAGCAGCTTGCAGCTCGTGTGCACATGCGCCGCGCTGTGTGCAGCATTGCGCAAGCTGTTTCAGGCAGCCCAGGCGGTGGCACGACGCGGAACAGCGCGCAGCTTGCACATGCAGCGCTGCAGCTGGTGCAGGAGGCAGCGGGCGCCACCCAGCGGCTGGTTGCTGAGCAGGAACAGCTGCTCCAAGAGCAGCCTGCCCTGCCGGAAGACCGGCCATCCTCCCTTTCAGAGCACACCAACCTCCTTGCTTCCCTGGTGCGACTTGGCAGCAGATCCGACTCTTCTGCAGATCGCCTGCCGGCTTACGCGGCGGCTGCAGCAGCAGCTCAGCAGGTCCTGTCCCTGCTATCGCAGCGGGAACTGCCATCGGTAATTCATAAAGAGCTTGGTATGCTCACTCTGGACTTGTCCCGCCTGCTGTCTGCTGTGGGCAGCAGCTTGTCGGAGCTCAGCACAGCAGGCGACCGCACACTGGGTGTCATTGCTCAGCTGACCCATGCCCACCTTGTCGCCTGCCGCCTTGTGCATGCTGGCGGCAGTGCTGACACAGAACAGCAGCACGGCTCACTGTTGGACAGCAGCATGCTTCTGCAGCTTGTGCTGGGCTCCTACTTCGCTATTGCAGCTGCACTGACGCACAAGCATGGCAGGCAAGCTGGTGCAGTCGCAGCAGCAACGGCTGAGGCTTTGCTGGTGTTGGGCAGCCGCATGTCGGTACGAGCTATTACGGCTTCGCTTTGTTCCTCAGCGTGCTGTGACAGCGCAGCCAAAATCGGCAGGACGTGCGCTTCCCGGGTTGCGCAGCTTGGCAGTCAGGAATGCCTTGCTGCCCGGGGGGCGCTGCTGGTGCAGTTGGCGGCAAGCGTTGCAACATATGCAATGCAGCAGCCCCAGGTGGGCAGGAAACACTTGTCGCTCCGCTGTTGCATGGTTTGCATCCCTGTCGGGCCTGAGCGGCTGTCAGCACAACCACGTATTTGCTGCGAGTCGTGGCGCTGGATGTCATGGAAGCTGTATGTGAGTCATGGTGCAGGCCACAGGGGCTCCCTCTACCGAGAGCCCTAGCTTTTCTGTGGCTCGCATTCTGGGGGCTGCCAGCCAGGGGCCTGGTGCCCCGCGTGTGGTGGCCGCAATGGTCAGCACAGGCCTGCTGACTACCCTGCTGGAGGCGGCCTTGGAGGGGCAGCAGGACGACATCAACGAGAAGGAGCAGGTGGGGGTGCATGCACTGCAGCCGTGTCACAGCAGGATGGTGCAGTGTGAAGGGTGATGCTCGCTGAAGCAGCAGGCCTAGCGTGCGGGGCACAGCATGCTGCACGCCAATATTGAAGCCTGCTTCCCTGCTCCCCCACCCTTGCAGGATGGCCTGCCCATTCAGCTGCACACCGCTCTGGCTGCTCTGCAAGGCTGCGCGGCCGGCATCCTGCAGCCCGGCCCCTCCTCAGCTGCCGCACCTGCAACTGTTGAGCAGCCTCTGCCCGCCGACATGGCCGCTCGGCTATCCCAGGCTTCTGAGCAATTGGGCGCAGTGCTGGCTGCACAGCCCCCGGAGCAGCTGCCACAGCGCTTTGCCAATCAAGTGCAGCTTGCTGCCTCCGAACTGGCGGCTGCGCTGCAGGCCTATTGGCAGCTGCCACAGCAGCGGGCAGGAGCTGACCTGGCCCTGGCGCAGGCGGCGGCCACCCGCTCCTGCGCCTACCTGCGCTGCGCCAACGTGGGCGCCGAGGGCGGGCCGGCGGCAGGCGAGGGCGTGGGCAGCCAGCGGTGCAGGTGGGCAGGGAGCTGGTAGGCTGTGGCGAGTGGTGGCGGCTGGTGTTGGTTGTCGGGGCGCTGAGGTTACCCTGAGGCACGGGTTGGGAGCGCGAGCCAGGCCAGCAGCAAGCGGCTGGCAGCTCGGCACTCCCACTGCTGTTTAACCGCCAACCTCAACTCCGTTGCTGTGCAGCGCCTGCCGTGCGGTGTGGTACTGCAGCACCGCCTGCTCGCACGCCGACTGGCGGGCGGGGCACAAGCGCGTGTGCAAGGCGCTGGGCGCAGCGCGGGAAGCTGAGAAGGAGGAGCGATGGCGGCAGCAGCAGGCGCAGCAAGGGCACGGCCGCTAAACCTGAGCATCCTTTCGGCCCTTCTTGCGGCAGGGCTGAGCGGCAGGGGAGACGGGCAGTGGATGCGCAGCCGCTGGCCCCCTCAGCACCTGTCTTGCTTATACCGTGCACAAAGCATGCTTTGCTGGTGTATGTACGGTTGCCAATTTCAGACGTGTCTTGAAAGTACAAGTGAGTACTGCAGGTGCTGCGCTCTCAAGGTATCTCAATCATTCAGTTGCAAGCTTTCAGGCGCTACTAAGTCACGTGCCGGTTGAACCAGCCGGGCAGCTCTCCACCGCATCCTTGATAGCTTCCGCCACGTACCGGCACTTGGCGACTGCGGGGCAGGAGAGGGGCGGGCATGCAGGCTATGCTCTCGAATGCTAGCTACGCAGTTGCTGTTACAAATTTCGGTTGCAGGACCAACGGTTTGGCAGGTCGAACCCAGCTGGAAAGGCAGGCACGTGGCAGATGTGCGGGCACGCTGCCGTTGCGAGTTGCCATGGCAGGTTGCGTATGGCTGGCTCCGAGGCGTCAGGTGTAGCATTCTTGCATGCAGCTGGCTCACCTGGCAGGCCCCCAAGGGAGATGCGGCCGTCGGGGGACAGGTAGACGTGGAATTTGTCGGTCAGGTTCTGGCACTGGGCCTGCAGGCAGGGCAAAGAGCACAGGCGTAGAAGAACTGCTGGAGCTGGCGGGTCCGGCTTGCTGGCCGGAATGCCAGGCGCAGAGGTCCGGGCAGCATGTGCGCTCCGCCGCTCGAGGCTTCTCCAACCCTGCCAGCAACGGGCAGCCACCCGCCTCACCCGCGTGAGCCCGGTAAAGCTAAACATGCCGCGCTGCGCCGCGATGTGGTCCCAGCAGCCCGGCACGCCGACCTCCACCAGCGCAGCGTGCAAAGCGTGGCGCCGCGCCGCCATCGCGTCTGCCATGGCCTGCAGCTCCCTCTGTAGGAATGGGCAAGGTAGGGAGTGCAGGGTGGGGAAGCGGCAAGCAGGCGGGCAAGTTTCTCCCAATGAATCAGCCTCCAATGGAACGCGGCAGCAAGTTCGGCAGCCGCAGGTGGGCTCCAGCTGGCCGAAGCAACTAGCCGGCGCACCTGCCACAGCGCCCGCAGCTCAGCATCTCCCAGGATGGTGCTTGCAATGGCGGCACCATGGCTAGGAGGGCAGATGTACATGCTCCGGGCTGCCTGCGAGTGACATGGGGGACCAGGTCCGCTCATTGCGTGTCAGGAGGCATCAGACGGCACGGCCAGCAAGCAAACCACAAATAGCAAGCTGCACTCAGCCACCAGGCGCGCCAACGTGTGGAGCAGTGCTGGCGCTTGCTGCCTTGTGCGCATGCACCTGGCGCTCACATCATGCAGCATCTCCACCGCCCCCTGTGCCGCGGCGGCGTCGCGGGTGAGGAGCGTCAGGCAGCCCACGCGTTCGCCATAAAGTCCCATATTTTTCGAAAACGACTGCACGATGAGTCAGATGGAATTGAAGGTGGTTAGGTGATAACCCGGCTGCAGCTCCCCATCTGGCACGAAACAGGATACCACGCGCCTCGGCCCCAACAGCCACAACCAAACAGGACCAGCAATCCCTTGCCGAAACAGGGCCAACAATCCCTTGCCTGTGCGATCAGCATCTCCAGGTCGGTGGCGGCAAACAGGCGCAGCCCCTCCACATCCGCCTCCAAATCTTGCACAAAGCCCTGCGCTTTGCGGGTTGGCGGCAAGCAGTCAGCCGGCAGCAGGCGGCAAACGCGATGCAGCCATGCACAGCTCTCCCTGGCCACAGGGGTGTCGCGCTGTGGGTTGCAACTCCATTGCCCCGGCGGCTCACCTGGTAGGCCACGTCCCACACAATCAGGAACCGCTGGCGGCGTGCAACCGCCGCCAGCCGCGCCCACTGCTCCCGCGACACATCCACGCCTGTGGGATTGTGGCCGCAGGCGTGCAGCACCAGGATGGCGCCTTCCGGTGCCGCCTGCGCAACCGAGCACAGCAGGGCTGGGGCGGGTGGGCAGGTGGGCACGATCGGGTGGAACGGGTGGGCGCGGTTGGGTGGGCAGGTGGGTGCGGTGGGCTGGGCAGGTTGGCACAATGGGGCGGACTCCAAACAACAACCTACAGGCGCTGCAAACAGTGGTGCACCAGACAAAGCCGGCTTGATTGCTGACCTCTAGGTCCTCAATCATGCCTGTATAGTCCAGCAGCTTTGTCTGGGCATCGTAGTAGCTGCAGGCAGAACGGCCAGAGCGCAGCAGTCGGCACGTGCAGGCCAGCGGCCAGTTGCGCCCACACCTGGCGGCTGAGCAGAAGTGATCCACCGGGAGTGCCCACACAGCTCTGCCTAAATGCACTGCCTGCTCCAGACCGCAAAGACGCCGGCAGAGCTTCTTCGTGCTGCCCCAACTCGCACCGGTAATACCGGGCCTCCAGCCCTGCGCAGCGCTCGATGATATGTGGGTGGTTGACCCTGCGGCGCAGGCAGGGGTGGCCATGGAGGCATGTCTTGCCACCCCATCACTCACGATCCATCAGCCATGCCTCCAGCAGCTGTTGTACCCTCATGGCAGGCCGCCCCTGCACACTGCATCCATCATCATCCATCAAATGTCACCCCTCCTCACCAGGTGGGGGAGGACAGCAGCACAACTTTGGATGGGGTGTAGTATCGCGCCAGGAACTCAAACCCTATCTGCAAGGCAAGGATGAAAGCAGTGGGTGGTGCTGGAAACCGCACACTACTGCAAGCTGACGAAATGCCACGCCCCCAGCAACGCAGGCACGCCCCACGCTCTCGCACCCGCAGCGCGCCGGTGCCAGACAGCGTCTGAACGCAGGCGGCCCGCCCCTCTGCCAGGGCTGCATTGCCAGGGCCCAGGGCCAGCTCAGCCGCCAGGCAGCAAAAAGCTGCACTGCCCCCGTAGCCGCTGTACTCCTGCGGTGGGCGGATGGGTACGGTGGGTGGATTGACACATTGTGGGAGATGATGCAGTGATGGCAGGGGCGGGCTCGAGGAAGTTTGGCCTTCCGATATTGGCCTGGGGAATGGGCGCCCGTGGCAGCTGCCGAGGCATGCCGGTGGCGCCTGCCGCTGCGGCGGACCAACAACGACCATCCCGACCACTGGAGCAGCTGCCATGCTGCACCAATCAAGAGCCTTAGCAGCATGCGAACGAGCGGTGGGATGCATCACACCTTGCTGGGCGGCTGGGCCATCACTCGCTTCTCTGCTTCGATTACGCTCGGCAGCACGGAGGGCAGCTCATCCTGCATGGATCAACACACGCTTTCGTCAGCAGTGTCCCTGAACCATGCAGAGTTTCGGTGCTTGGCACGAAAGGCTGTGAAGCACGGCATCGGTTAGAACCGCCGCTGGGTGCGCACTGCGCCCTTCAGCCGCATGCACACTGCTGCCACGTGGGCTGCCGCAACCCAACCTGCCCTGCTCACCTCGCCACGGTACATGCCCACCGTCAAGTTCACCCTGATCAAAAAGGAAGGACAGAGACAGAGGCATATCGGGCACATTGCAACAGGTAGGGTGCAACGCAGCCGGCGGCTTGTGCCGCCACCGCTGCGGCTGCTTCCCACCATCGCCAAGCGAGTGTTGTGCACACAGTACACCCCACAGCTGTGCAAAACAGCCGTCAAGTTGTGTGCAAGCAGCTGCCCCAAGCCTCACTGACTTGCGGGGGTCAGGGTCGTTCTTGCACCGCAGCGCCAGCCCCAGGTTGCTTTCCGCCGTGGCGCCCACCCGCTCCGCAAGCGCCGCAAAGGCGCTGGGTGCCGGCATGGCTGCCCCCCGCTCGAGCGCAGCTGCACGAGTTCTATGAACAGGGTTGCAAGCGGTGAGGCGACCGCAGGGTTGCGAGCCGTCGGGCACTGGTTCCGAAAGGCTCACTCCTGACCTGCCCGGCCCAGGATCGACTGGATCGGAGTGTTGGATGTGTTTGCAAGCGGTTGACAGTCGAGAGGCGAGCGCACCGCTGCAAACCCTCGCTGCCCAGCTTGCTCGGGGGCTCAATCAAGGGAATGGGGCATGGCACATGCAAGCTGGATACCAGCAGGCTGCGATGCGGACAGCTAAAGAGGACGCACATGTTGGCCGCTATGCTGCCGCCGCCAACCGGGCAGCGGCGCCGCTGCCGCGGACCTGGAGGGCGCCTGATGCTTCACCCAGTGGCCAAACCTGCCGTACAAACACCAGATGAGTACGAAGTGAACGCGCCAGATCCATATTTCGAACAACTCTCTGCTGAGAAGTCGCTTGCGGGCACCTGGCAGGGGGGCATGCGCCAAGGCATGTTGCACAACGCTCCATAGAAGCATGCCGGAATGCCCGCCCATGGTGAACGAATCATTACGAATGGCAGGGCGCTGTGGCCTGGCAGCATTAAATGATATCTGAATGGCCGGCACTAGCACTGTGACAAACCAGCCGAGGACGGCTTATCCACTGCCGCGCGGCAACCGCGTGGCAACTGTGGGCGGTCTCGACATCTTATTCTCGAGTGGCGGCTGCTCGCCGTCGCTGATGCGCCACTGCTCCTAGCTGCTGCTCCCGGCTGCGCCGCACCTGGTCCCACCAGAGGCGCTTAGCGGCATGTCGCCAGCCCCTGCCCCCTGCCGTCAGCCAAAGAGCGTGTGCACGCCCGTCTTGCGCGGCGCCTTGCCCACGCCGCCAAACCGCTGCCGCACCATGTCCTGGTCCTGCATCAGTGAGAGCACCATTAAAAGAGGAGGCATCAATGAAAGCACCATCAAATCAAAGGAGAGGCACAAACTGCACGTTGACCAAGCAGTCACTGCTCCACGCAGTGTCACCCCGAGTGCACCCGCAGGCAGCAAGCCTGCATTCAGTGCCCGCCGCAAGCCTGCAAGCCACCTTGCGCTGCAGCGCGCCCAGCCCGCTGAGCTTGTCAGCACTGCCAATCTTCGTGATCGTCGCCTCCGTGACGCACGTCCTGCGTGCAAGGTCTCAACAAACGGTGCAGTGAGCCTGGACACAGTGCCCAACGACACAGTGCCCAACTTGCAGCTGCAGGTTGCAGCAGTGCAGGCAGGCAGGAGGGAAGCAGAGCAGGCACGGAGCCATGTGCGTGGCCTCGTCTGCTCACCAGTGCTGCCACTTGAAGGAAGCGCTGCCCTTGTACTCGTAGCTCACCTGCAGCTGAGCAGCATCACGTGAGCACAGGGTGCCAGCCACGGGGGACAATTGGGACAGCTGCAGTGCAGTCCACCCGCCGGCGACGGTGCTGCGGGGCATGCCGCCCTGATGCAGGGCGCACCCCAAGCCGCAGCGCCTTGTTGGCAATGGATTTGCTGCACTCGGTGCAGCTGCTGCGCCCGCTCTTGGCGTACCTGCAGTGAGAGGGTGGGGTTTGGCGGCGGCAGCGATAGCAGCGGCGGCGCCGACGGCGGCGCCGGCGGCAGGTGCCGGGGCGCCTCTGCACGGCTCTTTGCCTGCTCTGCCGATTACGAGATTGCTCCTTGTCTCACTCAATGCAGTAGGAGTCGCCCCCGCGCTGCTGGATGGTCGTGCTTGTGCCGGGAGGCCTCACGCGGGTCGCCATGACCGTGCAAAGGGCGAGCAATGCGTTCAAGCAGAGGCCAGGATGATCAGGGGGGCTGACAACAAGCCTGCAGAAGCACGCCCGCTTCCCACACGTTGGCTAACGGCCACCATTCTTGAACTGATTGATAGTGGCTGCCCGCCGCCATTTCTTAGTTCTGCCGCAACGGACAGCTGTGCTCTTACACTTTGAGGCGTGCGGAACCAGGGTTCGATGGTACAGAGGCTCCGCCTCCCCAGCGGGAGGGGAGTGGCCGGTCGTTCATTTCGGGGGGCGGGACGTACGGGTGGAAAATCTGCCAGCAGTCTTCTCGAGGGAAAGCAGGAAGGGGTATATAAGGCGAAGTGGGGAACGGAGACCGGACGCAGACCGGATGCAGACCGTATCGCAGAGTTCGAGGGCGGAGTGCCCCACGAAATGCTGGGGGGAAACGATAAGGGCGGGAGGCGCGACGAAAGGGAAGGGAGGAAATGGCAGCAACAAACTGACACGGAGCGGCGGGAAGGAGGGGCCCGCCAATAAGAGATTGCGCAAATGGAGGAGAAAACGAGGGAGCACAGGGGAGTTTTGGGGGATTCAAATGTGCAAGCTTAGTGCAAGGTGGCTGCTGCCAGCCGGAGCAGGCTGGGCGTCCGCCCGCCTCACTCCACGCCGTCACCGGCGGCGGCGGGCCCCCTGGCGGCGGGTGGCAGCTGCTGGAAAGCGGCTTCGCGCAGCGCTGAGCGCCGCTGGATGCCCAGCCAGGAGGCCTGCTTTTTTAAGCGGCGCGCGGACGTGCGGCGGCCCTGCACACGTGGGCGTGGTTGATAGACAACATCACAGCAGGCAGGCTCGGCCCGCCGTCCCCAGACGCATGCTTGGCGCACGTGCACAGTGCACTCGCTGCTCCATTGCCACGCCTGAGTTAGCCAACGTGCTGGCCCGCTCCCACCACCGCAGTCAGCAAACAAGCCCAGCCCAGCCGCCCACCTGCTCCTCGCGGACCAACGACAGCTCGTTGAGGGACGGCACGTGCTGCCGGTCGGCTGCCAGCGCCGCCTCCAGGAGCTCGGCTGCAGTCTCCAGGTTGCCAGCGCGCCGCTCCAGGCAGCCCAGCGCGCTCAGCGTGGGCACGCTGTGACCAGAGCAGGGGGTGGGGTGGGGTGGAG
>RRZL01000027.1:1209818-1252448 GCA_006782975.1 Chlorella sp. Dachan | reverse complement strand
CGCGCCGCACTGCTGCTGCCGCCGGCACGGCAGGCGGCGGCCGCCGCGGGGAACGAGCCCCGGCTGCCTAGGCTGCGAGGGCTGAAGGGCTGCCCGGCTGCATCAGTGAAGATGACACCATCCGAGTCGCTGTCAAAGCTGCTGGATGCGTAGGCTGCATTCGGCACCAGGCCAGCGCTGCCAGACCACTGCTGCTCCTCAGCCGGGCGTGGCTCCTCAGCCAACAGCAGTGCCTGCTCATGGTCCACCGCAGAAAGGGCCTGCAGCAGGCCCACCTGCGCGGAGAGGCAGCAGGGGGTTGACAACGTTGGGGTGAGCATGGGTGTCCGTGAGGCAGCTGCCGCTGGGGACGAGGCGGCGGCAGAACACACACAAGTGCAGCGAAGCAAGGCACCTTGCTGGCAGGCAGGCTGCCCACAGCCAGGCAGGTAACGCACGCCCGGCAGCCACGCCAGCTGGGAGATGCAGCCGCCCCGCCGCACACGTGCCTTGCGCTGCAGGGCCATGAAGGTCTCAAAGCCGATGGTGCCGTCGCCCTCGCTGCTGCCGTCCTGGGCAGTGGCCAGCTGCAGCAGCTCGGCGGCGGCGCGCGACTGGGCCTGGGCCTCCCGCACACCCAGCTCCTCCAGAGCAAACTGCAGCTCCTCCAGGCTGCATGGCAGGAGTGAACACAGGGTAGTAGTGGAACACGGGTGTTGAAGCACCCAACTGGATGCGGCGCGGTGCGGTGCATGCGCCTGCACGTGTACCTCGTGCAGGGCCAGCAAGGCACTGAGAGCCCGCACTCCTCCGATCAAAGCTCGCGCTCCTCGGATCCTCCTCCCACCTGATGCGGCCGTCCCCGTTCTGGTCCAGGTGCCTGAACAGCGCCTCGGCTGCCGCATCGCCGCTGCTCGCGCTGCCGCCCGCCGCCGCCACACTGCTGGCTGCTGCGGCTGCCGCGGCTGCTCGCCGCAGCACCGACTCTGTCAACTCCTTGAGCTGCAGGGTCTGCTTGGCGTCCAGGCCGCCTTTGTAAGCGGCATGGGCGGCCTCGCCCATCTCTGCGCGCTCATGCATGGCTGCGAGGGAGCGAAGACACAGAAGCGATGATGAGTGAGCACACATGCTGCTGCTGCAAGCACATCGGCAGCCGGTGCATCGGTGCAGCTCAGAGCATGCAGTGACCAGCGGTGCACCAAGCTGTGGCAGGCAGCGTGGCAGCTGCCCTCACCTTGCGTGCGAATCTGCAGCTCTAGCGTGGCCTGGCTGCTTGCGTCACCGCTGTCGCTGCTGCCGCTGCCGCTGCCGCTGCGCAGGCTGCTGCTCGCCGCCACGTCCAAGCTGACCATGGCCGATTGCACCCTGCAGCAAAAAAGCACGAGGGATTGGATACGTAAGCACAATGCCTTGCACGGAGCGCTGCCTACTAAGCGCCAGTGCAGCCATGCGTGCTGCATCATGCCTGCACCAATCAGCCACCCACACCCACACAGGGAGACACCCACCTCATCGTGCTGTGCAGCGACTGGTAGCCGTTTGGCTTGGGCGCGGCAATGTAGTCCTTGCTGCGCCCCTCCACGCACTGCCACAGGCTGCACGCCGCCTCCCGCACAATGTAGCAGGCCTGGGCGGCAAGCTCCTCCGCCTCGTCCTGCACAGAGTTGAGACGTGGCATGCCGGCCCTTTGATATACAGGTACAGCAGCACAAGCACGGCTTGGCAGGCAATTCTGTCACGCTGGAGTCTATTGCACCGTGCGCAGTGCAGGCATCTCAGCATCGCGCGGCCTGTGGCCTGAGCCCAATGCTGCAGCTCCTCACCGCGGGCAAGTCGTCGCGAGGCACCACGATGGCTCGCAGGCCCATCAAATCGTACAGCTGCACAGGAGGCACCGCGCGCACAGCAGGGTTGAGGGGCAGCCGAGCAAGTAGTGACAGAGGGCAGTGACAGGAGGGAGTGGCACCGGGCTGCCGCAGCTGCAGCAGGCCAACCAGTCCCAGCACTCAACGCGCAAGTACAGGTGGTGCCAGCGCAACTGACCTGCGTGCGTGCGCGGCCGCCTGCCGCCGTGTTGCCCAGGCGCAACAGCTTCTTGAGCGTGGAGAAGAGCGTCTTGGTGCGGCCGTGCACCTGCGGCAGTTGACAGACACGACGGGGCGAGTTGCATAAGTTGCCCCCCCCCCCCCTGCATAAGCAGACTGCGTGCTTCAGGTTCTACGCAGCATGCCTTCAGGCTGCCTCCAGCAGTCGCCAACAGTGCAGCAGCCGCACTAGCTGGACACAGGGCCAGGCTGTGTGGGCCTGACCGCCTCCTCACCTCCAGCCCGCCCGCCAGCTGCTCAAAGCGGGGGTGCGCCTGCACCGCCGCCGCCAGGCGCCGCTTGCAGGCGGCCAGCACGTCGGCATTGGCCACTGCCTGCTCGCGCAGCCAGGCCGCCGTTCGCTCGTACGACTCAGGGAACAGGATCTGTGCGGCAGGGTGTGCAGCCAGCAGGGTGTGTTGCCAGGTCGACCAGGGTCAACCAGGGCTTGGAGGAACAGCGGGCTGACCCGCGCATGCCAACAAGCAGCGCTCACATGCGCTGCTGGTACAGGTCGGCGCGCTGCAGACAGAAAGCCACTGCGCGGCGCACGTGCACAGCATGCACAGCATGCTCAACGCAAGCCCAGCACGCACAGCAGGGCACCCACCTGGAAGCAGCGGTCCTCCAGCTGCGAGGCGACTGCCGACAGGCCCAGGGCGTGGCCCATGGGTGCGTACATCTGCAGGGCCTCCAAGGCCGCAACCTGCGCTTCGTAGCTGGGCAGGCTGCCGGGGCTGCGGCGCAGGGGAGCGCGGGGCGCGAAGGTGGGGTGAGCGGGAGGTGGTGTGGGCGACCAGCTGCTCCACACGTTGCAACCAGCAACCAGTGCGTGCACACACATTGTTGCACTCGGAACCCCAAAGCACATATGCAGGAGAACACAAATCACACGCAGGAGCCATGCAAACAAGCAGGCTCTGCAGCGGCATCGGCCGCACCTGGACAGCAGGTCCAGCCGGGCCACAACCTCCACCGCTGTGGCGCGCACGTCGTAGAAGGAGAGGCAGACCTCGCGCAGCACGGCCGCCGCCTGATCGTCCAGCAGCTCAACCTGCAGGCAACCAGGTGCACCAGTGCATGCTGCTCATGCGTGCTGCTTCGCCTGCAGGTTTTGCTGCAAAACAAGAACAAAGCAGCACATACATCGGCTGGGCACGGCGTGCCGTCCGCCCCGACTAGTCACCCAGACTGGCCAAGGCGCTCACCCGTGCGGGCAGCTGCCGCGCGCGCTGCACATCATGCACCAGCTGTGCCACAATGGGCCCCATCCGCTCCTCAATGACGGCCAGCGTCAGCGGCTCACTGCCGCTGCCGCTGGTGCTGCTGCCGGCCAAGCCGCCGCTGCCGCCCGCAGCACCACTCAGCTCCGTCGCCGCCGCTGCTGCGCCTGCTGCCGGCTGCTGAGTGGCCAGCGCAGAGTGGGCCTGCTGCTCGGCGAGCTGCCCTGCCAGCAGGGCCTCTGCTAGGATGCCTGCCGCAATACTCTCTGCATCTATGGGCAGCCCATCGGCTGCCAGGTCTGCCAGGCGAGCTGCCACAGCCAGGCCTCGGGCCACAGGCTGTGACAGCGCCGCCACTTGCGGCTCGGCTGCTTGCTGCTGCTGCTCGATGGCGCCACCTGCTGCTGCTGCTGCTGCTGCTGCACTGGGGGCGTCTGCGGCGGGCAGCGGCGCAAATGCCACAGCCAGCTTGAGCGCGCCGAGGATGACCTCGGCTGCATGGCCGCCACGCGCCTGGGGGGGCAGTCGCCCTGCCAGCTGGTCCCAGGCCGCTACCAGCTGCAGCAGGGAGGCGCCGCCAGCCTCCTGTGGCCGCACAACCAGCGCCTCTACTTGACCAGTCGCGGTCGCCGGCGCCGACAGCGGCGATGCCAGCCGGCCAGCCGCCAGCAGCCGCAGGGTGCTGTTGGGGGCTGCTGGCACACCATCTTGCCGCTGCAGGGCGGCAGGGCAGCAGGAGGGTGGGTGGTCAAAGCCTACAACACAGGGGTGCCTGGGAAGGCGGGCGGCGCGCGCGGGCAGAGAGCAGCGGGCGGCGCCGCCGCAGCCTGGCGCGCCAGTCCGCGGCGCTGGCGGCCCGGTAGAATCTTGCCTGGGGTCCCGCAAACGCCATGGTGCGGCGCTGCGCCGCGCAAGAGCGCCTGCTGCTGGGTGGCACCGAGGTCGGGCCGCTGGTGGAGGGACCATCGTCTGCTGCGCTGCTGCTTGCTGCACGCCTCTGCCTGGTCGCTGCCGGCAGCCGTGCGGGCGCCAAGGCTTGCACGCAAGGCGCACCCATTGCTGCGAGCAAGCCGCCCGCGGCTGCTGCACCAGTCTTTTGTCGAGAGCCTGCGCACACAATTTAACTGGAAGGCAACGGGATTGAGGGGACCAATCTGAGCGTAGCACCGCCCAGCATGCGGCATGAAACGCGGGTGTTGCGTTGCGGGCGCCCGATCGGCCATCGCCCAGCCACCGGTTCTTCCCAGATCAGCCCCTGCACCCCCCAGCCCGTCGATCGTCAGGCAGAAGGAGGAGGGCCCCACCAGCGGGCAGCCCGGGCAGCCATGGCGCAGGACGACACCAAGGAGGAGCAGGACTACAAGCTGCAGCTGGCCCACAAGGTGCGGGGCCGCTCGAGCTGCCTCTGCTCAATCAGCTGCCTCGCTGCAGCCTCTGACCGCCCCCTCCCGCCCCCTGCTGCAGCGCTTCCTGTTCAGGACGCAGGATGTGGCGGACGTGGACCGTTCCCGCGTGCAGCGCGAGATCCTAGACCTCGTGCAGCAGCACGGTGAGCGGCGGACAGTGACGCCGTTGTTGCACTGCGATCGGCTGGCTGCCGACTGCAAGCTGGCCGTGATGCTGCGCTGCTTGGGGTGCTTGGGGGAAAACGAACCGCCCCTGGGGGTGCTCGCCGCCCTGCTGTGGGAGGCCATGCCAGCGCCTGTGCCGGTCCATTGCCTGCAACCGCCGGCGGTTCAGCGCCGCCACCGCGCGCCCAGGCAAGCGTTGCACCAACCGGTGCTCTTGCCGCGACCTGCAGAGATGGCGCCGATATACGAGGAGGTGTGCACGGAGCTGGGGGCGGCGCCAGATGCCAGCCGGCTAGCGCAGATGCGGGAGCGCAATGCAGCACGGCTGGCGGAGCTTGATGAGAAGATCACAGATGCGGGTGCGTGGGCATGTGTTACTGGGCATGTGTTACCGGGCATGTGTTACCCGGCATGTGTTACCCTTGTTCGCGTGCTGGTCAGGTCTCTCATGAATGCTGCTGCGGTGGCTGCTGCAGGTGGGCCATTTCCTGACTCTGGTTGCGGGTTTGGTGGGATGCCATGAGGCCGCATGCCCTGTGGCCATGCTGGCGACACATGCTGTGCTGGCCTGCCGCCCTGAGCGCCTGCGGCTCGCCTGCTAGCTGCGCAGTGCACTGCCCGTTGCAACACAGCCTTGTCACCCTTTGGGACGGCAGATGCTCTCCAGCTGGACCGCTCATTGCTGCAAATGCTGGGCACACGTCACGTTGCTGTGCCTGTTCACACAACACACGCCGAGCCCACGACCACAAACATTGGGCCCTCATCCCCACTCACCCATGCTGCTTCCCACTTGCCAACCACCCCATCCTACCAACAACCCCCTGGTGCAGATGCAAATGCGGGCGAGGTGGAGGTGCGAGATGCGCTGCAGGCCAAGGCAGAGTTCCTGTGCGGCATTGGCGACCACGCGGCAGGTGGGCACTTTTGGTGTGGAACTTGGCGCCCCGTTTGGTGCATGCCGTGTGCATCGGTGCTTGCATGCTGTGCCGAGTGTGAGCTCTGTGCGGCAAGCTGGGTGCTTAGGGCTTTGCAACCATCTAAGTTGGGCGCTGCATGCACAGCCGCGCTTGCATGGTGCGCAGAGTGGCAGTGCTGCTGCGCGTCCATGCTGCATCAGCGCATGGCTGCGCGGCCATGCATGGTGGGATTTGAGACGAGCTCCCTGCCCACAAACGACCCGCGCCCCGTGCAGCGGTGGAGGCATTCAAAGCGGCAGAGGCCAAGACTGCGGGGGTGGGTCCCAAGATGGACCTCTGCTTCTTGCAGATCAGGTGGGCGGGGCGGCCAGCTCCCCGCTGCGTGCACCAGTGCATGGGCACCTTGGCGGTGCCAGCAGCCGAAGCCCAGTCAACGCCTGTTGCAGCTGCATCACGAGCAGCGTGTGCCGGTTGTGGCATGTGCCTGCTCTGTGGTGGCATGGCGCACGGCTGTGCGAAGCTCACATGGCGGCATGGTGTGCGTGCTGTGCCATGCCGCGCTGTGCTGCAGGCTGGAGCTGAGCCGCGGCGACCTGCCGGCGGTGAAGGACCAGCTGGAGCGGGTGCGCCCTGCTGCTGCTTGATTGTGGCGCACTTCTGTTGGCTGATTGTGGTGCCCTACTGTTGGGGTTCATGCTGCCGCTGCCGATGGGTGGCGGCCAGAGATTCAGCAGGAGCTGAAGCTGCCCATGTACGGTTGCCAATCCTTGACTGTCGTGGCGTCGATGTGCTGCCCTGCTGTTGCATGTCGTTTGACGTCTACCCGCGCTGGTTACCCATGTTGTGTGCTGCGCACTGCCCCTCCCGCAGGCCAAGGCTCTGTGCGGCAAGGGTGGCGACTGGGAGCGCAAGAACAAGCTCAAGGTGGGCGGCGGCTTGGATGCCGTGCAAGCGGTGGCACTGCTGGGCACCCGCCTTGCTCTCCCCTGTCAAGCTCAAGGGCCTCAACTGTAGCCACGCCCTCGGTCATTCAATCGAGCAGGTGTACGAGGCAGTCTTCCTGATGGCCACCCGCCAGTTCAAGCGCGCCGCGGAGCTGCTGCTGGACGCCATTGCCACCTTCACCAGGTGGGGATGGACAGCTGTGTGATGTACATCTGATGGCTAGAGCAGCTGTACTGCACATCTGCCCGCCTCGATGATTGATGACACAGGCAGCTGATGTTGTACTAGGGTAGCTTCGTGTTCTGCTCTGCACCGCCTGCCCCAGTACATTGAAAGGTCAAGTTCGTTGCATTCGCCCCCTGCAGCGGCGAGCTGATGCCGTATGAGCGCTGCATCTTCTACACCGTGGTGCTGGCGGTGGTGGCCCTGGACCGGCCCACGCTCAAGAGCAAGGTGGGACGCAGTTGCTGGCTTCCATGCCTCTTGGGACGCATTTGCTAGCGCCCATGCCTCTTGGGGCGCATTTGCTAGCCCCCATGCCTCTTGGCTGCGTGCTGCTGCACTGCTTACAGCTCCAGGCCAAGGTGGGAGGCATGCAGCGGGGCATGGCAGTGCCTTGGCAGGCTTTGCGAAGCATTTTGCTGACCACACGTTGCCAAGTTGGTTGTTCCATCATGTGCCTGGTTCTCCGATGCAGGTGATTGCTTGCCCGAGGTGCTCTATGATTGACTGGCTGCCCCAACTTCACTTGTCAACTTGCCTTGTAATCTCAGTTGCACCTGGGATCTATTGCCTGCAGGTCATAGACTCACCTGAGGTGCTGTCCGTGATCGACTCGCTGCCCCACCTGCGCCCCTTTGTGTCCTCGCTCTACGACTGCCGCTACGCAGCCTTCTTCCAGGCAAGCGCAAGCCTGGGCGCTGCCCTGCCGACAGTGCAGCGGGTCGCATGCCGACGGCATGCCGTCCGCATTGCGGATGCCACGGCGGCAGCGGTCGTTGCTGGCGTGCCGCACTGGCCATCCACGTTGCCCAGATTCCGGCCATCTAACCACCCGATTCCGGCCATCTAACCACCCGCCCTTGCTGGGGCTGCGCTGCTCCGTTCTCGCCTGTGCAGGCGTTTGCGGGCCTCACCGATGCCATCCGCGCAGACGAGTACCTGCACCCCCACTTCCGCTTCTACATGCGCGAAGTGCGGGCGGTGGCGTATGCGCAGGTGAGCGGTTGGAAACACTGGTCAGCGTCTGCTTGCATTGGGCGCGTGTTGCGATGGGCGCCATGCCCCCATGCATGTTACACGTGCATGCCGGGCGTGTCGGTGGCCGCTCGCCGCTGCACTCCGCATGCCAGCCAGCATTGCACCCATTAGCGGCCGCCCACTCATCACCCCTGTCCCGCAGTTCCTGGAGAGCTACAAGAGCGTCACGCTGGCCAGCATGGCGGCCACCTTTGGCGTGTCCCCCGACTTCCTGGACGCAGAGCTGGTGAGGACCTAACTTAGTCCAGCTTGCCCGCCTCCTTGTGCTGTATGGACGAGGGCTCCTTGGGCTGTATGCACGAGGAGGCTGCGCCCTGAAAGCCTGGCGCATGCCTGTGAATGCCTAGTGCAAGCCTGGTGCAAGCCTGGTGAATGCCTGGCGCAGTTCCCTAGCATGCCTTTGCGATGGGCCGTGGCCCGCCCCCGCCGCATCTACCCGGAGCCTCCTGTTTAGCACACAGCCTCCTGTTTGCACATCACCATTGCCCGCTGCCCCCCCATCGATGCGCAGGCCGACTTCATTGTGGCGGGCCGCCTGCCCGCCAAGATTGACAAGGTGGCGGGCGTGGTGGAGACCAACCGGTGCGCTTGCAAGCCTGGTTGAGCACTCCTCAGGCCGCCATGGGCTGTGCATGCCTGGGCTGCGCGGCAGGTGGCAGGTTGACTGCCAGCCCAATGCCCTGCTGGATTGCAACACACACTCAAGTCGCCTGTCGCTGGTTGACTAACCGTCCCCGGCCCTCCCAGCCTGTTTTGCCTCAGGCTGGATGCGCTTGCTACCACGCGGCCATCAACCAACCCTCACTGGCCTGGAAATCA
Source organism: Chlorella sp. Dachan (assembly GCA_006782975.1). Classification (NCBI taxonomy): domain Eukaryota; kingdom Viridiplantae; phylum Chlorophyta; class Trebouxiophyceae; order Chlorellales; family Chlorellaceae; genus Chlorella; species Chlorella sp. Dachan. Next base: position 1,243,647 of record RRZL01000027.1, on the reverse strand, counting down.
GTTGCTTCACAGTCCGTAAAACCCGCCCCTGCTTCCTCCCTGCCCCAACAGGCCGGACGCCAAGACGGCGCTGTACCAGGCGGCCATCAAGCAGGGAGACCTGCTGCTGAACCGCGTGCAGAAGCTGAGCAAGGTGGTGGACATCGAGTAGGTTCAGTCTTGGCGGACAGCCTACATCGAGTAGGCTCAGTCGCGCACAGCCTTGGCCTCGCTGGGGCATGCCGGCCTGCCATCTTGAGCATCAGCCGCTCTGGAGCAGTTTCTCAGGCAGGCAGGCACACCGATGCCCCAGGTGCGGATCCAGCAATCAGCAGCCTGCCTCTAGCCCCCCACTCCACCCCGCTGTACTTTGTTAACTGTAACATCACGCCAGACGTCAGGCAATGCCAGCCCTCCTTGGGAGCATGAACGCATGCCATTTGGCAGAATGCAGAGGGGCTTGTGTACTGTATGTTCGTGGTTTTGAGTTGAGCTGAGCTCATGCTCTGGTCAGCTTTCGTCGGTCAGTCCTGGCAAAGCCACAGCCGAGTTGGTGGTCCCTGGCATTAGAGCTGCATGGGCTGCGCGTGCCCTGCTGCTGCCGCATGCACTTCAGCTGCCACACCGGCTGTGCCCAGCGTGTACAGCACAGCCAGCCCCGGTGGCAGCAGCGGGCTGGCCAGCAGCACGGCTGTGCACTGCTGCTCGGTGCCGCTGCCTGGCTGCCGCTTGCACAGCTGTATCCTGCGGTACGAAGGCATGGGCAGGAAACCGGCTGTGAACTGAGCTATGCGACAGGCTGATGTGCAAGCCGTCCGGCCCAAACGCAACACCTCCATCCCAATCCCCATGCTGCCTGCATGCCTGCCAGCACTCACCTACAGTGCGCCTGGTTGCGCCAGCTTTCTCCCATGGCCGGCCGCTTCTCGTGCCGCCGCTCGTCGCTCCCGCCTACCATGTGGTTGGTCACAATCACCGCTGCAGGCAGGGGAGGGGTAGCAACGCACGCATATCAGGTGCCTGCCTGCCGTGCGCGGCTCGAGTCGTCTCCAAGAAGAGCGCAACACGTAGCACAACCTGCCCCAAGCCAGCACCCACCTAGCATGCCTCCACCAGCTGACATCCCATGCCCCTCACCCGGCTGCCCTGGTCCCGCCGCAAAGGCTTTGAGGCTCGTGGCCGCAGCCGCCAGCAGCGCGTGCCCCTGGCTGTGCTGCCCCGCGCCGCCACCCAGCACGGGTGCTATGAGTGATGACAGGCTGTCCACAATCAGGAGCTCAACAGGCAAGTCTTCAAGCCGCCGGCGAGGGCCGCCAGCAGTGGTGGGTGCCGCGGCCGTTGGCGGTGCCTGCTGCTGCTGCTGCTGCTGCTGCTGCTGCTGCACGTCCTGCGCGGCGGCCTGTTGACCGTTGGCAGCTGGCGTGCTGCCATCCTGCTGCGCCTGCTGTGCCTGATGGGCCAGCAGCTCGCCCAGGGCCTGCAGCAGGGCGTGCACATCGTAGCAGCGCCGCACTTCCACAAACTTGAGCGGGTCGGCCGCAACGGGCTGCAGGTGTGTGCATAGGCAAGACGAGTAAGGGGTCATGAATGTGCATGAAGGGTCATGAGTATGCCAAGGAAGGGTAGGTGAGAGCCGGTACAGGGAGCACATGGCAGCAGGAACCGGGAGCATCACAGGTGCACGTGCTGCAGTGGACGCCGCCTTCGTACACACCCAGGCAGCCCCGCAACCCACCCCTGGGGCGCACCTGCACGCCACCCGCCGCCAGCGCATCAACCACCTGCTGCAGCCGCTTGCCACGCAGCGCGTTGCTGGTGTCGATGTACACCACCCGCTTGGCCTGCCGCGCTGCGCTGGCGGCCGCCGTCAGGCACAGCTGTGTCTTGCCGCTGGCTGCGGCAGGCAGGGATCGAGCAAGCAGGGCAACGACTGATCAGCCGCGGCAGGGAGCAGCACTGGCTGAGGGACCACGTGAGCACAGGTGCAGGCACGGGCGTGTGCACAGACTTGCCCGGCCATCCATCCCCAGCCGCCCACTCACCAGACTCTCCGCACACCTCCAGCATCTGCCCCGGGCGCAGGCCGTCACGCAGCAGGTGCTGGTCGATTGCTTCGCAGCCCTGCGGCGGCACAGCAGACACAGCATGCTCGTTCTGCAGCGCATCTGGAAGCCTTGATGCCCAGCGACGCAGAACAAAGGGCAGCCTCCCACCGCCTGGCCCACCGAGGACAGCAGCTGCGAGGCTTCCAGCTGGCGAAACAGCTGAGTGCCGCTCAGCACTGGAGGAGCGGCGGCCGCTGCTGCCGCCCGCAGCGCTTCCAGCGCCCGCGCCTCGTCCGGCAGCAGTTCGCCGCCCGCCTCCAGTGCATCCAAGTTGGTGGCTGTGAGGTATGCCTCCACTGCGGCGCAGGGAAGGATGGAGCGCGACACAGGTGCCATCAACGGCTGGGAGCGGTGGGCGACACGGCGGCGGCGGCGGCCGCTGGCAGGCAGCGCACCTGTGCGCGGCACTCGTCCCGTGCCTTCCTGAGCTGCCACAGCGACCCGCGGCATCGCGGCCGCCGCACCAGGCCGCGAGAGAATCTGGCTCTGCTCTCGAAACGGATAATTGGCCTGCCGCAAGCTGCCGACAACTGATAGGAGGGGTGCTGCAGAGCGATCACAGCTGCTGGACGTCCCAGGCAATGCCACCGCGCTAAGCTGCCGCCGTCGCTACTGCCGCTCATGGCCACTGTGACAGGCGCGCGGCGCTTGTTGTCCATGCACCATCCAGGGCCGAGCATCCACCAAGCGCCCATTACGGTCCGTGGTGCACGTGGTGATTGTGCTGCTGACCGTTGGCTGGCGCATCGCTCATCGGGGGGCTGCGAGCGGCACGCTCCAGTTTACCTAGCGCAACAACTTTGCGCCAGCCCACCTAGGAGCCCTTCGTTAGAGAGACCAAGAATGCGATCGAATCTCATGCATGTCAAATGGATGCGCCTCTCTCCAAAAACGGAGATAACACAGGATCAAGCCAGCCTAGCTGAGCGGCACAGCCGGCAGCGGGGAACGCAGCGAGCCGCCTGCAAGCCATGTTCCCATGTTCCGCCACCATGCCACGCACACCAGTGCAGCATCACAAAGCAACTGGGCTGCTGGCCTGCTGCCCCACCCCACGTGAGCAGCGACATGCAATGTTGTGCCGCAAGGGCTTCGGAAAGGGCGGCGGGTGGGCGGGCCGGCGGCTGGTACAGCTGCGCTCAATGCTTCTTGCCAGGCTGAATTGAAACTTGTGGCGGTTGCAGCCGGTTCAGGCAGGATTGTGTGACAAATGACGAGCGCCGCGGGTCGCATGCCTCCTAAAGGGGCATCCTTCCCCGCTATATTCTGGAGCTCAACCGGCGTGAATGCCGCCTGCCCGGCTTCCATACAGCTTGAAAGTGCGCCCGCGAGCAACGCACAAACAAGATCCCCCGCTTTTCGCAGGGGCTCAGGCATCATGGGAGCGTGCTTCTCTGCCGGCCCGCTGGCGCTCGAGGCAAGCCGCGCCGCGTTGTGTGCTTGAAGCCATCATAGGATCGCTCTGGGAGGCGCCCTAGCCCCGTGCAGAACCCTGTCGCCCCCCCGTGCCCGCCGCCTTTCCGCAGGATGTGCCGAAGTGCCGCGTGTGCGGCGTCTCTGCCCCTGCGCCATGGTGCAAGCTGGATGCGGCCCAGCGGGCGGCGTGGACGCACGACAAGAACACCGTGTGCTGCCGCAAGTGCCTGCTGGCCGCCAAGATTGAGCGGCACAAGTTCAAAAAAGTGAGCGTTTTTTCCCGAGCCAAATGCTGCGCGCCTGGCCTGCCCAGTTGTGCTGCCTCTGGTTGCAGACTGGCAGTGGCATTTCAAACTGTCAGTGGCAGTGACTCGATAACAGCTGGTGTTGTTGGCGACGCTTGAGTTGGGCATCGCATGCATGCGCGCCGAGCGCGCCTGCCGTGCATGCACCGACCCGCCGCCGCCTCGCACTCTTTGTGTGCGCCGCAGGAGCGGGAGGCTTACAAGGAAGCCAAGGAGCAGATGTGTGAGTGGCACTTCCAGAACAGGGGCACCTCTCAAGCCCGCAGCACCAACCTTGCAAGCACAGGCTGTGCTGCTGGTGCAGGCCCCGCTGCGCTTGCCCCCGTCCGTTTGCCAACAGCCGCGCCTGCTCGTCCGCCTTGCTGCTGCCGCAGACCCCCGGCCCTCCTTGCTGGGCCGGCCGCTGCTGCACCGCGTGCGATCAGGGGAGGAGTGGAAGGACACACACAGCTTCAAGCAGAGCTGGCGGTGAGTGGGCAGCTACGCTGCTCTTGTGTGCAGCAGGCACGGGTGTGCGCCTCCCACACTCCGCCTGTGCAGCGGCGCCATGCACGCCCCTCCGCCCGAATGCGTGCTCATCAGCCCACACCCGACCCCTGCCGCCTGTGGTGCCGCCTCTGCTGCAGGCCCAGCGAGGCGCTGCGCAGCCTCATGCAGTCCATTTTCGAGGATCAGCGGGAGGACCCCACGCTGCACGTGGGCATCCAGCGCAAGCCCTGCGGCTTTGTGCCCTCCACAGCAGAGTACCTGTGCCGAGCCAGCCCGGCGCAGCGCGCGCAGCTGCACGCTGCGGCCACAGCCATGGTGGCTGCTGAGCTGGCGCGCTGCTCCGCCGGGTCAATGGCCTCTTCGGCTGCGGGCGAGCAGCGGCGGGATTACCTGCTGGACTGCCAGGCCAAGCTGTCCGTGCTGGTTGAGGGGCATGACTGCGGCGAGGCCGCTGGAGAGCGCGAGCCGCAGCTGAGGCACGCCGACAGCGTGTGGAGCGCCGGCGCCTGCTGTCACGGCCGCTGCAGCCTGAGCCGCCGCGCAGGTGCGGCTGGGGGAGTTTGGCTGGGTGAAAGGTTCAGCATCGGTGCCAGGGCTAGCCAGGGGCTGGCCAGCCTTGGGTTGGGTGGCCTCAAGCAGTGCTGGTTACTTAAAGCTGCTGCTGCCTGCTGCTGCTCACGCCTGCGGCTGCCTTGCCCCACGCTTGCTGCAGCGTCGGTTGCGGCACAGGCGGTGGCGGAGGTGGCGCTGGAGGCAGCACAGCGAGAAGCAGCTGCCGCAGCAGAGCGGGAGGCTGCCGAGGCGGCGGCCGCAGTCGCTGCTGAGGCGGGGCCTGCCCCCCTGACACCGATTGCTGAGGATGAGTCTGATGGCGATACAGCGTCCTGGCAGCGCCGCCGCGTGCTGTGGCAGCTGCACCACCAGAAGAGCACTGTGTTCACCCCTGACGGGTGCAGCCCAGAGGCCCTCAGCGACCTGCTTGCCGGCGACAGCGAGGACGAGGGCAGCTGCAGCAGCATCCCGGCGGCGCTCGGCGACTCAGCATCCAGCCTGGAGCGGCGCCGGCCGGCCCGCAAGCTTGCAGTGCACGATACCGAGATGGAGGTGGCCACTCTGGAGGCACACCACGCCAGCGCCACCGCAGCGTGCTAGGCGGCGGCACGCCCGCCTGGTTTTTGCATCAAGCCCCTCGGAGGGCTGTAGCGTCCTCTAGTGTCACATGCATGCAGTGCCCTTTCCCCCATTGACATGCCCACGCACCCGCTTTCCACCCGGCACTGCACTCACCTTTTTACCTCGATACTATTGCATGCAACCGGGCTCCAACACGCCCCTTTTGCACTCCGTCATCGTTGTATCCAGACCTTCGTGCGGTTGTGTCACCTGCATCCTGCTGCCAGGCATGCATTCCCCTTTCCCTCAATGCACTCACCCGCGCAGGGGCCGAAATCCTTTTCCATCTCTGCCCACGCATTTGCTTCCCGAATCTCTCCAGCCCCCCCGTCCCAACACTTTTGACCTGCCACATTTCATTCTGTTGGGACCTCTTCAAGCTGTCCCTGCCCGGCTTGCACCATGCTTGCCTCACCTTGCCCCCAAGTCGCAACACGACCAAAACGAACCAGCATACGCAAGCACCGCTGTAAACACCCGCTCCGGATGTCCTGTGCTCCAGCCGGTGGTTCACTGCGGCCGCTAAGCAGCGCTGCACATTGCCGGAAGGGCGGTCCGCCCAGGAGGAGGGCCATGAAAGTCATGAAAGCCAAGCGACAGACGAAGTGGCAACATTGTGATGGCATGGCGGCAACGTGCGGCAGTGGGGCAAACGAGGCACGCCATGTCAACATGCGCCGCCATGCCACTTGTCTCGACTCTCTGCACAGAGCCGGGCGGCTTCACATGGTGCGCTCCACCTCGGCCGCTCTCTCGGTTGGTGCCATGATTGTGACGCAGCTGGCGAGGCCTGCCAGCATCAAGTGCAGCCAGCTGGCCGCGCAGGACGCCACATGCGGCGGCGGCAGGTGCGCGGGAAGCCGCCTTGCAATCATGCTCGTCCGGAGCCCTGGCCGCCGCTGCAGCGACTCCCGCACTTCATTCACCCTTCCCCGAGCTTTGATTGATACATGCCCGCTTCGCGCTGCTCTCGCGCCGGGCGCTCCTCCCTCTTGCCTCCTCCCTCTTGCTTTTGCAGCCAGTGAATAGCAATGCATGAATAAGCTCCTGATATTTGCCCTCACACTGCTAGCCTCCGCCGCCGTGGCCTTTGGTGGGGGCCGGGCCGGGGGACGGCCCAAGTTGCGCAGCTTCGCCTCTGCGGCCGAGGCGCTGGCCGCCGTGAGGCTGCTGAAGCAGACGGTGAGCCCGGGCTCTCGGGGGCATGGTTGGGTTGGGGCGCACACCCCGACGGCGGCAGCGGCTGCGGGAAGCACCGGTATCCCCCGCGATCTATCCAGCATCTTGCATTTGGTGGGCCCACCACCCTCCCCAGCCACCCCCTTGGTGACCTGCAGGACCGCAGGGTGCTGTTTGCCCAGTGGCGCGCCGAGAACGGCAAGGCCTATGCGTCGCCGGCACGGGAAGCAGCCGCCTTTGCCGCCTTCAACGCCACTGTGGACGGCGTGATAGCGCACAACTCCCGCCAGGGCGCGCGCTTCTTCAAGGGCCTCACAGACACCGCAGACCTCACGTGGCAGCAGTTCCAGGCCGGGCGCCTGATGCGGCTGGTGGACGCGGCTGCGCTGGCGGCCAAACAGCCCGCCAGGGCGCCCAGGCGCAGCCGCAAGCTGCAGCAGGTGCCGCCCGCGGAGCTCGACTGGCGTGCGCTGGGCAAGGTGACAGGGATCAAGAACCAGGGCAACTGCGGCTCCTGCTGGGCCTTCTCAGCGGTGGCTGCCCTGGAGAGCAAGGCGCTGATCGATGGCACCCCCTTCAGCGGCAACCTGTCGGAGCAGCAGATGGTGCGTGGCGGGGCGACCAGGATTGCGCTTGATGCGGTGTGCTGATCCCAGCCCTGTGGAGGTGTTTCCCCCAGTCGGCCCTCGCACCCGCTTGCGGCTTGCCGCCAACCGAGGCCTTGCCCACCTGCCCTGCATCGCGCAGGTCGACTGCGTCAATGCCGCCGCTGGTTACGGCAGCACCGGATGCGATGGCGGCTGGCCCCACGAGGTGATGTCCTACGTCAAGGCCTTCCGCGCCACCAGCGAGGCAGACTACCCATACACTGCAACCGCCGGCAGCGCCTGCCTGGAGCCCAGCAGCAGCCCTGCTGCGCCCGGCTCTCTCGCTGTGTCGGGACACACCTACCAGGCATACACGCCCACCCGGGCCAGCATGCAGGCGGCGGTGGCCATCAGCCCTGTAGTGATCTACTTCAGGGTGGAGTCGTCCTTCCAGAGCTACAGCGGCGGCATCTACCCCGCCAACAGCTGCACGTCCCTGCCCATCAACCACGCCATGGTGGTGGTTGGCTACAACTTCACGGCGCCTGTGCCCTACTGGATCGTGCGCAACAGCTGGGGCGGCTGGTGGGGCATCGACGGGTGAGCATGGGGGCGCTGCGCTGGGGCGGCTGTGCAGTGGGCGCTGCCATGCAGCCGCGTGTTGCGCATCGTGCGTGCCCATGCCGCCTCCTTGCGGATCTGCCGGTGAGGCTTTGGCCCTGCCTCTGCACATTGCTGTGCAGATATGCGCACATCGAGGCAACCGAGGGCGTGGTTGACTGGGGCACGTGTACGATGTATGTGACGCTCACCCAGGTGACGGCTGGGCCCAGTTGAACTGAGATCCAGCTTTCCAGCCACAGGTGCATGCACGCGCGCTCGCAGCACTTCTTTCTGGCCGCGGTTGACACCCGGTACTGCGCTTGCTTTCCCTTGCAATGCAGCCGCTCGCCACATCTGCAGTGGCGAGCGAGGCGAACATCAGCCCGACACCTTCCCCTCCAGATCCCTCCCCGTCACTGTCTCCCTCCCCATCTCCCTCCCCATCACCTTCTCCGTCTCCCTCCCCTTCACCGTCTCCCTCTCCCTCCCCATCACCTTCTCCCTCCCCGTCACCTTCTCCCTCCCCATCTCCATCACCGTCTCCGTCTCCATCTCCGTCCCCTAGCCCCTCCCCCTCTCCCTCTCCCTCCCCGTCTCCGTCTCCCTCACCTTCTCCATCTCCCTCCCCTAAACCCTCACCCTCACCGTCTCCCTCCCCCTCACCATCTCCCTCACCTTTCCGGACAGTGCCGGCGCCACGGCACAAGGCGCGGCGTTCGTGTAGAGCAAAACGGCGGTCCACGTGCATCTGATGCTGCGGTCCAGCAGCTGTGCACGCTGCGCCGCGCGCCCTCAACCATGTCCAGCCTCCACCCCACCTTCCGCTTCCCTGCTCCTCAATTTGAATCGTATTGATACATCTCTTGCGTCACATGCCTCCTCCCAGTCCCTTGATCAAATTCACTTGCAATCGCATTTGATCCATGCCTAGACTTCCTTGCACCACTTGCTCGCATCAGCACAAGCCGGCCGTCTGCACCCTTTGCCGGTGCACAACATAAGGCCCGGTGCACGTGTCTTCATCATATCCCCCCTGCCCCACTGTTTTGGAGCGTGCAATACTCACTTATCATAGAGATCACTGTACCTGCCAGTCTAGGGGAGAGCAGAGTAGCTGAGCGCAACCGACTGTGAGGCACGGCGACGGGCGCGCAGCGGGCAGCGGCGGCGGCGGCATGACTAGCAGCGTTCCTTGGAGGCGGCACCGTGGCCTCGATTTCACACTTGCGTCGCTGCCGGTTGTCTGAGGCTTTAATTGGGCGGTCCAGTGCGCGCTTGGCGGCGGTTTCGCAAGAATGGTGCTGGCCTTCGGGCCCAAGTCGCGGGAGAAGCGGGAGAAGCCGCTGACACTGCCTCCAGGAGCGCAGCGCCGAGGCGAGTGGCGGGGGCGGGGCTCTCCTGCGCCGTAATTGTCAGTCGTTCACGCTCCTTCTGGCTGACCTGCCGCTGCCGCCGCTCCTCTGCTGCAGGCGCGCCGGGAGGCAGGGGGGACGGCCGGAGCGGCGGCAGGGGAGGCGGCAGGGGCGGCGGCGGCGACAGGGGCGGCGGCAGGGGCGTGCCACCGCCGCCTGCCAGCGGGCCAGACAAGCTGCAGCGCCTGGCGGCTGGAGTGCAGCGACTCAAGGAGGGCATTAGCCCCGCCACCAAGGGCCGGTATGGCAGGCAGGCAGCGGCGCCGGCACCGGCGCCTCACCGACNGCCCAGGAGGAGTCCTGGGGCTCACAGAGCCTGGAGGCGGCGGGGGCGGACATGCTGCCCTACCTGCCACCGCAGCAGCCGCACTACTTGCCGCAGCCGCTGCCGCAGGCGCAGGCTCGGGAGCTGCCGCCCCCCCGCGCAGCGCGCTCGCCCAGCCCTCCAGCAGCGAGCGAGGCGCATGGCGCAGACTTCACACGGCGCGACGCAGCGCGCTTGGGCGGCGACGGTGTGGCTGGCATCTTTGGCGGCGCTGGTGGCGCAGGTGCGGGTCGCCTGTGCATGAAGGAACCAGGATGTGATGGGTTATTAGCGCCCGGTGGCCAGCCCTCTCCCTCCCCTTCGCCCGCCCCAATTTGCACCTGTCAAACAATGCCGCAGGTGCTGTGAGCAAGTCGGGCGGCTACATGGCGGCCCTCTCCAGCATCAAGCCGGGCCTGTCGGACGCGCAGAAAGCCAAGCAGGTGGGACGGGGATGCTGGGTGCTGGGTGATGGCCTGGACTGCGGCACCAGAATTCTGCGTTGACCAATGCGGACACCCACCCGCGCTCGCTGCCATCCACTGTGCAACGTCGCAGGCGGCTCAGCGGGAGCAGCTGAAGCGGGAGTTGGAGGAGCAGATCCAGGAGAAGCGTGCATCGGAGGCGCGGCGCAAGGCGGAGCTTGCAGCCCGGGAGGAGGAGGAGCGCAAGCTGCGTGCCTACTGGGCTGCCCAGGCTGCCCAGGCCGCGAGCGAGCGGGAGGGAACAGCGGGCCGGCAGAATGCTGCTGCAGGCAACGGTGTGGACAGTGCGCAGCATGGTGGCGGCGCTGCCGCTGCGCCAGCTCCGGCTGCCAAGGGCAGGACAGTGCGAGCGCAGGGTGCGGCCGAGCCGCTGGGCGCTGCTGCCAGCAATTCCACCCCCTCCAAGCGCGGCGAGGCGCTGGTGCAGCCAGGAGTAACCGTCTTCCTACCGCCTGACAGGGCAGCGGAGCGCCGCGGCGCCCTGCGCGCACGACAGCAGTCGGAGGCTTGCTCCCAGGATGCCGAGGCTGTGCAGCCGCTGCCGGCTGGTGGCTCTGACTGGCAGACTGGGCAGGCACCAGCAGCAGTTGGAGCCGGCGCAGCTGTTGCAGCCTGGCGCCAGCTGCAGGAGCTTGCGGGCAGCCAGTACCCAGCAGCCGCTGCAGCCCTGCTTCCCCAGCAGCTGGCGGCTGCAGCCCTGCTGGCAGCAGCCAACCCGGCCATGGTGCCTGGCGGGCTGCCACAGTTCCTTTACTCGCCTGCGCTGCTTTCTTCATTGGCGGCAGGGGGAGTGGTTGCTGGCGCTGGTGCGGCACAGCTGGCGCCGCAAGCGGCCGATGCTGCCGACCCTCAGGTGCTGGCCCTGCTGCGCGAGCTGCAGCAGGAGCAGCGGCGCATGAGGGAGCAGCTGGAGGCAGTGGCTGGGGACGCGACAGAGGCACGCTGTGAGCGGAACCGGGCTCGCCAAGACCTGGAGCGAGTGCAGCGCCTGCTGGCAGAGCGGCAGGCAGGGCAGCAGCAGGGCTGGGCGGGCATGCAAGGTGCGAGCCTCAGCAGTGACGGCAGCGGCCTGGCAGTGACGTCACACGTGCTGCCTCTCGGTGCGGCACGCATCCCCTCCCGCCTGGGCAGCCCCGCCGCTCCCGGCGGCGTGCAGCAGGAGGTGGCGGGCGCGCCGCTGCCGGCGCGGTACCGGCAGCAGCCCATCCAGCCCTGGCAGAATCAGGAGCAGCGAGTGGGCGCTGATGCCATGGTCGGGGCATCTACCAAGCAGGCGGGCGGCGGCACCAAGCAGGCGGGCAAGCGGCAGGGGTGGGGCCAGCCGGGGGCAGGGCTGCAGGCCAAGGGCAAGCCCGGGCCGGCGGGGACGAAGCAGGGGCTGGCAGGAGTGAAGCAGGCACCAGTCTGGGGTCGGCGCAAGTGAGGAAGAGGGCAGAGACTTACAGTGGATTGAATATATGTAAAACCAATCACATCAAGAGCACATCAGCGCCGGCACAGAGTCACCACCGCTGCCGGCCTCAACGCCAGCTGCTGAGCTTGGCCTGCAGGTAGTCGCTGACATGGTCTGCATGCTTTGTTGCATGCGCTGCTCGCCAACGCGCCGCAGCCGCTGCGCTCCTTGTGTCATCCACTACCGCTTCAAGGTGGGCTGCCAGCACCGGTGCATATGCTGCCGCAAAGCGGAATGACACACGGCACACCTCTGCTAGCAGGGCTGGGTGCAAGCTCAGCACCACTTCAGGCCGCCCTCTGCACGCTGCGCACAGCTGCTGCACCGCCTGCTGCACTGCGCTGGGACTGCTGCTGGGGCTGCTCCCGCTGCTGCTGCCACACTGCTGGCCTGTCGGCGCAGCCAGGCCGGCCAGCCTAGCTAGCATAGCCTCCCAGCTGGGCAGCAGCGCCACGTAGCACAGCAGTTCCACCTCCAGCTGGCTGGGTGGGCTGTGCAGCAGTCCGTCCAGTGCCGCTGCCTCGGTTTCCTGTTCCTGGGGTTGGCCAGCAGATGGCAGCAGGGCTGCAAGCTGGTGCGCCCGCTGCGCCAGCAGCTGCGCCGCCCCTGCTGCTTCCAGGCATGCTGGGCTGGTCATGTGCTGCAGCGCCTCTGCCAGCAAGCTGCGCCGCGATGCTGTTGGGGCATCCGCATGGCTGCCCAAGCGCAGGTAGCTGGCCGCGGATGCCGCAGCCTGTCGGGCCGCCACCTGCAGCAGGCCCTGTGCTGCCGCCGCTTGTTGCAGCCCGCCCAGTGCCGCCAGCAGGTGCTGCCCAGCCGCCGCCGCCGCTGCTGGGTTTGACTGGCTGGGTAACAGCACAACAGCCACGTATGCTGCCAGCACGGCCTCTAGCCACTGCTCGGGCTCCTGGCCGGCCGGCCGGCGGCGGAGCAGGCGTTCGAGGAGGGCACGCAGGGGCTGCGCTGCGATGGTGGCCAAGCTCGCCTGCAGCGCCGGCGGCAGCTGGGGCTGCAGCGCCTGCAGACAGTGCAGCAGGGCGGGGGTAGTCATGGCGAAGCTGCAGCCGGAGGGCACAGCAGCAGCGATGGCGAGAGGGGTCGGACAAAAAGCAACACAGGAGGGCAGGCGGCCGGCGGCGGCGACGCACCTGCAGGCGCGGGTCGACCGCAGCAGCGCCTGCGGTGGTGTCCACCAGCTGCTGCAATGTTTGTCCCCATTGGCAGGCGGCCCGTAGCTCCGCAGGGCCCCAGTAGAAGCCGGGCTCATCCGCCGCGGCCAGGAGGTCGAGCAGCGCGGCCAGCGCTTGGTCCAGCAACATGTTTGAATTCATCAGGGGCGTCAGGGGCGCGATGAACTGCCGGTGCGCACAGGAGAAGCTGCAGCGGCCCACATCATGCGCACCCAGATTGTGACATATGGGCAGTTCAGCAGCCGCTCAGCCTCCCAGCATTCATCTGGTGCAAACGAGCGCCGGAAGCACGCCAGGAGATGAAGGGCGGCGGCCCCTGAGCTGCGCGCCGGCTTGAAAGGACAGCCAGCTGCCGCAACGCCTGCGCAGCGGGCCGAGCAGTGTGCAGCCACTGCAGCCAGGAGCCCAGACCCGCAAGCAGGCGGACCGACAGCTGGCCATGACTGTAGAGGCGCCGCTGCCGCCACCGGCGGCAGCTGCCGCCGCCACCGCCGACGGTGCGGCTGCAGCCGAGTCCGTGGTGGTGGCCATCAACATCCGGCCCCTGGTGGACTCGGAGCTGGCCGAGGGCTGCAAGGAGTGCCTGCTGGTCACACCTGGCGAGCCGCAGGTGCGCATTCGCCGGGGGCCGCTATGGTGGATGGTGGGTGCTGCACAGTGTGCTCCCCTTGCTGTGTGCACTGCAGAGTGAAACCAGGCAGCAAGCATGCCAACGCCATCATGGCCAACTGCTGCAGGTGGGCCATGGCGCACACTTGTTCAGGTACGACCACGTGTTTGCCGAACGCGGCGTGGCCGAGCCGCCGGCGTCACTGTACGACTGCTGCGTTGCGCCGCTGGTCCGCGGCCTGTTCGAAGGCTACAACGCCACCGTGTTTGCCTACGGCCAGACCGGCAGCGGCAAGACGTACACCATGGGCAGCGCCTTCACGCCGGGCATGGGCGGCGCAGGTGGGTGCTGAGGCCCCGTTACATGGGTGGCGGCCGGCGGGGCTGTTCGCGGCTGAGCGGCCCCATCTGCGTGCTGCTGGCTATTGCGGCTTCCGAAACTCATGCCCCATGCTGCTACACTTCCACATTGTGTGCAGGCGCGCCGCGTGGCGTGATTCCGCAGGCCATGGAGGCTATTTTCAGCCGCATCGCAGCCGCGCCCCGCGACATTGACTTCTCTGTGCGCGTCGGCTTTGTGGAGATCCACAAGGCGAGCTGGCAGCTGCTCTGGGGGTGGAGGAGGGATCCTGCCTCTGCAGCCTGCATCCCGTGCTGTGGTCGCCAGGGCTGGGAGTGCAGGGCGGCTGCTTCAGGGCTTGGGCACGTGCGTTTGTTGAGGGAGCGCTGGCTTGCCTGCCAGCAGCTGGACCACTGCACACCGTCCCCGCACCGCTCTGCTCCACCTGCGCTGTGCTGCAGGAGGAGATCCACGACCTGCTGTGCACTCGCGGCGGGCCGCACCCTGCGGTGCACATCCGCGAGGTGGTGAGCTGCACGGACAGCATGCAGCACTCTGCTGCTGCCGAAACACCGGGAGCAGAGGGATGGCTGGGCTGCGGTGGCAACGGCAGAGCAGCTGGCATGGACTCACCTGCCTGGCGGTGTGCCTGTTGCCTTACAGGCAGGCGGCGGCGTGTGCCTGGCGGGTGCCCAGGAGCTGGAGGTCAAGTCGCAGCAGGAGATGGTGGAGGTGCTGGAGCGGGGCACGCTGCTGCGCGCCACAGGTGCGCACAGCCGCCTGGTTGCATGCCTCTCAGGCTGCCGCTGCACTACATGGCTGAGCAGCATCTGCGCTGCTGCACGCGCTGCTGTCGTTGCTAGGCATTGACAGTTTGTGGTCAACCAACGGACAGTACGCCCCCGCCCCTCCCCGCCTGCAGCCGCCACCGGCATGAACAAGCAGAGCAGCCGGTCGCACGCCATCTTCACCATCACGCTGGAGCAGCGGCGGCTGGTGGGCCCCCGGCCAGGCGGCAGCGGCCGTGCCTCCAGCGCCGGCAGCCCAGGCGGTGACGACAGCAGCGGCGAGGAGGATGAGGAGGAGGGTGGCGGCGCTGAGGAGGTGGACGACAGCTACCTCTGCGCCAAGATGCACCTGGTGGATCTGGCAGGTGGGCAGGCCGAGGGTGGGCAGGGGGTGTTGAGAGCGGCAGACGTGCTGCAGCGGTTGCTTTGGGTTGGCGGGCCGACTGGCTGCTGAGCAGACCCATTCGCTGCTCAACTCCACCTCATGCAGGCTCCGAGCGTGCCAAGCGCACCAAGGCGGTGGGCCAGCGGCTGCAAGAGGGCATCAACATCAACAAGGTTCGCGTTGGCTGAGGATCGCTTGTGGTGCAGCACCGCCAGCCTCATGGGGTTGTGTGTGCAGTTTCACCGGGTTGCAAAGCAGTCAGCCCAGCATGGCGGCAGTCACGGCCGGTGCAGCCTTGCCTTGGCTAATGCTTCCAACCGTCACCTGTCCAACAGGGCCTGCTGGCGCTGGGCAACGTGATCAATGCCCTGAGCGAGGGCAAGGCGCACGTGCCGTACCGCGACTCCAAGCTCACCCGCATGCTGCAGGTAGGGCGGGTGTGCTGTGCTGCCGCCACCAGCTTGGGCTGCATCGGCTGCTGTTACGGCCAGCCTGTGCAGCCACAGCACTGCAGGCTGGTTGGTGGCTGGTGGAAAGCTGTCGGCCAGTGTGGGAAGCCGGCAGCAGGCGCTCACCGCCTTATCCCCCGCCCCTCCCGCCCCTACCCGCCAGGACTCGCTGGGCGGCAACAGCCGCACCGTCATGATTGCGTGCGTGTCGCCAGCAGACGTGAACCTGGAGGAGAGCCTCAACACGCTGCGCTATGCCAACCGCGCACGCAATATCCGCAACAAGCCGGTGGGTTGGGCTGATGGGGCGATGTGTTGCAAAGTGCTGAACAGTTGAGGCGTGCATCTCAACAGCCGACGTGCACCGGTGTGTGCTCTGAGCAGCTGCGCCTGCCCTGCTGCAACATTCCCATCTGTGCAGGTCGTCAACCGCGACCCTGTGGCGGCACAGATTGCGCAGATGCGGCAGCAGATGGCGGCACTGCGCGCTGAGAACCAGAGCCTGAAGTGAGGCACAGCTTGCAATGCTGTGCGCAGCATTGGCACGTTCTGCTGCTGCTCAGTAGGGTCCCCCATGCTTACCTTGGCGCATGCATTTCAAAAAACGGGGCTCCCTCTTGCCAACCCTCGTCTGCTCCGCAGGGCGCAGCTAGGGCTGGGTGATGGCGCGGCGCTGGACTTTGGCACCCCTGCTGACGAGGCGCTGCGTGCGGCGGTGCAGCAGCTGGAGGAGCGCAACCGCGCCCTGCAGTCGGAGAACAAGCGCCTGCGGGTGGAGCGGGTGCGTTCGGCTGTCCGCGTGTGTGTAGGCTGTGTGGGCTGGTTTTGCAATCGGCACTGTAGGCGGCAAGCCTGCTTCTCTTTGGCCTGCATCTGCCAGCTGCTGCTTGCATCAGCCGCGTCTGCATGCTGGGTGCTGACTGTCTCCCTGTCCTCCGGCCTGCTCCCGCCTTGCAGGACAGCGCGCATGATGACCTGAAGGACGCCACGGAGAAGATGATTGTGGCGCAGGCGCAGCGTGACAGGCTGCAGCAAGCACTGCAGCGGGTCAGCCCGGAGGCGGCCGCAGAGGCGGCGGCAGCTGCTGAGATGCTGGCGGGCGGCACCAGCAGCGAGGGTGATGTGATTCGCGGCCAGCTGGAGCGCATCGCTGAGCTGGAACGTGAGGTGAAGCGGCTGAAGCAGGTCTCCAGGTGCGGCTGGGCATTGCACTGGGTGGCAGTAGTACAGTAGGATGTCGGCTGGGCGGTCAGCCTTCATGCTGCGGATACATGCCCCAGCCCTGGTCGGTGTTGCGGCCGGTGCCTGCTGTACATCTATGCTGGCAACCCACCCCACCCTCTCACCTCCCTCCCAACCGCAGGCTGTCTGGGGCGTACGCTGCCAGCATGCGGCGGCAGTCGCTGGCGCCCGGGGAGGCGCCCGCCTCTCCCTTTGCGCTCACGCCGCTCATGCAGTCGGATGGGGAGGAGGAGGCAGACATGGCGCTGCTGGAGCAGAACGATGTCGAGTTTGCAGAGCGGGAGCACGCGCAGATGTGAGTGGGCCTGCAGAGGGATGGGTTGATTGATGCCGATTCAACCGGCAGGCCACAAAACAAGCAGGAGTGAGCGACACCTTGATGTTTTGCAGCTAAGCCAGCGGCAGCGCTCACCTTCCGGCAAGCGCCTGACAAGGTTCAGTCCCTGATGCCTCCCTGGTCGCCTGTTTCCGTGCTGCAGCATGCAGCAGACGCACCTGCGAGGCGAGATGGAGCGGCTGGAGCGTGAGATGGCGGCCAAGGAGCACGCGCTGCGCAGCATGAGCCAGCACACCGCGCTCAAGCAGAAGTGGGTGGCGGCTGGTGGCTGATGCTGTGCTGACTGCTGAGTTAGGTGCATGTGCTCAGTTGTCCAGATTGGCAAGCGGCCCTGGACTGCACCATGCTGCCTGCCTGCCTGCCTGCCTGCCTCAATGACTCAATGACTCAATGCCCCACGGCCTGCCCTTCCTGCAGGTACGATGAGCGCCTGCTGGACCTGCAGCAGCAGCGCGATGAGCTGCAGCGCGAGCGCGCCGACCTGATGCGCAAGCTGGAGTCGCTGCAGCACGCATCAGGTGGGTTGGGGGGCTTGGGCGGCTGGTCTGGTTGGTCCCGCGGCATGCGCATTGGTGTCCGCCTGTGGGGGCTGTGCTGCTGGTGTGCGGGTCTGTGGGTTTGTTATTAGGAAAGGCAGCCCTCACAACCCGCTGCTTGCCATCCACTCGCCTGCAGAGGAGGAGCGTCTGCGGCTGCGGGAGCAGTACGAGGCGCGCATCAAGCTGCTGGACGAGAAGGTCAAGGCCGTGCGCGCCAAGGTGGGCTGGGGTTGTGGGTGGCAGCCGGGATGCTTGGTCTCGGAAGCATGCAGTTCGCCAACGGCGTAAATTATTACCGTGCCTGCAGCAGCCTTAGTACGTGCAAAGATGAGCAGGCCAGCCCAGTCCCCAACCACACCTGCCGGTGCAGCAGCCTGAGTACGTGCGAAGATGAGCAGGCCAGTCCTCAACCGCACCTGCCGCGCACACCTTCCCCTCACCCCCCCTGCAGGAGAAGCGGGTGCTGGAGCTGGAGCGCATGAAGAGCAAGGCGGAGACGGCATGCAAGAAGCTGGAGCGCGATGTGCTGGCCATGAAGCAGCAGAAGGTGGGACGCCGGGTTTGCGCATCAGCCGGCTCGCTGTCCGTGGCAGGGAGCCCTGTGGAGCATGTGCAGCCCAGTTCTGCCCTGGTTGAATGCCGCCAACCCTGGCCAACGCCGCATTGACAATTGACATGTTTGCCGTGCCCGCTGCAGGTGGCCCTGCAACGTGCCATGGAGAAGGGCGCCAAGGAGTTTGCAGAGTGGAAGAAGCAGCGCGACCGCGAGCTGCTGCAGCTGAAGAAGCAGGGGCGGCTGAACGCGGCGCAGCTGCAGAAGCTGGAGGCGCTGCACTCCAAGCAGCAAGCGGTGCTGCGCCGCAAGACGGGTGGGCGGTGGGGTGGTGGGCCTGTCGCAGATGCGCTGGTTTCAATGCAGTGCGCTAGCTGCATTGGAGGGCTGCAAGTTTGGCCACCCATGCGCTGCCCTGCCTGCCCTGCCTGCCCCGCAGAGGAGGCGGAGGCTGCCCGGCGGCGCCTCAAGGAGCTGGAGGACCGCAAGCATCGTCTGGCCTCACGCCCCACCATCACCCAGCCCGCACCGCCCAGCGAGCGCCCCTTCACAGCACCTCCAGCTGGCCAGCCGCCCCGGCCGCCCACCGCCGGCACTAGCGGCGGCACGGTTGTGGAGCGCTCGGCGCCTTCTGCCTCAGCGGCGGCTGGCAGCCTGGAGGCGGAATGCCAGCCCAACCCGCTGGCGCCGCTGCTGCGGGATGAGAAGGGCCGGCGCGAGTGTGAGTGCTTGGCAGCCCTATGTCTCGCCTCCTGGACTAGTCAGCATCGCTGTCCTTGTTGCTGTGCCTGCTCCACTGCGCCTAGCACGGGTGCACTGCATCAACTTGCATGCTGACTGAGCCCCCTCCCCCCTATGGCAACTGTTGGCAGGGGTGGAGGGCGAGCTGGATGCCTACTGCTCCGCGTACGAGTTGCAGGTTGGTTGGCCAGGGTGGGTCTGCATTTGTTGCTGTGGGTGGGGGAACACGCTGTGTCTTGTCAAGGCACCTCTGCAGCGCTGCTGGGGCACTCAGGTGCCCGAATAGTTCCGCACACATGCTGTAGAGCTGATGCCTGCTGTCCGCGCCGCCCCGCAGAAAGTGATGGAGGGTGAGCGTGCGCAGCGGTCCGAGGTGCAGCGCAAGCTGCGGGAGGTGGAGAAGGCGCTGGCCCACCTGCGCAACCCAGAGTGGTGGGGACCCACCGCAGCGCTCGTCAGGTGGGGACACATGGGGGCAAGGTGGCCTGCCTTGGCAGCATAACGGGTTGCTGGCATGAGGGGAGCACCTGGTGACGTTCAGGTGCTTGCATCCATTGCAGCCAACACACCCAACCGGAGTACCGCACAGCCCCCCTGCCGTCACCCACGCTCCCTGGCGCGCCTCGTCTGCCCACCCCTGCAGCCCCAGCGGCGACTGCGAGGAGAAATTGGTGCGGCGCAAGATGGCGCTGCTTGCGCAGAGCGAGGAGCACAGCAAGGCGTTTGAGGCGGCGCAAGCCAAGCTGCTGGTGGCGCGGCAGGCAGAGGAGGCGCGCGGTGGCGTGCCAGGTCAGCGCTGCTTTCAGGCACTGCCGCTGGGCTGGCATGCGTGTGGTCACTGGCCCAGCATTGCAGCTTGTGGCTGGCATGGAATCAATGGCGGCTTATGTCGTAAAATGTCGCAGCCTCCCAACATGCCCAAGCCCGTGTGCGCTCTTTCACCCCATCTGCAGCTGATGCCAAGCGCTGGAACGGTGTGCGGACGCTGGAGCAGGCGCGCGGCCTGCTCAAGACGCTCTTCCGCTCCGCCAGCCAGCACAAGGCACAGGCAAGCGGGCTTGGACTTGGCAGGCCGGCGGGGTGGTGGCGATGCCAGCAAATCCGTGCATTTGCTGCATGGCTTGGTTGCCGGGTGCCCTTGTCGCCCTGCTGTCGCTCGTGCGCAACCCAACCGCATGACATCTGCAACAACCCAAACTTGCAGGCCATCGAGGCGAGCGCCCAGGTGACGGAGCTCAGCGAGGAGATTGAGCTGCTCAAGCTGCGGCTGGACATTGCGGAGGCCAAGAAGTTTGAGGCGGCGCAGCAGGTGGCCAGTGAGTACCGCCCTGCTGCCCTTGGCTTTTGCTGCCGCTGCTGGCTGGGAAGCAGCGGGCTTTGAGCGCAGTGTGTGCTTCATGGCTGGGTTGTCACCCGTGCTGCTCCACCGCCTGACTCACGCGGGCGCTTCACGGCGATACTTGCCAGCTGTGTGGTGGGATGTGACACCGCCCGTTGCATGCATGCTGTGCCTGTGTTTTCCAAAGCATTGACTTGACCAATAACATGCTGCAGAGTACCAGGTGCTGCTGGAGAAGGCGGAGGCACGCAGCGGCAGCAGCGAGGCGGAGGCCTCCACGCCCACCAAGCAGCTGCTGCCGCCAGCGGTGGGCGCCGGTGACCTGGCGGCTGAGGCAGACGTGAGTTCGGGAGCAGGAGGGCTGTGGGTGCAGTGTGGCGCATGACTGCTGTGCTGGCGCGTTTCCGCCCAACTTGCAAGTACTGTGCCATAGTTGCCAGCCTGCCCATGGTCGACCTTCCCCTTGCTCTGTCGACTCATTTCACTGCTGCAGGAGGGCCTGCGTGAGGCGCACGAGATCCTCCAGCAGCTCAACACCCTGGCGAGTGAGGACCCGCTGTCGGCGCCCGCCGTGCCTGCTGCGCCTGCAGCAGCAGCAGCAGCAGCAGCGGCGGCGGCAGCGGCGGCGATGGCGGCCACCGAAGAGGAGGACGAAGAGGATGTGCCTTCAGAGGTGCGCATGGTGTGCACATGGCAGTGCTGCCATGCACCGGTGCCTGCATGAGGGGCCTTGATTGCTTGTCTTGTCGCGCACCCAAGCCGCCTGCTTCTTTGACCTGCTGACTCGCCTTCCCACCTGCAGGAGGAGTCGTGGGAGGAGGAGGACGACGAAGAGGAGGAGGTTGAGGCCAGCAGCGAGGACGAGGAGCGGCATGTGCTGTGGGACCCCTCGCTGGCCACCCCCGCACGCGGCCTCAAGGCCCGCAAGCCCGCGGCCGGCGCCGGCGGCNGGCGCTGCGTCGCCGCCGCTCCTCCACCACCAGCGGCAGCGGCGGCAGCGGCCTGATGCCAGAGGAGCAGCCGGTGCTGGCCCACCTGAACGAGCAGCTGCGGCGGCAGGGCAAGGAGGCGGTGACCAAGCCCACGGTGAGATGCTGGGCTGGAGTGGCGGGTCGTTGGGACTCAGCAAAAGGAAGGGAGTGCTCATGCACTGGCTTGCGTCCACACCCCTCAAGTCTAGCCTGCCAGCATGGGTGCTTGTTCGCAAGCCTGCTAACCTGCTGCTGACGCGTGTTGCTGACCCTGCTGCTGACGCCTGCTGCTGACCCTGCCGCTGACGCCTGACGCCCCAAGCATGCTGCTGTCCTTTGTGCCTGGCCAGGTGGCGCTGATGAAGGAGGTGCTGAAGGACCAGGTCATCGGCGGCAAGCGCTGGCGCCTGGGTGGCAAGAAGCGTGAAGACCTGGTCCGTGACTACAGGTGGGATGGCAGATGCAAAGCATTGGGATGCAGCATGTTGCGACGGGTTCCCACTTCCTGGCTGTCTCTTGCCCAGCAGCCGCTAAAACGTGTGCATCTAGTCCTGCTGGTTTCTCGACCGCTTGGCCCTGCATCCCACATCCCTTGTAGGCTGATGCTGGGCCTGCAGCCCAGCGAGGACGGCGGCGGCTCCGCAGCAACCAGCGCGCCACAAGCTACGCAGCAGCAGCAGCAGCAACAGCAGCAGCAACCGGTGGGCGCCGCCCAGCACCAACCACATGCTCGCAGCGGTGACGGTGCCTCAGGCAGCAGCGGCCCCGTCTTCTCACGCCTGCTGGAGCACACTGCCTCCAGCCTGGCACGCTGCGCCGACCGGGTGCACCACCCGCCACCCTCGGCTGCGGGGCAGCAGCAGCAGCAGGTACAGCAACCGGTGGCGGCGACAGCGGCAGCCGCTGCCGCTGCTGCAGCGCCTGCCACACGAGTGGCGTTTGGCAGCCCGATGCCGCCACCACGCAGCAGGAGCAGCACATCCGGTCAGGATGGGCAGGCAGGGCAGCCAGATGCCGCCAGCACGCCGTTGGGAGCTGAGGGCCTGACGCCAGAGGGCACAGGCAAGCAGCACAGGCATGGGTAGCGATGGGTTGTGAATGACGAGCAACACCCTGCACAGACATACCGCAAGTGCACCTTCCGGACTCTGCATTCTGACTTGGCTCGGTCTCTGTGCCTCCCTCTTGGTGCAGCTCCGGAGGTGCGGCAGCGGGATGGACGGCGTAGCGCGGAGCCCGGCCTGTCGCCCGACGGCAAGCGCAACCTGCAGGTGAACTGGGTGGCATGGGGTGGGGGGCCCAGCCAGGCGGCCACAACAACGCACTCCTTGGCTGATGAGCAGTGGTGACTGCCCATCGGTCTGCACGACATCAGCCTACCTGCTCACC
Organism: Chlorella sp. Dachan; assembly: GCA_006782975.1. Classification (NCBI taxonomy): domain Eukaryota; kingdom Viridiplantae; phylum Chlorophyta; class Trebouxiophyceae; order Chlorellales; family Chlorellaceae; genus Chlorella; species Chlorella sp. Dachan. The sequence continues at coordinate 1,221,285 of RRZL01000027.1, read as the reverse complement.
CCGCTGCAGCTGCAAAACCTGCACAGCCAGCTGACGGCGCTGGCGCAGCAGGGTGCAGTCACGCTGGGCCTCAATCCCAATCCCAACACTGCCGGAGCGCCCAACCCTGCCCGCCCGGCTACCTCTGGCGCTGTGCCTGGCGAGCTGCAGCGCAGCCCCAGCCCGCCCCTCAGCGGCGCCAGTGGGCGGCAGGGCGGCAGCCCCTCCCGGCGCTCTTTCTCCCTGGCAAGCTGGGCGCGCAGCGCCAGCCCTCGCTCCCCTGCTGGTGCGCCAGGTGGGCGGGGCAAGTGCGCATGACATTGTGTGGAGCCTGGGTCAAGGACACGGGTATCCGCTGCACTGTTGCGCAATGCTGCACACCTACCTCGCCTTGTCGTCTGCAGGCCACCGCGCACAGCGTGACGAGCAGCAGCCGCCCAGCCCCGCATCAGCAGTGCAGCGCATGGACGCTGAGCTGAAGCGTGCAGGCAGTGGCAGCCCAGGGCGCCTGGCGCGCTTGTTTGGCCGCACCGGCGGCGTGCCTGCGGATGGCGGCAAGGCCAAGCAGGGCGACGGCGCAGCAGCTGCAACGCCGCCTGTGGGAGAGGCAACCTACGACCTGCAGCCAGTTCGGCAGGACAAGCCGGGTGCGGCTGGGCGGCAGGGCGCGCCCGCCTCCCACCCGCTGCGCTGCAGCAACTCCACCACATCCAGCGAGGCGGTGGGTGGCGGGGGCAGCCGAGCAGGCTCGCCCCGGGATGCGGGCCTGGCGGCCAGCTGCGCCCGGCCCTCCTCCACAGGGCCATCCCCGCTGGAGCAGCCGTCGGCTGGGCGCCCTCGCTCGGGCGGCTCCAACCCACCTGGCAGCGCTGTGCCGCCCCACCGCTCGCCGCGGCGCCAGGTCTGGAAGCCGCTGTAGGCAGTGCAGCTCAGTGTGAAAGCTTTGGGCGCAGCCCATTCTCGCCCGCTTGACCCTCAGACCCTCTTGACTCTTGACCGCTTCTTCCCCTGACGTCTACCTCTCGGTTGCTGCCCACCTGGGCCCTGCCTGCTCCTCTCAACGGGTTCCTGGCTCCCTTCAGGCGCTTTCATCTGACGCAGAGCACTGACCAACAAGCGATGTAAGGATGTGCAACTCGACTCAGCGGCCAGCTTGAGCAGATGAGCAGCGCCCATGAGCACTTACAGGTAGCAGAAGGGCAGCAGGCACATCCGCCCCGCCTCGCTGCTGCTTCTGCCCTACCGCCAGTCTGCAGGCAGGCTCTCACGCTCTATGCGCCGCACGTAGGCGGCAGGCAGCGGTCCTTCGCAGAGCAGCACGCCGTTGAGCGCCAGGCTGAACTCGAACCCGTCCTGCGTTTTGATTACCGTGAACACCTTCAGTGGGGTGCACACCGTCTGGCACCCTGCGGTAAAGTGCCACACCACCTGCCCCTCATCCTAGTCACCTGCAGCGCCCGCGCCAGGTCCAGCTGCAGCAGCACATCGGCCCACGCGTTCCTCCGCATGTGCCGCGCCGCGGTTGCGAAGTGGATGTGCGTCCTCGACATGCGCCGCAACTCGCCGCTCTCCTGGGCAGGGATGGGAAACGCCAGGGTCTGCCAACACGGCTGGGGCGCAAAATCGGACCTACCAGCAAAGACGGTGCAGGCTGAGCACAAGATGCAAACAGTCAGACCCATGTGCTTCACCTGAATGGCGGCCCAGCCCTCCTGTGACGTTACGTGCAGTGCCAGCGGGACCTCGCCCACACTGCTGACCGGCCGTAGCTCAGGCTCCGCCAGCTGCACGCTGTGCCCCTGCACGGCCCGTATTCGAGGTGGGTTGGTGCTGTCGTCCAGCTGGTAGCGGCCTTTGGAGTCGGCTGCCACGATTGACCGGACCGCGGCTTCGCTGGCTCCAGGGCTCCGCAGCTCCCGCAGCAGCACCGGCAGCGGCACAAAGCCCGCTGTGTCCATCTCTGCGGGATGACCCGTTGGTGCAGCACGGACGAGTTCAGCAAGCGACAGTGGCGGCTAGTGGCACCTGCGGACTAGCGGCGGTGGCGGCGACGGCGGCCGCAGCCCTAGCAGCGGCGGCAGGGCGCCTGTGCCTAACTGCGGCTGCCGCAAATTTCGTGAAAAAGGTTGCAGAGGCCGTTGCGCGAAGCTGAGCAGGGTTCAGACCGCACACACCTTTCAATCGCTTGTGGCGGAGGCAATGTGCCATTTCCTTGCTAATCCGAACAGCCTGCCTGTGTTGCATGTTGCAGATCGCAAAATAGCGATCGAGTTTGATCTGCACGCATCATGCACCTCCTGCTGCGCCGCCGCCGCACACCAGGACCAAGCACCGGCGCGCCGCGGCGTTGCCTCTCCGTTTCACAGCTTACAAATGGAGAGCAACGCTCAATAGCAATTTGAAGGAAGTGTTGGTGCCCGTCAGGTGGGTGGAAAGTACAGAGTGTTGGTTCAGGTCAGTTCTCCCGGCGTGTCAGTCGGTCAGCCCCCAAATGGCAGTCGGTGCGGTTGTATTCAAACGTAGTCGCCAAGGCAGTTAGGTGCAGCCCACTCAGGCCGCCATCAGCTCGCTCATGTCCAGGGCGGCAAGGTCAAAAAGGGTGTGCACCTGCCCCTGATGCAGCGCCGCCTGCTCGGCCTCAACAAGCGCCGGCTCGAGTGGCTGTGCTGCTGCAGTAGCCGCCTGAGGCACCGCAGCTGGGCTGTGTGCTGCATCCGCTTGCTGCGGGCTGGTATCGCCCACCAGCGGCAGCCCTGGCAGCAGCGGCTGCGCTCGGCGGTGCGGTTGCTTGCCGAGCAGGTGGGGCCCAGCAGCAGGCTGCTCACCCTCGTCCTCGCTGCCGCTGCTGCAGCTGGCATGCCAGCCGCCAGAGGCCCACCCGCTGGCTGATGGCTCCTGCAGCTGGCGCGCCGCCACTGCCGCGGCAGCGCTGCTGCCAGCCACAGCATCAGTGCCCTGCGGCTGTGGCGCCGGCAGTGCATGCTGCTGCTGCTGCTGCTGCTGCTGCTGCTGCTGCTTATACTCCCGCCGAAGCTGCGCTGCTGCCACCTGGCCAGCATGCTTCTGGGGCGTTGGCCGGCTGCTCACTTCCAGGCACTCAATGTCCGCCTCAATCTCTGTGCTCAGCCAGTGCCTGCGGCAGGCAGCGGCAGCAGTGTGCGTTGCGTCCTGTCAGGCAGACGTCAACGCACAGAATGAGCGGGCGTTGCCAACAATGAGAAGATTTGCTGAAGAGGCACCTGCGCATCAACCAAGCACGCCAACTCCACCAGACAAGCAAGCCCATGCCCAAACTCACGAGTTGCCTTCCCCCAGGGGCGACGGCAGGTCCCAGCGCTGGCTGAGCGATGCCACCCCGCCCCCCTGGCCGCCGCCCATGCTGCCCTCGCTGGCCTCAGGCTGCAGGTCGGGCTGCAAGTCCAGCGCTGGCTGCCTTGGTCGTGCTGGCTGTGCTTGCGCTGCATCGCTGCCCTGGCTGGTCGCAGGTCCGCCATCACATGCTGAGCCGCTGTGCTGGGAGCGACGAGCACGCAGTGAGGGGCTGCTGACGGGGCCACTGCCCACCCAGTGCCACTCCTCCGCGGCCCCCTGGTGCTGCGGCAGCGCATCCTCAGTTGGCTGGCTGGGACCCGCCTCCGCTGCCGCTGCTTCTGCTGCTACCATTGAGGTGCCCACCGCTGCCGCTGCTGCCGCTGCACCAAGCTTGGGCGGAGACGGCTGCAAGCCCAGCAGCTCCTGCCAGGCCTCCGCCCCAAGGTCAGGAAGCGCACAGGCAAGTGGCCTCGCAGTGGCAGCAGCACCGGCGGCAGCCTGCTGCTGCTGCTGCTGCTGGTGGTGGTGGTGGGGTGGTGGGGGCAGGGCGGCGAGATGCAGCTGCTTGGGCGGAGGCGAGCGAGCCAGTGGGTTGCTGTGCCACAGGTGTGGAACTGCGCGGCAGGGGGAGCATGCATGGCACATTGTTCCTCAAATAAGCAGTCGACAACTCGCGACAAGAGGGGCTATGCATGGCACATGCGTCAAGGCAGGTCTTCCCAAAGAACCGTTGCACACCTGGAGCAGCCGCGCTGAGAGCCGCTGCCGCCGCCTGGCCGGCCGCTGCCGGCGTGCCGCTGCCTGGGCTCATCAGCTGCTGCATGCCGCGAGTGAGGTGCTGCGCTGGCGCGCCCACAGCTGCATCAGTCACCGCTGCTGGCTCGGGCACAAAAGCGCCGTTCGGCCGCCAGGCTGCAATGACACCTTCTGTGCCCTGCTGCTCCCGCTGCTGTTCCTGGGCTGCGCTGCCCTGCATGCCGTCCGGCGCTGCCTTGCTGGGCAGCAGCCTGCCACCAGCAGCAGCGGCAGCAGCTGCGTGCTTCTGCAGCTGGGCGATGGGGCTGGGGGCCCCAGACAGCTGCGCCAGGTCGCTCTCCAGCGTCGCAATCTGCTCATCCAGCGCCAGCGAGTACAGCTGCATCAGGCGGCCGTCTAGCACCGGCAGCACCTCTGCAGCTGCCGCCTTGGACGTCCAGGTTGCTGCTGCCGTTACTGCCGTGCCGCCCAGCTGCAGCTTGGCTGGCTGCTCATGCCGGTCCTGGGTCGACCCAAGCAGTCCATGTGCAGCATCCTCCCAGCCCTGCTGCGCCAGCTGCTCGCCGTGCTGCGGCTCTCGCACGGCCAGGCGGCTGCCCAACTGCTGCCGCCGCTGCTCCTGCAGCCGGGCCAGTGCACGTGTGGGCGAGGGCTCGGCGCTGATGAGGTCATGGCTGCCTGCGCCGCTGCCGCTGTCCTGCTGCTGCTCAGCCTCTGTGGCAGCCTGCTGCTCCTGCTGCTGCTGCTGCTCCCAAGCAGAGGCCTGCCGGCTGACGGCCTTGTCAGCACGTGCTGCCTGGGCATCAGGCATGCTCGTCGACCCAGCGCGCTTCAGCGGCGATGGCACCGCTGCCGCCGGCACCGCCCAGCCCTGCTGCGCCCGGCTGCTACTGCCCGCCCGCCTGCTGCCGCGTGACTGCACCGCCGGGGAGGCAGCTGCTGTAGCACCGCGCAGCGCAGAGCGGGGCGTGCGCTGCGCCGCCAGCGCTGCGGCTGCCGCTGCTGCGCCAGAGCCCTTCAGGACGTCTTTGGGGGCAGGGCTGGGGGTGGCGCCCTCTCCAGCCAGCACCCGCCGCAGCTCGTTCCGCAGAGCCACCTCGGTGGTCTCCTTCTTCTTCAAGGCGGCACGCAGGTGCTTCACCTGCGCAGGGAACGTGTATCAAAAACGCCTTGCCCATCATCCGCTGCTGCAGTACTAGCACGGCAAAAGCCCAAGAGGCAAGCACGTGCGGTTTACCGTGCCCCAGCCTTGCTGTCGTGCACCCACCTCCTTGCGCGCGTCCTCGGCTGCCGTGCGCTCCAGCTCCAGCTGCTGCAGCAGGCTGTCCCGCTCGCCCGCCAGGGCACCCGCTTTTGGCCTGCAGGTGGTGTGCCGCGACACATTGTGCATCAGCGCAACTGTGCACTGGCAATGCTGGCACTGTTGTTGCGCCGCAGTGCCGAGCTCCTCAGCGCCAGCCTCATTCCAAACTTATGCAAACCACAGCCACATCCAACCCACCGCAGCGCGTCGAGCACCCGCCGCAGCTCGCTGGCCGCCGCCCGCTGCTTTTGTGCTGCCGCCTCGGCCGCCTCGGCGCGCTGCGCCAGCTCCGTGCGCTCGGTTTGTTGCTGCGGGGCGAGGCACACAGAAACGGGGTTTGGGCACCACAATGCCAAAATGACACAACATCTGCTGGGCACAGGACTCGCTGACAACAAGTTCCCAGTCACTCAGCATGAAGAGCCGCCGGGCCAGGTTGACAAGATGTACACATACGGGGTGCACCTGCGCCAGGGCCGTCTGCTGCGCCTCCAGGTGCGTGCGCGCCTGCTCCAGCGCCGCCGCCAGGCTGGCCACCTGCTGCCGCGCGTCCGACAGCTGGCCCGACAGCCCCAGCGCCTCCTCCTGGCCCTGCAGGGAGGCGGGCGGCAGTTTGTGCGGATTCACGAGCTGAACAAACCTGCAGCTGTCCCTGAGGAGCCAGCTCGGTGCAATGTCGCACATGTGCACGCTGCAACAGCCACACGGCCGCACAACTGCCCTGTGCCCCCACTTCCCAGCCTGCACCGCCCTCGCACCCGCGCCACCGCGCGCAGCAGCGTGCCGGGCACCTCTGCCCCCGCGCTGCGCGTCAGCTGCTCCGCCGCCAGCTCCAGCCCGCGCTTCAGGCAGGCCACATCCAGCTGGGACTTGTGCAGCGCCGCCTCAGCGGAGCTGGCGCGCTCCTCTGCGGCCGCCAGAGCATGCTCCTGCTGCTCCAGCTGCTCGCGGCAGGTGGGTGGACAAGAGATGGTGTGGTTCGGGCAGTCGTTGCAGTGTCATGCACATGCGGGATGGCAGCACGCTGGCTCCAGCCGGTGGGCCTGTGGCACAGCACAGCAGCCTCACAAGTGCAGCATGGCAGACCAGGCAACCCATCGTTCAGTGCGGCAGCCGCCGCACCTGCGTCTTGAGCTGCACGCAGCGCTGCTCCAGCTCAGCGGCATGCCGCACAGACAACAGGCGCGCCTCCAGCTTGCGCACGTACGCCTGTGTGCCTGCGGCAGGGCAGCAGGCACAGCAGTAGTGGCACAGCAGCTTGCAGCAGGGTGCGTGACTGGCTGCTTCGCTACTGGCTGCACTCCTTTGCCCGCTGCTGAGCACCGCTGGCTCTCGCCAGCCCGGTTCTCTCTGGGCTGGGGGGTACCTTCTCTCTGGCCCCACCTGCAGCCGCCGACTCCAGGCCCGCCTTCTCGCCACTCAACCGCTCCACCGTGCGGCGTGCCAGCTCCAGCGCCTTGTCCTTGGCGCCCAGCTCCTCGCGCAGCTGGCGCACCTGCAGACACGTACAAGGAGGGGGCGCCGGCAGCCAGACAGGGTGGGCAGAAGTTTTTGAGTTGGTATGCAAATCGGCACAGCCAGCTGCCGTTGTGCCGTGTATGTCGACACACAACGCATCAGCTGTGCCAGCAGGAGCAACGCCCCCAGCACCCAGCACCCGCCTTCTGGCGCAGGTCCACCACCGCCGCCTCGGTGCGCTCGTGGGTGCCCAGCAGCTTGGCAAAGTCGGCGCTCATGGCTGAGGCCTTGCGCCGCAGCTGCAGCAGCTCGGTGGCATCGCCGGGGCGGCCGCGCCCCGCCGAACCAGCCGCCCGCGTCTTGAAGTAGGGCTCCTGCGGTTGGCGGGTGGAAGAGCCGCAATTGGTGCTGGGTAGACATGGGGAATGAGTGCCCCAAAGGGCATTGAGTGCTCCCAAGAATGCGCCCCCCTGCATCGTCGCCCGGGGCGGCAGTGGGCGGTTGGCGAGGTTAACAACACGGTGGGCGCCGCACCTGGAGCCCGCTGCTGTGTCTCGACAGAGCTATCGCCGCTGTGATGCTCCCGGTGGGCTCCTGCCCATCCTCGCTCAGGAGCCTGGCAATGGGCGAGGGTGGCGACATCGCGCCAACTGCGCCCCATGCCCGCCGCGCCGACCTCATGGCGCAGCAGGGCGGTTTCCAATGCCGCTGCTTGTGCCAGCGAGCGAGACGGGCCAGGACAAATGGAACGCCAGCTGGCAGTGGCCTGCATTTGCTGCCCCACGGCACCCGCACCCGATGCCAACCGCACTGATCAGCTCTCGTCACCGAAACGTTTGCAAGTCATCCAAGCCGTCCATGGCCGCTGCCGCGCTGCTGTCCGTCTTTGCGCTCTGGGCGTTTTTGCGCATTGCCCTGGGCCTTCTGCTTCGCTCAACAAAGCTCAGCACACATGTGCACTCAGAGCTGAGCTGGTTTCGGGTGACGCTGCGCCTGCCAGTGGACGGCGGCGGCGGCAGCGGCGGGTGAGCATCCTCGGGCATGGGTCTACATGTCGGAGGACAAGCGTTAGCAAACAATATTGCTTCATTTACACCGACTGTCCCCATCCCAACACTTGCAGGTGGCTGTCCAGAACTGCAGCCCGCCACCGCCGCAGCCTGCGGGCTTGGTACAGCGCCGGCGCCGCCGCTGGCCTGGTCGCTGGCGCCGCGAGTGTTGCTGTGCTGCTCGCTGAACTGGTGGCGCTGCTGCGGCCTTTGCTCGCCCCAGCCGCCGAGGCAGCCGCCCAGCCGCCACCGCAGCTGGCGCTAGCGCTGCCGGGTGTCACACTGCCAGCCAGCCATGCCGCGCCGCTGTGGCTGGCGCTCGCAGCCGCGCTTGCCCTTCACGAGGTGCGTGCTGCGGTGGAATGTGGAGCACTTGCAATGGTTGCTCCATGTGGCCCCAGTGTGGCCCCAGTGTGGCCCAGCCTTGCTGAATCAATTGATTGTCTTCAGCTGCCATGTGGCTTGCTGCCGCAGCAGTGCCGGCTGCCTGCCGCACCTCGACTCCTCAGTGCCTCTCCCCCCTCATCTTGTGCAGGCAGGCCACGCGCTTGCCGCCGCCGCCGAGGGGGTGCACGTCAGCGGCGCCGGAGCCAGCTTGATACTGCTCATGCCGGCAGCGTTTGTGGAGCTGGACACAGCTGACCTGGCAGCCCTGCCTCGCAGCGGCATGCTGCGCGTGGCATGCGCCGGCGCATGGCACAACCTAGTGCTTGCAGCCGCAGCCTGGCTGGCGCAGGCATCGGCCCTGCGCCTTTCCGGCAGCTGGGTGGGCAGCCAGCTGCACCTGCTGCTGGGCTACACCACGGCGCTGTCGCTGGCGCTGGCACTGCTCAACATGGCCCCCATCTGGTGGCTGGATGGGCAGCAGGCTCTCGAGGCGCTCCTGAGCCGGCCCTTCAAGGGCCCAGCCGTGCCCGGCCTGCCCACGGAGCAGCGGCAGGGCGGCGACAGCATGGGCAGGAACGACGGTGCCTCGCGCAGGGCAGCGGCGGTGCGCGGGGTGCTGCATGCAGGCACAGGTCTCTATGCAGCCGTCATGCTGCTGCACTTGGGGAGAGTTGCCTAGCAGCCGGCCGGTGCAATGCCTGGCGCACCAATGTAACACAGCAGTGCAGAGATGTACATGATGCTGGGATCGGCGCACCACAGCGGCTTATTGTTGGCGGGTAGGCACAACAGTAGAATAAAATTAAATCAAAGCAGCCGACACAAAGCATGCGCACGAATCTAATGCACTGAATGCTGAGGAGAGATACCAGGGCTCAACAGACTGATGTACAAGCGCGGCGCCCGTGCCATGCCACAGTGCTCACACGTCGGCTGGCCCTGCTGGCTCTGCGGCGGGCATGGTGCGGTGGCGGGTCAGGCCGGTGCCCAGCCCCTGGTGCTGCTCCAGCCAGTCTCGGTACCTGCGCAGGTCCTTGTCCTCGGGCTGCACCTCCCGCCACCTGCATGTGCATTGGCCGTGCCTTGAGGGGGGCCCCTGAGCCCATGGCGGCTTGGGAGGGGCTGGCCGCTTGCACAGGCCGGCACCTGCGCACAGGATGGCCTCCGTTGCAACACGCACCCGCCGGCCACGCTGCGCATGTGACGCCGCGGCCGCACAGCACTCACCGCCCACGGCAGAACATGTGATACGCATCTGCCGCGTACTTGCCGATCCCATACAGCTCTGTGGGGTCCCGCCACTGCGTCAGGGAGGGCGGGGCATGTACGGGCTTCACATGCCACGCCGCACAAAAGAAGAACGAAAGAAAGGTACACCATACGCGTGAATTGAGGGGGCAAGCTGGGTGTCACGCCTCACACCGCATGCGGCAAGGCAGCTGCATGGCGGGCGGGCGGCGGGCCCAGCGAGTGTCCCCTGGGTGGTGACTGCCCTGCTCGCCCAGCTGTCCCCTTCTCCACTGAACCCCTCGAACCCCTCTCCACCTCTGAGCCCCACCTGCTTGTACAGGAAGTCGTGCGACAGCTGCTGGATGGCGGCGGCTCGCTTGCGGAACAGGCCCAGCGGCTGGATGAGAGCGGAAATGGCGGCTGTGTCCGCCGCAATGGCGGCTGCCGGGGTGGGGCAGAGCGAGAAGAGCTGCCAGATGACCTTGCGCACCTGGGGAGAAGGGCGGGAGGGGGGCTGAGTTATAGCGCCTACGGGCAGCAGTTGCAAGGCAAGGCAAGGCCCAGGGAGAAGAGCTTTCAAATGAGTGTGCAGGATGCAGACGTGCAGTTGCCCACCGCACGCGCACAACTGGCGACGGCTGGGCATGGGAGGGCAGCATGACTGCACCAAGTTTGGGCAACAGCACCCAGCCTGCTTGCCCCATCCACCTGTGTGCCGCTGGTTTTGTTGAGCAGCATGCAGGCCACCAGCAGCTTCCAGGGGTCATCAAACAGCTCCTCCTCTGCACAAATATAATGACAGAGCGGAATAGTCTGCACCAGGCAAAAGCGCCACGCAAAACAAGCTCTGGAGGGGCGGAAGGCCGGCTGGCCTGGCACAGGCCCAGCCAACAGCTGGCGGCTGGCAAATGGCAACCGCTGGGAAACATGCGGACCCAGCGCAGGACTGCTGTTGGAACACAGCATGCCCTACGCCGGCCAGCCTGCACCGTTGCAAACAAGGAATCGCTTCCCCCACTCACCGAGCAGGCCAAAGGGCGAGACGGGCGGCTCCCACAGGCACAGCCGCGGGTCCGGCTCATCTGCTGCCGCCGGCTCATCTGCTGCTGCTGCTGCCGCTGCCGCCGCTGCGCCCTGCGAAACAGCTGGGCTGGCTGCACTGGCTGCTGCCACTCCCACCGCAGAGGCTTTGGGTGAAGCCTGCTTCCGCCGCTTGCTGGCGGGCTGCAGCAGCGGGTTGGCGGCGGGCGAGGCAGCACCCTGCTGCCGTGCCGCGTGGCGCAGCTGCAGTGGCAGCGAGGCGACAGCTGCGTTGGTGCGCAATTTGCGGCAGGCAGTTGCACTGGATTTGTCATACACTGCTCAGATTGCCGATGCTGTGCCTGCGCTGTTCTATTCTACTTTTCTGTGACGCAGCAGCTGTGACGTAGCAGCTGGCCGGGTCCTACACTAGTCTGCCTATCTAGTCTGCCTGTCTACAGCTACTCTAGGCGGCGATGTTACAGCAAGTGTGCACCTCCTACGGCTCTGCCAGTTAGGTTAGCCCACAAATAGCACAGCAGCGGATGAAATGGATGGATGGTGGGCCCAACCCCGACAGTGGTGTCAACTTGTCAACCCGAAAGATACATGGATCAAAGGTTCAGTCCCGTCAGCAGTCAAGGTCAAGTCGGTCCGCGGTTCAGTCAAACAAGTCGGTCCGTCGTTTCAGTCAAAGTCACGCAACCGCTGGCACCTCAGCGGGCGCAGCGCACCGAGGCCTCAGCGGGCGCAGCGCACCTGCATGTTCTCTTCCAGCTTCGCCAAGAAGGCGGCTCCTGCCGGGCTGGCGCCCCCAGCGGCAGCTCGCTCCAGGGCCGCAGCAGCAGCACGCTTGCGGGGGCTCAGCACATCCACCTCCATGTGCTCGCTGCCGCCGCCGCCGCTGGGGCTGCCGGCGGCTGCCCCCTGCGCCTGCTGCGGCGGCGGCGGGTGGTGCAGCTGCTGGGGGGCC
>RRZL01000027.1:1158170-1190580 GCA_006782975.1 Chlorella sp. Dachan | reverse complement strand
CAGCGCGCCGCCGCCAGCACCGCCGCCGGCGGGCGGGGAGGTGGCCACCTCTCCCTCCTCCATGGCCGCCAGCTGCTGCTTGCGCTGCTTTTCTGCCTGCTCCTCATCCAGCGCCTGCGTGAGGACAGGGCCAACGGTGCGGGGCTCGCAACACAATGTCAGCCAGCGCCCCTCATGCGTTGCATGGCTCCTGTCCCGTATCTTGACTCTCCCTGGGTCAGCTGCAGGTGGGCCTGTACCTCCACCCGCAGCCCTCCTTGGATCAGCTGGCTGAGGCAGTACAACTCTCCCCTCCCCAGCGCAGCCCACCTTTTTCAGCTTGAGGAACATGGCGTGCTTCTTCTCCTCAAGCTCTTTGGCCAGCTCCTCTGCCGCCCGGATGCCCTCCTCCACCTGGGCAGCCTGCGGCCGCAGCGCAGGGGCAGTACGGCTCACAGCAGAGGCGGCAGCAGGTGGATGAGCGCATGGCCTGGCTCTCATGTGGCCCACAGCACCCGTCCTGCTGACAGGAACCTTCCTTTTGCACCGCGTACCGGCGGCGGCTTCTCCACCACCCGCGTACAACTCAGCCGCGGCACCAGGAAGGGGGCAGACACAGGGGCGAGTGCGCGCCACCCCCGCCCACCTGCTGCTGCATCTCTGCCACTTGGCTCCGCTTGTCGGCCACCGCCGCCTGCCAGCGGTGCAGCTGGTCCTCGTAGCGCCGCTGCGCCTCGGCCCGCGCCCTCGCCTTGGCTTCCTTCTTCTCCTGCGGTCAGTTTGGAACCTGGCGACATGAATGAGTCACGGCGCACCCGCTGCAGCTGTCCCTTGCTGTTGTCCCATCCTGCCACCTCCCCGCTCCTCCGCCACCCAGCAACAGCAAACTGCTCCTCACACACAAGCAGCCTAGGCCCCCTCCCACCCCCGCACGTGCAGCAGCTTCTGACGCCGTGCCTCCTTCTCCGCTCGTCGCTGTTCACGCCGCGCCTGGCGTGCCGCTGCCGCCGCCGCCTCTGCCGCCGCCCGCTCCTCCTGGCTGGCCAGTGCTGCCGCCGCCGCTGCCGCCAGCTCGCCGCTGCCTTCATCTGTGTCCATGGCACTCAGCCCGCTGGTGGCGGTTGAGTATGTGCGGCCTGGGCGGCCCTCTGACACGCCTTCTGAGCGGCCATCAGCCGGCGCAAAGCAGGGCAGCAGGGGGCCCAGGCCGGCCTGCGGCGGGATCCAGCCCTCTCGCTGCGCCTGCCGCAGGTCGGCGGCTTGCTTGGCGAGCTGTAGGAGGCAATGGGGCACAGAGTGGGTGGCAGTTGATGGCCTGTACATCTGCGTGTAGTGCAAGAAGTCAGCACACAGCTGCAGCCACAGCCTAGCAGCCAGGACACAAGACGAGCAAAGCACGAGCGCTGCCCGGCGTCGACCGCCGCCGCTCCGCCGGCCCTGCTCCCTGCCGGCCCGGCGACCCACCAGTGCCTGCCGCAACACGCCATCATCGTATTCGTGGCCCGATGCGTCCCACTGCCGCTGAATAGGTCTCAGCTCGGCGTGGCCCGCCACCGCTACGTCCTCCCGGAACAAGTCCTTCTTTTCTCTACTATCTGCGGGCATCGCGGATGTTGTTGAACTGGTCGCGGGGCAGTTTCAAGCACTCTTGAGCGGCCCATGCAACTAGCGTCCATGCAGCCCTGGTCGTCGCTACCATCCCCTGTAGCTGGAGAAATATACATTGCATCATCTAAACTACCTCATCAGCAGCGCCCCAGCCCCACAGAAGCGGCGCTGGCGATTCCCGCCACGGGACTTTGCTGGTCTCGCGCTCTTACGCCTTTCCAGACCGCTTGAGGCCAAGTAGGCGACTGCAGTAGTCGGTACGGTCAGTCGGATGGAGCCCATTTGCAGCCTGCGCTCCGTGCCACTGCTGCCGCCGCTACCGCCTGCTCCCTGCCCCCGGCGAGGCGCCCTCACAGGCCCACTCGGCCACTCATGCTGGTGCAGCCAGGACAGCGGCATGGGCAAGCCCAGAAACCCGTTTGCTGGGCGGCACGTGGGCGGCACCAACAAAGCCACGCGGCAGCCAAACACCGGCAAAAAGAAGAAGCAACCAGCAGCGGCGGGCGGCAGCGGCAATGCTGGCGGCGGCAAGAAACGCAAGCCCAAGTCTTTCCTTGGCCTGCTGCTGACCGGCGCAGGGTTCGCAGGCATGCGGATGCTGCATTTGGCGGTGCTCTTGGGTTGGGCGCATGCATACGTGGTAGTCGGCGGGCACGTGGCAGTGTGACACAACCCTAGCCTGCAGCCCCTTTGCATCCCTGCCCTCGTCACAGATCTCGCTCCCCATCTGCGTGACTAGTTCGCCTGCCGCGCACTCCCTGCGCAGCACTGTGGGCATGGAACGTCTACAGCCGGGTGCAGCAGCGGCGAGATGACAAGGACACGCTGCAGGCCATGGCTGCTCGCCCGCTGGCCATCACCGAGCATGCTGCATGCCGCATGGACTGCCGGTGCGTCGCTGCCGCTGCTTGTAGCCGCTTGTGTTCCGTTCCATCCTTGGCGTACGTTGTGCACCGCAGCGCGATCTCAGACAGCCTGCAGCCGAGCGCAGCACAGCTGTTCCCCCTCTGCCGCAGCTTCATCCAGCGCGGCGAAATCGAGGAGACGCTTCGCACGGGGCGCATCAATGCGCGCAAGAGCCAGCCGCAGCTCAAGCCTTGTGAGGCGGTCTGTCGCACTCTGGAGCGCTGCTGCTGCTGCTGCTGCTGCTGCTGCTGCTGCTGCTGCTGCTGCTGCTGCTGCTGCTGCGCATGCAATACCTGTGACGGCATTCTGACGCAGGGCCAGTGTCCTCATAATCACAACATGCTGCCCGCCGATCTACCGCAGGCCCCAAGTACGTTGTCGACGCAACGGTGGGGCCACGTGGAAAGAACGTGCAGGCAAGGCGACCAGGGGCATGGTGTGGTGTGCGCTTGTATGCTCGCATGCTGCGGCCGCCTATGCAGCTGCGCCGTATGCCAGCACCTTGGTTCATTTTGCTTCATGTTGACTTGCACATGTCGTGATGCATGCAGCACGCCAGTGTGTTTGCGCTCCGGCTGTCCACTGCTCACAGGGCGTGTTTGCGGCCTGCCCGCACGAAACGCGCGTGCTAACAGTAATTGACCGCGACGTCAACCATCCCTGCGGCCCGTGCTGACCTCTTCTGGCATCGCCGCTGAGCGGTTGGCGCTCCATCCCAGTGGCAGGCCTGCCTGACGGCAAGCAACCCTGCGGTTCAGCCTACTGAACTGTGTCATCAACATTTTTACCAATCACTGACCATGGCCGGCCAGCTCGCCCTACTTAGATGTGCTGCGCCTCAGTTTTGGGACCTGCCTACACCGTCTTTCACTGCCGAATTCGACATGGTTATCCTTCTTTGTTTCCATATCACACCAATCGAGTTGGATGAACTAAACCATGCACGCATCAGCCATTTCAGGCTCTGCGGCCGCCGCAGAGTTTGGCATGCACAGCCGCCTCAGGCCTGCAGCAGGCGGCGGTACATGGCGCTTGTCTCCGGGTCGAGGGGCAGCAGGAACTCGCTGCGCTCCAGCACCTCCCTGCTGGGCAGCAACTCCTCCAGCTCGCTGCTACCAGGCAGCGGCTGAGGGTCTTCCAGCAGTGAGCACGCCGCCGCGCCGGGGCCGCCGCTGCCGCGCCGCCAAGGCCCGCCCGGAAGCAGCAGGGGGGAGGCGCCGCCGCGCAGGCCCTTGGACCGCTGCGCGTGCACGGGCTGCGTGTTGCGTGGGGACAAGAAGTCGGGGATGTGAGGCAGGCACGTGGTAAAGGGGAGTGTGCAATGGAGGCGGTCTGCAAGTCGAAGCAACTGGTCTGCTGGCTGCGGCGCAGCCCGCACAGCAAGTTGCATAGACAGCTGGCTGCTCCTCAACCCCGCAGCCACCTGCAGGCCAAGCTCCAGCCAGGCGGGCAGCAATGGGGAGGCCTCCCCATCCTCGGCCCTGCAGAGGGGAGAGCATGCGGCACACCAAACGGTCATCAAACGTTGCAATGTGCATGCGCTGTACCGACAGAACCCCGATGCACAAGTCACAGCTCAATGCAAACTTGCATTTCGAGACGCACCCGCCGGCGGCCGCAGCAGGGATGCACCAGCAGTCGGCAAAGAGGCTGGTGCCGGACAGCGGGGCGGACACTTCAAGGTTGTTGGTGCGCTGCACCAGCGGCAAGATGTCGTCTGCAACCAAGGG
Source organism: Chlorella sp. Dachan (assembly GCA_006782975.1). Lineage (NCBI taxonomy): Eukaryota > Viridiplantae > Chlorophyta > Trebouxiophyceae > Chlorellales > Chlorellaceae > Chlorella > Chlorella sp. Dachan. Next base: position 1,186,357 of record RRZL01000027.1, on the reverse strand, counting down.
CAGGGAAGGAGTGGAAGGGGCCGAGTAGAGGTCGGGACGGCTTCAGAGGAGAGGGGTATGGAGGGGAGAAGCGTGGGCAAGCTCAAAGTCTGACAGGAGGGGCCATCCGCCAAGCAGGGCTGGCCTGCGTGTTGGGCAGGGCTGCTGAGCATGCAGGCTGCAGGCAAGCACACCTGACCAGCCAACCACAGCGTCCACTTCGCCCGCCGCCAGCGCCCGCACGTGGTTGGAGCTGCTGAACACCCGCACCTGCGCTTGGGATTGGCTCAGAAACGCGAGACGGCACGCATTCACAGCTGTCGAAGGGAGAGGTGGGCGGTGGCTGCTGGGGCGCAGGCGCCCATGCGCACCCTGGCCAGCACCTCCTGCCTCAACCCTGCACCCTGCTTGGCACCACGCTGCACCGCTGTTTGCCGCCACTCGCGGCCCTGCTTCCTGGGCCTCCCCTCACACACTTGCCTGCTTCACAAAGCGCTGCACCCGCAGGCGCAGGTCCTCCTCCGTGAGCCCGCACCGCCGCAGGTCGGCAGCAGAAGAGTTGTAGGAGAGCCCCAGCGTCTTCAGGGCAGCGCCGATCACGTCCCTGCATGGTTGCCGAGCGCACCGACGTGACTACACAGCAAGGCGGCGGCCGCAGAGGGGATGCAGCCGAGTCGAACGCAAGCTGTTTACTTCACAGGCAACCCCCCTGGCAGACTTGCAGCTGGTCCGGACCAGCTTAGGATCCCCCAGCAGCGAAGCCGGGCCGCACCGAGGGGAGTCGATGAAGGCCACCCGCCCGCGCAGCGCCGGCTGCAGCAGGTCGCGCCAGTCGCGCACGCCGCCCCTGCAGGCAACCACAGCACGCACAGCAGCGTGTTGCCAGCAGCCGCGGCGCGTGCAGCAAGGCCCGGTGTCAACTGCCAGCATCCCAACTCCTCGCTACGTTCGCACCAGCGGCAGCCCACTGACCAAAATCGATGTTCGAAACCATCACGGCCCACCTGCCCAGCTTGTCCCAGCGGTAGGCCACCAGCGTGGCGCCCCAGCGATAGGGCGCCGCCCACACCTCGCCGCGAGGGTCCACCCGCCCCTGGGCATCCCGCCGCACCAGCTGCTGCCAGCGGGGGTACAGCTGGGACTGCATGGCAGGAATGGTGAGGCCGGCAGCTTGGTTGCTGCAGTTGCTTGGAGGGATCAGCGCCCGCTTGCGCAGCTGGCAAGCTGCCAAGTGTTTGCAGGCTGCTGCAGCTCGCATCGCGCGCATGCACAGAGTATGAAGTGGCACCACAAGCCTGCGCACTGCCGCACTCACCCACCACCGGTACTCGCGGGCATTGGGGATGGGTTGGATCAACCCCTCTGCAATCGCCCGCCGCAGCCAAGCATCTCCCAGCGTGACGGCATCCACAGTGGTGGGCTTGCCCTTGCTGGCCCTGCAATGTGCGGGGGCTCGCAGCGTGAACGTCAGAAGCCTGTTGGCCGCCTTGCCGGATGCAGCTTGGATCTACAGCTTAGACTTTGAACGCAGTGCGCCTTCCCGCCGCAGGAGCGCAGGGTTCGCTGGCCAAGCCTCCGCCCTCCACTCCCCTCCTCCACTCCGCTCACTTGGTGCCCTGCAGCTCCGCATAAATCTCGGCCAGCTGCCCCTTCTGTGTCAGCGCCGCCACCCCGTAGCCCTCCAGCGCTGTCTGAAAGTCGGCCACCCATTGCTGCGGCACCGAGCCACGCAGGGCGGTCACGCGCATCACCATCTGCAGGAGGGAGGGGGAGGAGGGGCGACTGAGACGGGCTGGTCAGGCGAGGGCGGGGTCGCACTCGCAGTCTTCATCTCACTGATCCAGCATAAGACGGTGCCATGTGCCATCTGGATCCGTGCAGAAATGTTGTCCAACCTCTTGGAGTTCCCACCTTGAACTCTCGCAGCGCCTCGCCAGGGGCTGCCGCCGGTGGTGCTGCTGCAGCTGCTGCCTGCGCCGCACGCGGCCCCAGGATGGGAGGCAGCACTCCTGCTGCTGCACTTGCCGCAGCCAGTGCTGCTGCACCCAGTTGACGGCGGCTCGCGCAGAGCAAACCATGCCGAGCAGGTGGGGCCGATGTCGCAGGCGGCGGCAGACGGTGCTGCTCGCCGCCGCTGCCGGCTGCTGCTGCTGCTGGGCCGCTGTCGCCACTACTGCATCGAGACCCTTGCCCTGCGCTGCAAGATGTCGCAGCCAGGAGGCGCTGCCTGGCGGGGCGCCTGCGGCTGGGCGTCCAGCGGCCGCTTGCTGGGACTTCCAGCGGTGCTGCGATAGCCGACATCGCCAACTTGGGACGTCCAGAGTGTGGGATCGACCGTCGGCATTGCGTTCTGTTTGGGCCCTGCTGCCGCCGCCTCCGCCGCCGCCACCGCCGCTCAGCGTCCTCGACGCGCTCTTTTATCAGCGCCTACGACCATGTGGGACGATTTCTCTCTCTTAAACCAGTGATATTGACAACCCGGCATCTTGACGAGGTTGAACATCTGGACTCAGAGAGGCAGCTTGGGCGGCTGCGCTGAGCAGCCCCACCTGGCGCAACGGCGCCGCAAAGCGGCGAGTTCTGGCACGCCGCTGCAGTTTGAAGCAGCAAGTGGTTGGCTGCATCGAGCCCACATGGAGCAAGAGCCTTCCCCGTCATGGCTCCTCTCCAAACAATGCTCTTGACACGGCAGTCGAGCCGGTTGAAAAGGACACAGACCGTTGCCGCTCCGCTGGCGGCATTTGGCATCCAAGTTGCGCTCCCATCGTGCCGACCACCTCAGCGCCCCATCACAACCTGTCACGTCATTAGATCGGGCCTGCACTCTGCTAAGCTGAGCACACACTCGAAGCAGTGCTGCTGCCCCTGGGCTATTCACGAGCGTAATTGTGCTTGAAATCGAGGGCCCTGGACTAAAATGCGAAAATTTGCTGGCCAGGCGGGCGCTGGGGTTAGCTAGCGAAATTTGGCTTGGCAAAACAGGCTGCCCAGGCTTGAGGGCACGCTGCCCGGCTAACGGCCGAAATTTTGGTTGAAAAGGCTAACGTGCGAATTTTTGCTGCAGCCAGCAAACTGGTGAATAGCCCAGGCTGCTGCCGACAGACTCTCCCGACGGCGCGCTCCTTACGCACTGGATCAAGCACCAGGCTAGCGAGATCGCAAGAGCATAAGCCGCACGGACCCATCTCACCTTGCGGCTGCCGCCGCTGCCGCCGCCGCCGCCGGCTGCCACCCCTCGCATGGCCCTGATGCCGGTGGTGCGAGCCCGGCAGCCTGGGGACCAGGATCAAGTCCCCTGGGTCCCACTAACAGTGGCCGGCTTTGTGGTGGTCTTCCTGGTGCTGCTGGGCACCGGACACATCCGCATCGCACCCGGCATCTCCTCAGCGGCACCAGCCAAGGCTCCCAGCGAGAGTAACCCTGCGCTGCGATGGGCGGACCACCCGCCCTCCCTCGTGCTGCCTGGCCAGCTGCCGCACTGGCTTGGAGTCTCAGCACGGCCCCCCGGCAGCCGGCAGCTGGAGGATGGGCCGCTGCTGAACGACACGGTGCGCTGTTGGCAGGGCTGGGCTTTGGCTGGTTCGCAGCAGGTTCATGCCAGCGCCCTGACCGGCACCCTGACCAGCACCCAGCCTCGTGCCGTGTGTTGTACTGCGCTTGCCCCAGCAGGTGCCGTTCAGCTCCCAACAGCTCGGCGGCGATGCCTGGCTGTACCGCAACCTGTTCTACGGAAAGCGCAAGGGCTTTTTCGTGGAGGTTGGAGCCGGCGGCGGCGGCGGCGCGAGCCGCTGGCTGGCAGCAGCTGCAGGCTGGCGTGGCATGTTGATTGAAGGCGACCAAGGTGCGCTGCTGGCTCCGACAGGGTTAGCACGTTATTGCGCATGTGATGCATGAGCGCGTCAGCCTGCGCGCGCTCACATTCACACACATGTTGCTGCTAGGGCTGTGCTTAGCCCAGACGCCTGCCCTCACCCTAGCTTTCCTGGTCCCCTGGCATGCTGCCATGCGCGCCCTGCAGGCGCCTACAGCCAGCTGTCCCTGAACCGGCCCGACGCGATATGCCTGTATGCAGCAGTTTGCGGCGGCCACTTTGCCTCTGTGCACTGGGCCAGCCGCACCCAGCAAGGCAGCAGCAGCAGCAGCGGCGGCGGCAGCAGCAGCGGCGGCATTTGGGAGCTGATGCCGGAAGACAGGCGGCAGGCAATGAGGGGTGGTAGATCAGCGGAGGAGCTGCGGGCAATGCAGTGCCACCCGCTGCAGTACATCTTGGACAAGTAAGTTCTGCCGCAGCGCCTGTTGGGTGGTATTGTAGGATGTCCCCCTGCACAGGATGCTCCACTTTCCAAGAGCCTGTCAACTGCCTTGCTGTCACGCTGGTGGCTGTGCTTGCCCGTAAGGTTGGGGCCACGCTGACATCCACCGCTGCGTCGTTGCTGCAGGTTTGGCATCCATGCCATCGACCTGCTGACGGTCAACGTGGCAGGCGCAGAGCTCGAGGTGCGAGCTGCCACTTGTTGTCTTCTGTTCACCGCCGCACCATGCCTCAGTGGGTATAGGAACCGCACGTCTAGCTAACTTAACATGCCGGTTTCGGTGTGCGCCCCTTCCTCACATGCAGGTGCTGAGGGGCCTAGACTTCTCCCGGCTCGCCGTCAAAGTGCTGACAGTTGGGCGGAGCAGCGGCAGTGCCAGCGGCACCAATCAGCAGGAGGGCAGTGCTGGCAGCAGAGCAGAAGCGGCGGCAGTGGCTGACCTGCTGGCTCAAGCAGGCTTTGAGGCAGCGCCAGCCGCCTCCAGAGGCGAGGGCCAGCAGCAAGGAGGCTGGGCTGTGTTTGTCAACAGGCAACTGCAGCACCAACTGCGGCAGGCGCCAGAAGCCTGACACGTGTGCAGCTGTCTTGCTCACTGCTTTTGCTGCCCTGCTGCAGCCCTGCCGGCTGGCATGGTGGTGTAACTGCGGCGCTTACACGTGTGACCGCATGGTTGAGCAAGCAATTTGGGAGGAGGGAGAGGGAGCATTAGCCGTGGAGACGGGCAGGTAGCATACAGCAGGGGCAGTACAGCGGGGTTAAGTCGATGAGCTGAGGGGGCGAGGGTCAGTGAGGGGCAGTGGCAACTTGGCAGTGTGGCTGCTGGGTATGCAGCGCAGTCAGCCAGGGAGGGGGAAGAGGCTGGCAGCCAGGGCCAGCGGGGAAGTTAACGGGGCAACGAGGTGTTAGGTTTCAGTGCCGCTCAAGTCCTGTCAGAGCAGTCTCGTCAGGCGTGGGCATGTGGCTGGCTGCGGCGGTGCAAAATTGCTGTCAGCGTGCCTGGCGGGCCCGAGAGGACGGAGCACGCAGCACGGCCACCGGCCGTAATGGGGCCTCAGCCGGCTGCTGCGCTCACACCGCCACCGACAGGCGGCGCTTCAGCGCCCCGAGAGCCCCCGAAACAGCGCCAAGCACCCCGCCAATGAGGCCGCCAGAAGTGCCGCCGGGAGTAGGGGCTGCGGCAGCGGCGGGGGCGGCAGCGGTCTGCAGCGCGGGTGAGGGGGGTGGAGGCGGTGGGCAGGCGGCGTGGGGCGCAGGCAGGCAGGGGCGGGGACATCACCGGGCAGTGCAGACATCGTCGGGCATCGCAAGGCTTGAGGTTGGCAGAGGCGCAAACTCACAAGGTGCAGGTGTGCAAACCCCGACACACACACTGCATGCACGGCTCACCTTCTTGCCCGCCTTCTTCTTGCCCGCCTTCTTGGCAGCGGGCTTGGCGGCGGGCTTGGCAGCAGGCTTGGCGGCAGGCTTGGCAGCAGCTGCCGCCTTGGCCTTGGTGGCGGTCGTCTTCTGCACCGCTGGCGCCGCCTGCAGGGAGGGGGGTTGGAAGCACGCAGGTTCGGTCCTGGCATGAGGGGCGCAAGCGAGCCGGCAGACAGTTCCTGGGGCCAACAGAACAGATAGGGTATCCCTCTCGGCTGCGCCCGCCCCTCCCCGGCCCTGCCTGCTGCCCCCACCTTCTTGGCACTGCCGGCCTTCTTGGCGCTGCCGGCCTTGGCCGCCGACGCCGGGTTCTTTCCCGTGCTCTTGGCGCCGCTCTTGGGCGTCTTGGGCTTCTTCTGGCTGGCGGGCGTCTTGGCGGCGGGGGCAGCGGCGGCGGCGGGTGCCTGCGGGTAGCAGGGAGGTCCAGGGCGTGCTAGTGAAGCAACGCACGACACCACAGTTCTCCCCACCGCAAGCAGTTGCAGGTTTGGGTGGCAGTCGTGTGCAGCCGTTCCAGGCCCAGCCAGCGCACCTCTGCGGCGGGCGCTGCGGCAGCGGGCGCGGGCGCGGCGGGCGCCTTGGCCTTGCTCTCCTTCTTGGCCTGCTTGGCTGCCACCTTCTTGGTCGCCTTGGCGATCTTCTTGGCGCTCACGGTGGGCTTGGCCACCTGTTCTCAAGAATGAATGAATACCAAGTCAGCAGTGGAAGCCCTGGGAAAGGCGTTCAACCGCTGTTGAGAAGGGCGACGGCTGCCAGCGGGCGACGGCACCTGCCGGCGGCGCTCCTCCCCTTGCGCCCGGCGCTGCCCACTTCTTGTGCTGCCGAACCGATGCAAACCCACGCGCCGGCAGCCCCAGACAGGCTGGGGGGGGACTCCCCCCCTACCCCCCCAGCGACAGCTCCGGTGCCGCCTCTTCTCCCAACGGCTCTGCTGCGCAGCCCACCTGCTTCACGCTCTTGGCCTTCTTGGCGGGCGACTTGGGCGGCATGGCTGCAAGCTGTTGTTGGGCCCGAGTTCGAAGTTCTGCTGTTGCGGCTGGGCGGCGCTACCGGTCGCTTGCAAGAGGTCTGGCAGGGGTGCTGAGTGCTGGGCAGCTGCGAACGGAAAGCGGCAGACCAGAACCCATGAGGCCAACCGACCGCCCCAGCACAGCACGCCGCCGGCCGGCGTTCGTACCGTGGAGCGGCCCAGCTGCTTTCCCTGCCCATTCCCACCAAGTCTGCATCGTTGTGCGAGCGTGTCACGTTGATGTTACACGTCTAAGCCACACTGCTGGCCCCTCTGCCCCGCAACAAGCATTGCAGGCGGGCCACAACGCCCTGGTGCAAAACCCACCGCGCTCCTGGAACCAATCAAACGCCACTCCATGTCACGCCCATTGACAGCCTTGTGTGTAGTTTACATTGCAGTACAACGGTGCCATCACGTTTGCAGTTTCTCAGTCCTCACAGCACACTCAGTGGCACGGCTGCCGGCACGCTCACAGCGCCGGCGGCGGCCGCGCCATCGCCTCATCAAAGAGCCCCAGCGGCAGGTGGCCCAGCTGCCGCTGCCCCAGCTGCACCAGCACGCCTCGGTCCCGCCCATCATATCTGCGGTGAGATCAGCAGGATCGGCTGGGTGATGCTTGCACCACCTGGCAGACCACGCAGCTGGCATGATGCAGGAGTGTGGGGAGCACCAAGGGATGGAGCCGGCGCAGGTGGGCTCCAACACATGCCCACACTTGTGCACTGCAGCAGCCGCCCACGCACCCGCTGGCGTAGCACAGCCCGCTGGCTGAGTTGTACTTGACATAGACGGGACCCACGATGGCAGGGGCAGCTGCCACGCCCGGTACGCGGCTCTCAGGCATCTGCAGCATGTGTTGGGCCTTGCATGCCAGGCTGGCAGCTGCACCAGTGCCACATCGTGTGCGCGGCATGCGTTACCCATGCCACTCATGCGGCCGCCTCCGCATCTGCACCCCAGCGCACCCGGAAGGGCAGGCCCAGCGACTGGCAGTAGTCGCGCAGCGAGCGCACCGCCAGCCGCACATCGGACGCAACCACGCCCAGCAGCACCTGGGAGGGCAAGTGCGGCAGGCATGGGGGCACTCACAGAGGCTCGTCTATGCGCCAAGATGCGAGGGGCGGTCTGGGCAGGCATGGCGGCAGCTGCAACTGCAGCGGTGCACGCCCAGGACACGCAAGCTCAGTCGCACCTCTGGCTGCTCCGCGAGGTCTGGATTCCACCCTGCCTCCACACAGGGTGCTGCAGCCGCCACCTGCAGGCTGAGTGGGCGGGGCAACACCCTTCAGCTTGCGCGGCCTATTGCAGCGCTTGAAGGCTGGCACCTGGCCCTGCATAGCTGCAACTGCTCAGCAATCACTGCGGCCTGGCTAGAAAGCAGGGGCACCGCTCTGAGACCTGCACGGGCCACGCATGCTTCTACTGCTGGCAGCAGGCAGACGCACCAGCAGGGCGTCGCGCAACCGCCGCCGGCTGTCCGCCGAGTTGAGCAGCGGCTGTGCCAGGCCACGCGCCTCTTTGGCCGTAAACTCGGTCAGTAGCTGCCAGGCCGCCTCGACTGGCATGGCTGCAGGGGGGAAGCACGCAGCGGTGCGCCCGGCGAGGGAGGGCGGGAGGCAGTCGATCAGGATTGTAGTGCAAGGCATCGACCGCAGGTGAGGGAGAAGATATCGGGCACCCTGTACAATCATCTGCCCGTGAATGCTTACCTTCTGTGGGTGCCTCGGTTTGCAAGGCCGCCAGCCGGGGCTGCCGCCGCTGCCGCTGCCGCCGCTGCCCTGCTGCTGCCGTGGCGCATGGCCGGGTGGGCCAGGGGGTCGGCTGCGATCTTTCTTGCGCTTGCAGACGTGCAAGTATGCCTCTGCGGAGGCTGGGCACCGGCCTGGGCTGCTGTGGAGCGAGAGCAGCCGCGCAACTAGCAGCAAACGCAGCGTTCATGCCGGCTACTACGCTGCAATTGGCTGATGGAGTTATGTTTGTGCATGTGTGGTTGTGCAGAGGCATCCAGACTCCTACCTCTGGAGGCTCTTAGGGCAGCTCTCCCTGCTGTCGGCTCATGCAGGCTGCCCCCGCCACTTGCAAGGCGGCCCCAGCGCCGGGCAGACTATACCTGCATCGTGCCCTGCACAGTCCATACCAGCTGCTGTGCCCCAGCGGAGCTCCCACTGCTCGATGGCCAAACCGGGCTCTGGGGCGGCGCCCCGAGCGAAGAAGCGCAAAGCGGATGACTCAGAGTCCGATGACGTGCTGGCGCAGCGGCTAGGGGCCTACGGTGAGCGGTGGGCCGACGGCTCGTGCTCCTGCGGCCTCCTCGCTTGCCGGCGCTCAATGGCATGGCATCGAAACAACTGCCTCAGTGTGTGAATGGGTCCGGCTGCCCTTCTGGCGTCTTGCAGGCGAGCGCTTCCTGTCCATGTTCGACGACGCCGAGGAGCGCCAGGCCAGCGCCCCTCCAACCCGCTCAGCAGACGAGTCAGACAGCGAGGGCGACAGCAGCAGCAGCGATGGCGAGGGGTCGGGCAGCGGCGGCAGCGACGACGACGCCGCTGCCGACCTAGTGGAGCACATCTTCGACAGCAACGGCAAGCATGCGCGCCCCGGCAGCGCAACCGCCAGCAAGCCCGGCAGCCAGAGAGGAGCAGGGCCTGCTGGCGGCACCGGCGGCCTGCCACGCACGCCGCAGCAGCAGCTGGCCGCCAGCGATGCGGAGCGGCTTCGCCTGGAGCGCAAGCGCTTTATGTCTTCCAAGGCAGCAGTGATCACCAGCGGCGGCCCGGGCAGCCAGCCGGGCAGCCAGCGGCGGCGGCGCTCGGGCGGCACCCCTGGCAGCGCCCTGGGCGGCGAGGAGGAGGGTGTGAGCAGAGAGGAGTTTTTGGCCATGCAGCGGGAGGTGCAGCAGCTGGGTGAGTCGATTTGTAGCCGCTCCTGCGGTCTGCTGGTCAGCAGGGGGCATGCTGCTGCATGCAATGCATGCGCTTTAGCTAGATTTCTACCCTGCACCACGGCCTATGCTGCGGGCATCTCGCCGCCCGCTCTGCACTGGGCGCCGCCACGCCACGCGTGCGGGGGAGCAGCGGCCCTCGCGGCCACCTCCCTGCTGCTCCGGCCACCCGTCCCCGGGAGTTATTCCCGAGGGCAACCCGGCCTCCCCGCCGCGCGGCGGCGCCCCACAGCCAACCGATGCGGGCACATAGTACGGCCATCCGCAGCGGCGGGCCTCGCGCCCAGCCAGCACCTGCGCGGCTGCCTCCAATCCCCGCCACACGCACCTTGCAACTTCCCTGCACCGCCTGCGCTTCTGGGGTTGACTGCCCTGAGGCCGTGCTGGCGCCTGCACCTCGCTCCATGTGCTGGCGCCTGCACCTCACTCCACGTGCTGCCGCTTGATGCCCCACCTCTCGCATCCACCTGTGCCCCCCTGCCCCTTGCTGCCCTGCTTGCTCCTCCAGGCGCCACCGCGCTTGACAAGAAGTCGCGCAAGAAGTTTGAGGCGGAGCGGCTGGCGCAGATTGGGGCCAAGGCTGAGTCCAAGCCGCGCATGGCAGCTTCCATCGGGCACGGCATGGCCAAGAAGCAGGCGCAGCGGGCGGAGCGGGCGCTGCAGGAGGGCATCGCAGGTGCGCCCGGGTGCATGTGCAGGCGGCGTTCTGCTGGGTGTGGAGGGGAGGCGGCGCTGCACACGCTGGCCGCAAGGGAGGCGCAGCGAGCGTCTCGCCAGCTGCTTGGTCATGGTTGATCAGCCGGCCAGCTTGCCTCCGCCCCTGGCGACGCGCAGCGTTTTCACACCCCCTGTGCCCCGCCCTCCCCCGGCTCCCTCGCTCCGCAGCCGGCATGGTGCAGCTCAAGGGCATGGGCAAGCGGAAGCGGAGGGAGAAGGAGAAGGAGCGGCGGAAGGACCGAGGGCTGATGGAGGATGGCGGCGCCTTCCGGCCTGGCATGCTGCGGGTGAAAGTGCCGCCCTCGTCTGGTGGCGGCGGCGGCGGCAGGGGCGGCAAGCGACGGTAGGCGAGTGGGCCCTTTTTTAAACCGCCATGTTGAAATCATTTCATTGATCACTCGGCAACCCTTCATGTATCTGTATCTGCACTCCCATGCATGTGCCACCCCCATGTATGTGCCACCCATCAACGCCTCTCCGCCATGCCTGTACTGCCCGCCCTCTGATCCTGCCGCCTGCATGCACCGGTTGTTAAGGATGTGTAATGCCATCGCAGAATTATGGATCCGAGCTTGCTAGGCTTTCTAGGGGTCTTGGGGTCAAAATTGCAGTCGTTGCCGCAGGGACAAAACAGCTACACGAGCTAGACAGCGGGACGGGAAAAACGCACCAAGGTCAATCAAGCGATGTAGCAGGCAAGTGGTGTTGGGCCTGCCTGCCTGCCCCCAACTGCTTCGGCAGCAGAGGCAGCGGGAGGGGCAGCATACATGCAGGGCGAAGGCCAATGAGAGCAGGGCGCAATTGAGATTCATTTGAGAGTTAACGGTGAGCAGGGTGTTGGTATTGAGAAGGAGCGCGGCTGGCAACAAAGAGGGCCTGGGGGCACAAGAGGCATGCAACAGGATGTCAGGCATGCACGCATGCACGTCATGCAATGGTCGGTATGGCACAGAGTGTGGGCTGGGTTGAGGCCGCCCGCGTGTAGGCCGGCTGGCCGGCTGGCCGGCAGCTTGAGCTGGTTGGCGTGCCGGGCCCGCTGCATGGCTGGCTGCACAAACTGGCCCGGCACAAGCCTGCTAGCTTGTGGTCGTGGCCAGCCTTCCAGCCAGCTTCAGACTTCAGGTCTGGTCAGCATCCGAGGCTTCAGAGTCGGGTAGCTCCTCCTGCTCCCACTGCATCACTGCAAGGAGCACAGGGCACAGGGTGACAGGGCAGGCCAGTGAGCGAGCAGTGGCAGGGGCTGCAGGCGGTGCAGGCGGGCCGGGCGGCGCAGCCACCCCTGCGGTCCACGCATGGCTGGCATGCTCAGCTGGCTCAAACGCCCTTGCATGCTCTTCAGAGCAGCAGCAAGCCCACCACTCACGGGAGCTTGGGTAGTGTGTGTCCCCCAGCTCGGCCAGCAGGCGGTCCAGGTGGGAGGGGGCAGCCGCCGTGCCGCTGCCGGGGCTGCCGCTGCCAAAGCCGCGAGCAGCCTTAGGGTCTGCACGTGGACAATGGGAAGTGGGGCATATGCCAGGGAGATGAGACTGGCAGCAAGGTGCGGCCAGAGCAGGGGAAAGGGGAGGCGGGCAGCCCAGCCACAAGCAGGCTTAAGAGCACAGGGCGGCGGAACCATGCATGGAGCAGCCAGGCACAACAGTGCTTGCCAGAATGGCGCACAAAGGCCAGTCTACCGGTGCCCCTGTGCAGAGCCCGCCTACAACACACAGCCCAGCCTGCCCTCTGGCTGCACCCACCTGAGGTGAGGTTCTCCAAAATGTCCGCCACATCCACTGGGCTTGTGCTTGTGCTGGCGGGCGGGCGGGCGGCCGAGAACATCCATGACGAAAAGGAGGGCGCATGGTGCAGGGTGGGCAGGCCGGCAGGGGCCGCTGGCCCCACGTCGCGCACCGGTGTGGGCATGGGTGCGGGCGAGAAGAGGCCTGCGGCGGGGGCCTGGGCAGCGCTGGCCTGCTCAGCGGTATCGCTGCCGCCGCTGCCGTGGGCCGCAGCCCGGGGGCGCACGGGTGAGAAGAGCCAGGTGGCGGCGGGCGGCTGCGTGGCGCCTGCGGTGCCGGCAGCAGGCACGCCGCAGGGCTGCCTGTTCTCCTGGTCCTCCATCTCCTCGCCATCACTCCAGTCGCTGCTGTGCCCGCCCGCCTGGCGCTGGCTGTGCCCAGCTGCCGCCGCCTGCTGCGCCAGGCCGTGAGGCTGTGGCGGCACCGGCGTCACCGCTGCGGCCGCCGCGAAGGGGCTGCTCAGCTGGGCTGCCGCAGGGGGCACTGCAAAGTTGAGTGGCTTGGAGGAAGGGGGGCTGCAGACCTCGCCCAGCAGGCCGCCGCCCGTCACGGCGCCGCTCCCGCCGCCGGTCGTGGCGCCGCTGCCGCCCAGGCTGCTGCTGCGCTGCAGGCCCGCCAGGCCTCGCATGTGCTGGCTGCCGGCCCGGGAGCTGCGATGGGGGAGCAGGGGAGCAGGGAGTTCAAGCAGGGCCATGAACGCCATGGCAACGCGCACAGGCCCCTTCGCTGCCCATCCGCGCCGCCAACATGCCCATGGTGCTCACCCTGTGCGCTTAGGGCGGCCGTGGCCATCAGCAGCGCCCCGCTTGGTCTTCCCCGCGCCCAGGAGCTCCTCCAGGCTCCTGCTATTGCTGCGCTTCATGGACGCCATGACGCTGATCGCTTTGCGGTGAACGTTAAAGCGGTGGATCAGCGGTTGCAGCGGAGTTTGGCCACCTTGCATTTCGACTTGCATGGACACGCCTATGCTCATCTGCAGCCAGCACAGACGGCTCTGATCGCTTTATGTAGCAGGTTAAAACGAAACGAGCGGGTCGAAGGCTTCAGCAGAGCGCGAGCTGCCACCTTGCCGCAGCGCAGCTGCCGGCAGCGACCTCTGCGGGAGCCCCAGAGCATGCCACGGTGAGCCTGGGACTGCCGAGAGCGCGCCGTTAGCCCTGCCGCCACTCCTCGCCGCCGCCGCTTCAGCTGCCGCTGCTGCCACTGCTCACTGTCTGCCGTCTGTCCTCATGCCCCATTGCAGCAACGGGGGCGGCAGCCTGCTTGACGACCTGGAAGCCGACCTCGGGGCGCCTCGTGCTGCAGCTGCAGCAGCAGCCACCGCAGCGGCAGCGCCTGCCTGCGGCAGAACAGCAGCCACCATGGCGGGCACAGGCCTCGATGTGGACTTCAAAGTGCCAGCGTGCGTGCCTGAGCGGGTGGATGAAGGCTTTGTGATTTATTTGTTCAGCGGCATGAGGGGCCTCGGTTGGACGGCAGCTCAAGCCGCGGGATGTGTTACCGTTGCGCAAGGCACATGGGCATCTGTGCGTCTGCCACCGTCCTCAGCGGCCGCCGCCTCCCCCCTGCCCCTCCATGCGCTCCAGCAGCTTCCCGCAGAGCATGAAGATCCTGGAGAAGATGGCCGCCAACAAGAAGAAGCATGAAGAGGCGGCGGCGCGGGCCGAGCGGGCCGCAGCAGCTGCCCAGGAGGAGGACAGCGGGGATGAGGGTGCGTGGCATGGCTTGCTTGTTCAGCTGGGGCTGGCGGTGAGGGCCAGAATGCTGCAGAGCCCGTTCTGATTTGGCCTGTGAGTGGTAGGCGCCTCCCCACCTTCTTCCACGCGCGACCCGGGCCGCCCACTGATGCCCCACCCGGCAACCTCCAGCACCCAACAGCGCCGCCCGCCCCCACAATGCCAGCAGAGGAGGAGCGGAAGCACGTGGCGCTTGTCCAAGGTCTGCAGCAGGCTGCGCAGCAGATGCAGCTGTCTGTGAGCCTGGAGGCGCTGCGAGAGGTGGAGCCGGTGCTGGCGCCGCTGCCGCCGCCACAGGTGGGCGGGTGCACGCTGTGCTGCCGCCCGACCTTCGACGGCGCCGGTGCTGCCGCTGCTGCCATTCCGCAGGCTTCCGTCGGGGAAAAGCCTACCAAGCCAAGCGGCTGTTCATCCTTTTCACCCTGCCCTGCTGCAGGCTTCAGATCAGGACGACGTGGACGTTGATGCCAGCTACCTAGACGCCCTGACCGCCGCCCGCTCGGCGCTGGGCCTGGATGATGCGCTGCCCGAGCTGGCGGCCAGCCGAGAGGACCGGCTGGTGGGTGTTCCTCTATTCCTTTGTGCAAGGAGCGGTTGCTGCAGGACAGGGAGGCCGAGCCGGTGCTGCTGCCCAGTGACGCCCACATGTGTAAGGAGCGGTTGCTGCAGGAAGGCCGAGCCGGTTTTGTATGGTTCACAGCCTGCACGGGGACACTGCAGTGGTGGCAGCCGCTCACCTGATGCCTTACCGCCCACTCTCTACGGCAGGAGCTGTTTGCGGTGGGCCTGCGCAGCGGCTATGTGCGCACGACCGTGCTGCAGCAAGGCGCGGCGCCCGCCCCGCTGGTGCAGGCGCTGCTCAGCACGATGACGCAGGTGGGTGCAATACAAAGTGTGGGAACATAGTTTTGTCTGCTTGCCTGCAAACCTAGTAGCGGGTTGCTGGTTTGTTTGACGCATGGAAGTTTGCCTTCTCCCGCCCGCAGAGCCCGGATGCGGAGACTGCGGGCGCCGCCTTTGTGACACTGATGGCGCTGATGGGGGATGATGCAGCGGCCAGCCTGGGCGGCAGCGGCGCAGCCACCAACGCCCTGCTGGCTGTGGACTCCCACTATGGCCTGCCTGCGCCGGCGGCTGGCGAGGCGCTGCCGGCCTGCAAGCTGGGATGCATCCCTACGGATGGCCAGCTGATGGAGGCGCTGAGGGCCAATGGCTACAGCCCGCAGCCGGGCGGTGCAAGCGGCGGCCGGGGCGGCAAGCCGCCGGCGGAGCAGCGGCGGCTGCAGCAGGGCGCGGCGGCGGCGGCGGGCGGCCAGCAGCAGGGGCAGGAGGGTCCGGAAGCGGATGGGCCACCCAAGATGCAGCGCATTCAGGCTGTCAAGCTCATCCTGCGCACTGCAGCGGCGGTGTGCCGCTACTGCGCCAAGGCACGCTTGGCGCGCGGTGCTGGCTGGTGCACGGAAGAGTGGCCTGCTGCATCAAGCCCTCGTGCCCACTGGTAGCGCCGTCTTCATTGCCACTCAGGCCTGCTTTCCCTGCCTGCCCGCCACCTGCAGCACCCGGCAGCGGCGGTGGCCGCGCTGAGCCGCGAGGGCTTGGCCGACCTGCTGCTGGCGGCGCTGCACCTGGGGCTGGACCCGGCAGCCAACCAGCTGGCTGAGGAGATCACGGAAGGTGAGGAACTGGTTGAGATGTGGGTCGCTGGCGCCCGTCTCATTTTACTGCGACCTGCGACCTTGACCGCGCCGACGCCGCACCTGCGACCTTGACCGCGCCGATGCCGCTTCCGCTCCTCACGTGTGCGGCCGCTGCTGCCGTCCGCCCTGTGCAGCCGCTGCCGCGCTGCTGGGCGCGTTTGACGAGGGCGACTGGGAGCGCAAGCTGCCGCAGCTGGCGGACCGGCTGGCGGAGATGGGCCCCTCCCACAACGCGCGCTATCGGGTGCGGCACGGGGGCTGGCGGCTATTGGTCACTCGGTTGTCGAGCTGGGCTGCACCCACACGGCATGTTGGCAACGGCATCTGTGCGCCTGTCGTGCGCGTGCATCATGCCGTGCAGTCCCCTCGCACCCCAGCCACCCAACCGCCTCACCCCTGCTCCCCTCGTGCTTGTTCTGCAGATGCTGCGCAGCCTGCCCACGGCCGCTCCGCGGGGCCTGGCGCTGCAGCAGTTTGCCGGCGTGGTCCTGCTCGAGCGCCTGCTGCCCAGCAGCCACAAGCTGGCGCCTCCCAAGTCGGCCATCAACCGCCGCGACGTTGCCGGGCTGGATCCGGCGGCTGTCATCGCAGCACAGCCCTGGTTCGGCAACGGCAAGGGGCTGGTGGCAGGGGGCACGAGCGGCGCTGCGGCGGTGCCGGCGGGAGGGTACAGCATGGGTGAGTTGGCACGAGGTTGGTGGTGAAGGGAGGTGTGTGTGGGTGGGGTTGTGGGGGTTGCGCAAGTGAGGGCAGGGCTGGGCTTGAGTTTGCAGCAAGCGTGCGCACTGCCTGAGTCTGGAAGCGCCTCCGTCTTTGACCGCAGGCGCTGTGGAGCTGCTGCTGAAGCTGTGCCACCTGCTGCTGTGGCCTCACGTGCTGGCATACGCGGCAGGTGAGTCAGATCGGAGCGAGGGCACGCTGGCTGACGCAGTGACCTGCTTTTTGACCCATGGGTCCTGGATCTTCAGTGCAGCTCCATGCACGTGGATCGGAAGCAGCCGGCTGCTCCTCCTCCCACCTGCAGGCGAGGCCAGCTGCGTGGGGCCGCCCTTCCTGCGCCGCTGGCACGAGTTCCTGGCTGCGCTGCAGAAGAACATCAAGAGCACGGAGATCGAGGACCAGAACGTCAAGGTGCGTACAGGAGCAAAGGCTTCTCGAGGCAAGCGTGCGCGATGGCCGGCAGCATGCGGTCGGAGATGCACTGCCTGCTGCACACTGCGCCGCCTGCTGTCAAATGTGTTGCCTGCAGATGCTGTCAACTGTGTACGACGTGGAATACAAGAACGTGGTGGACGGGCTGAACCCGATGCTTGTCTGATCAGCAAACTTGTGTGACTCAGCCGGCGGCAGGGCCAGGGGGAGGGGCAGCGGCAGCGGCGGTACGAACGATGCACGGCACTTGCGACATGGTGGCTGCTGCCTTTAGTTACGCTGCATTTCACAGGTGTTATATGCATGCGGAATGACTGTTAACCCTGGAGCCGGCTGAAGCTGTTTTCTGCTCGAGCATGCTCTTGCGCCCTGTGGTGGTGGCGGCAACTCTCCGCAGCAGCATGCAGTTGGCCGGGCGGCCTTGTGTGCTGTTCAAACCTGGTCACGGGTCGGTTCTTGTTGTAGGACGCCGTGATCGGCCCGTTTCTTGCTCCACAGCGTTGGGCCCGCGCTCGTCTCCTGCCTCCGGCCCTAAAGTCGGTCGCAGTGGGCAGCAAAAGCTGGTTTGATCATAGGATCGACGGTGGATAGCTCCCATAGGCAACGCAGCTCCCGTGAGGGGCAGACAGCCACCTCTCCGGCACGTGAGGGCTTGCGCGCGTGTGGTTTGGCACTGCACGTGACGCTGAAGAGCATGGCAGAGCCGGATCGTCGCCCTGTGCCGACAGGTCTTGCCGCCGCCGCCTGCCGCCGCCGCTCGCAGGTGCGCCCGCAGTTCCTTGCTCCATCAACGTTGCTCCGTGGGGATGGAGGCCAGGCCACCTGACCCTTCGCCTGCGCGGCCGCTGCCAGTGGCCGCCGCCTCCTCTGCCTACCTCTCCGCCACAAGCTCCAGTGCCACCCTGGATACCGCACCCAGCAGCCACGCCGAGCCAGAGGTGCACACCCTGGCCCTTATGGATGGCCGCAGCCTGGCGTATGCGCTGATGGGTGCACCCATCGCGGGCGCAGCAGCGGTGTGCATCTACCACCATGGCGTGCCAGCGTCCTTGATTGAGGCTGAGTCGATTGCGGCTGCCGCTGGGCCGCTGGGCATTGCCGTCGTGGCCTTTGACCGGCCAGGTGCGTGGTGGGGGTCGCTGTTTGGGGTGTTTGACGGGTGCTGCACTTGACAGAGGCAAGCGCTGCTGTGTGGTGCAAGTCGGCATGGTGCGGCTGGTGCTGCGTGGGCAGCGACGGTGCGATGAGGCACCCAGCCATCGGCTGCACTGCTCATCTGTGCTTACCGATCGCAACCCCCACCCCTGCCCGCACTCCAGGCATGGGAGGCTCCACCCACAACCCGGGCATGAGCATGCAGAGCCTGGCAGATGACACGCGCCAGCTGTGAGTCTTCAGCAGGTTGACGGACACGCTCCTTAAGTTGGCTCCCACTCGGCCATTGGCTGGTGGGCCCTGCTGAATGAAACCGGCCCCCTCGTGCTGCACAGCCTGCCACCCTGCAATGGACAATGCTGACCCTCCGCCCCCCCTGCTGCCCAACCTGGCTGTCAGCATGGATCACCTGGGCCTGCACTCGGCGGTGCACATTGGCGAGAGTGGAGGTGCACCCTATGCGGCGGCCTGCGCGGCGCTGCACCCGCAACGCAGCCAGGCGCTGCTGCTGCTGGCCGGGCTGGCGGCGGTGCATGGGCGGGAGCATGCGGGGCTGCGCAAGAGCCTCAGTGCAATGGACCGCTTCAGCATGAACTGGGCGGCACGGCTGGGAGGGGCGCGCCTCATATCCCACTTTGTCAAGCTGGCCGCAGATGTGAGTGCAGGTGGGGGTGTGCAGGTTGGGGTTGGGTTGTGCGGGTGGCGTGGGGTGCCTGTGCATCACAGCTTGTTTGACATGGCGCCTAGTAGCTGCTGTTGTTGCAATGCTGACATGCGCCTGCACACCCGCCCCACCCGCCGGCCCCGCTTTGCCTCCCCACCCTGGCTCCCCAGCACATGCCGGGCGTGGTCAAGCGCGGCGCCGGCGACTCGCTGGGGCCCTGCGATGCCCGGCACCTGCAGGGCAACGAGGCGGCCAAGGACTGGCTGGTTCGCTTCATGACGGTGAGTCGCTGTGTCATGCTGTACAAGTCGCTGTGTCGTGCCGTACACTTCTGTGGTGATGGTGCTTCATCCTGCAGCGCTGTGCGGAGATAGCCTAGCGGTTTGCCTAGGTGCTTTGCTGACTACATCCTCCCTCGTATCCAACCTGTGGCGTCTGACCGCAGCGTGCGTACCGACCCGGCGTGCGGGGCGTGCTGCTAGATTACAAGGTGCTGGGCGGCGACTGGGGCGGGCTGGACATGGCCTGCATCACCTGCCGCACTTGCATCTGGTGAGTGTCGCTTGGGTGGGGTGCATGCTTGGACGGGCATTCGCATGGCGGGCTGGGCATGGGCTGCAACGCCTGCCGTCATGCAGTGGCATGCACCAACCAAGACCAGGTTCAGCAAGGGAAGCAGTTGCAACCCCCCATGCACCCGAACCCACCCCTGTCCGCTCTGCTCACAGGCACGGCGACGGCGACCGAGTAGTGCCGCCCACACATGCGCACTGGTGGCACAAGCGGGTGGCTGGTTCGGAGCTGCATGTGGTGCCAGATGAAGGCCACATCAGCCTGGTGGGGCGGCATGCAGAGCAGATTTTGCAAGACCTGCTGCGCGGCCAGTTGCAGCCTGGAGTGACAGACGGGTGAACCGCACAAGCGCGCGCGCCACAGCTCTGCCTACCGTGCCGTCTTCTGCATGCGCTTTTCTGTGTACAGTACACACCGACACTGCTATTCCCTGACCTCAGCAACGGTTCCTTCACGGCCACATCGGCCACATGTGTATCCTTTCTCTGCCCCTCCTCTGCAACTTGGTGCAGCCCATGCCTCTGTCAGCAGCCATCTTGCCAAACCAGCATGTGCAAGCCGCATCAGGCTGCAAAAATATCCATTTCAAGCGATGTCAAGCGATGCCACTGGGGTCCCAGCAATATTTGCACTGCTGCTGCGCCTCCAGCCCGTCCAGCGCTGCAAGTGACTCCCGGGTCAGCTCCCCAAGCTCTGCCAGCCTGGCAGGCGCTGCCTCCTCTATCCGCTCCCGCCGCACCGACTTGGGCAGCACGCCGCAGCCGCGCTGCAAGCCCCACAGCAGCAGCGCCTGTGCAGGCGTGATGCCCTCTGCCGCCGCAACCGCCTGCACCGCGGGGTCGGCCAGCAGTTGGCCGCTGCCGAACGAGCTGTAGGCCACCACAACAATGCCGTGTGCCTGGCAGAAGGCTCGCAGCTCGCGCTGCTGGTATCGAGGGTGGCACTCCACCTGGTTGACGGCTGCGGCAGCGGTGAGGAGGGCGGGTGGGAGGTGTTCAAGGGCTGGGTGATGCCTGGTCCACAGTTGACAGCTTGGTTGATTTGGGGTGGGGTGGGAGGTGGGGAATGGTAGGTACTGGGCATGCAAACTCTGCACTGTGTTGGCGTCGCTGGGGGTCCACACACATGGACGCTTCCCATCCTATAGCCCTTCACGAGCAGGATCGGCGCGCACCAGGCTTGACCTCTGCATACTCGAGCAGGTCCTTTAGGTGCCGCACTTCATAGTTGCTCACACCAATGGCCCTCAGGCGGCCCTGGCGGTGCAGCTGCTCCAGCACCCGCCACGTCTGCCGACGCAGGGCGGCGTTGTCTGGAGAGGATGCATCCACTTTGGCTGCACCTGGCCAGTGCACCTGGGTTGGGGTGGCAGGGCGAGCAGCGGTGCGGATGGGGTGCTAGCGGTGGAGATCGGGTGCAATCCGGGGCTGCCAGAAAGCGGCATGTCAGATGAGTCCTACGGCGTACTGGGCATGTGCAGCAGTGGGTCCGGTTGGCGGGTTAGCACCACATGCCGG
Organism: Chlorella sp. Dachan; assembly: GCA_006782975.1. Taxonomy (NCBI): domain Eukaryota; kingdom Viridiplantae; phylum Chlorophyta; class Trebouxiophyceae; order Chlorellales; family Chlorellaceae; genus Chlorella; species Chlorella sp. Dachan. Next base: position 1,165,704 of record RRZL01000027.1, on the reverse strand, counting down.
CCAGCATGCAGCAGCCATGTTGAGCTGGGCAGCAGTTAGGGCCTGTTCACAGCGAGCATCAGCGCAGATGGGACTGCCCTGGCAACGCACCAGCATCAAATCGATGTATGTGCCCAACAGGCGGAGCGAGGCCTCGCATGCAGCGGCAGCCGCTTCGGTGCCCTGCTGGTAGGGCGACACCTTGCTGGTCACAAACAGCTGCGGGGCGGGAGCAGGGGGTTTGCGGCGCCAGTTGCATAATCTGGCAAGGGTAGCAGTCACATGGCCCAACGCCTCAGTGGCAACTCGGTTACAGGCAATGCATCACGCGCTGTGGCTGCACTGCCTGCACACTCGTGCAAGCTGCAGACCAGCCACAAGTCTCGCCTGCTCGCGCGGGATGCCACTGGCGCGGATGGCTGCCCCCACCTCCTCCTCATTCTGCTGGGGATGGAGGGGAGCCAAGTGAAGGGAGGCATGTTGGGCAGTGTGCAATGCGCTGCGCCACGCACGCAGCCGATTTGTCTGGCATGATGCAAGCAGCATGGCGATGCGGCTGACAGCTGCTTGCAAGCGCTTGCCTTGTAGATGCTGGCGGTGTCTATGTGGCGGTAATTGGCTGCTAGCGCCCACGACACCGCGTCTGCCGCCTCCTGTCCTCGAACTTTGAAAGTCCCAAGGCCCACGGCCGGCATGGCCAGGCCCCCGGGCAGCGGAATGGTGGTCGGCAGCGGCATTGCGAGGTGCGGCCGTACGTCTGCTGGGGTTGAGCGCGGCGCTGTTCAGCACGGAACTTACGCCGAAGCTGCCTGGCGTTGCGCCGGAGCGGCGTCGTGCCTGAGCGCTAGCAGTTGCCAGCGCTGAGTGGGCGCTGGGCCCGCGGAGTTGGGCGGGAGGGGGCAGGTCACTGCCGCCGCCGCCGCTGGCCGGGCAAGCTGGTGCCGCGGGTGCCGCAATCAGAACTTCAACCACGGATCAGTGTAAGTCTGAATTCAGTGCGGCAGGGCCCACAAAGCCGCTACAGGGCGACCTCCAAACGCCGAGTGCTTGCAGAAGCTGGGAGCGCTTGCAGGGCAGGGGTGATCACAGACTGAGGGTTGCGAACAGCGCTGAAAGCGGGTGATCAAGCGCTGCGGGTCACTGTCGAGCCCATGCAGTTCCAGAGTGGCGGCTCTGCTGCACTAAGCGCGCAACCCATAGCCCGAGAGACTCCCCCTTCTTGTCCCCACTCTCCCAGCGTGCACACCAAGGTGGCGCACCCCCTGCTTGCCTACTCCCGCCTTCCCGCAGCGGCAGCAGCAGCCCCGCGCCCCGCCAAGATGGATGCCGCAGCGGGCCCAGAGCCCCGTACCCTCCCAGGCCCGCTCGCGGTGCTGACAGCGCGGCCAGAGGGCGACGAGGGCGAGCTGGGCCCCGAGTGCACGTACTACGTGCTGGGCACGGCGCACGTCAGCGCGGGTAGGCTGCTGGAGACTGCTGGACGCTGCGCAGGCCGTCCCAACAACCCTGCCGCACCCGCCGCCGCTGCCGCCGCCTGCCAACCGCCTGCGCCCCGACCCGCCTGGCCGCCTGACTTGCGCATGCACCCGACTCTTCCTACTTTCCAGAGAGCTGCGAGGACGTCACCAAGCTGATCCGGGCCGTCCGACCGCAGGTGCGGGCTGCAACGGCTCTGTTCTGCCCGCCAGTGCTGCTGGCACCTGCCTGCAGCTTCAGCGCTGCAGGGGACGGCGCATAGCGAAGGGAAATGGATCAGCTGCATCCACAGCACCCGATGCAGCACAGCTCACAGCATGGCTGCACCTGTCGCTCCCCCCAGGTGGTGCTGGTTGAGCTGTGCAGCGAGCGCAAGCCGATTCTCACGGCAGACAAAATCAAGGAGCCCAGCCTGGCAGAGGTGCGACAGCGTGGCTTCTGAATGTGAAGCCTACCATGTTGCAGCGCTGCAGCCACTGCACGGCTGCAGAGAGCAGCCAGTGGCAGGTGCCGCCGCTGATTGCGTTGGCATCGTGCTGCCACACAGGCGCTGCTGCTGCTGCTGCTGCTGCTGCTGCCGCTGACACACAAACAGTGGCTTGATTAGGGATGCCTGCCCCAGCCTGCAGGTGCTGAATGAGATCCGGGCGGGGCGGGCCACCCCCTTCCAGGGCATTTACTCCTGGTGCGGAGCAGCCCGCTGCTGCAGCTGCGGCCGCCGGGAGCAACGTGGCAGCATGCGCCATGCGTTTCCTGGGCCTGTGACTTTACGCACCTGTGCGCACCTGCATCTTCCTTCGGCCGCCGCTGCCCTCCCAGTGCTCCCGGTGCCCGCTCTCACACCCAGTCGGCCCTCACACCCGCAGGCTGCTGGCCAAGGTGGGGCGCAACCTGGATGTGATGCCGGGCGAGGAGTTCCGGGTGGCGCTGCGGGAGGCGCACGCCATCGGCGCGCAGGTGGGAGGCATCAGAGGCACCTCAGGGGCTGGCGGGCGCTGTGGCCTGTGCCCGTGCTTGGCCTGCCTGCCGCACTCGCCGCCGCGTGCAGTTGCATGGAGGGGCTGCCAGGTGCTGCCGCTCATGCGCCGCTGCTGCTGTGCTCCTGCTTCTGGTCGGTTTATGTGCTGCTGCACTCCTTGGCCTGCGCCCCGCAGGTGGTGCTGTAATCCAATTAATTCATTGAATCCAATCAATTTATTTGATTCGCAGGTGGTGCTGGGTGACCGGGAGCTGACCATCACCCTCGCGCGCGTGTGGCACTCGCTGGGCTTCTGGGAAAAGATCAAGCTGACCAGCACGCTGCTGTGGACAGGCATCAGGTGCGGGCAGCGCCTTCTGGACAGGCAGCTTGGAGCGCATGCGCATGCGGCCAAGGGCTCGCAGTTGGCACGCCATGACATGCTGCCGCTGCGGCTGGATGTGCATACTGAGGCGGCATGCTGGCTGCCAAGCAGATGCGGAAGGCAGTCGCAGCAGCGGCGTCTCATGGCAATCAACGTTTGGTCTTGTTGCTCACCTGTGATCCTGTGCCGTGCGGTGTTGCAGCATGCTAGACGGCGAGGAGATGCGGCAGGAGATGGAGCGGCTGAAAGAGAGCGACGCCATCACAGAGGCGATTCGGGAGTTTGGAAAGGTGCGGCTGCCTGCCTGGTGTGTGTGTTCATCAGTGTGTGCACGGCCGCACCTTGCACTGGCTGGGATGCCGCTGGGGGGCTGCTGCGAGTGTGGCAGGGTGCGGTTGCCGGTGCTCGCAGTGCTGCCCAAGCTGCCTGTACCTCCCGCAAGCACGGGCTCACTCAACCAGGCTGTTCACGGCACCATGGCTAGCCTGGCTGCAGTCTGCAATGCCCCTTCGCCCCACATCTAATCTGCGTGCTGCGCTGCCGGAAACCGCCCCCGCAGGACTTCCCGGGCCTCATCCGGCCGCTGCTGGTTGAGCGGGACCAGTACATGGCCTTCATGCTGCGCAAGCTGGCGGCGCGGGCGCACACAGTGGTGGCGGTGGTGGGCGCGGGCCACCTGCAGGGCATCCGGTGAGCTGGCTGGGCGGCTCGGTGCGGCCTGCTGTGATGTGCTGTGCTGTGCAGTGCTGTGCGCGGGCTTGCGGGGTGGGCACCGAGGCAGGTGCCACGTGCTGCTTCTTGGCCCATCGGTTGACCCCGACTCCTCGGCTTTTCCCCCACCCCACTTGACCACCGCAGGCAGCAGTGGGACCGGGAGATTGACATAGCCGAGATAACTCGCATGCCGGAGCAGCGGCAGCCGCTGCTGCGCTGGCGCCGCGTCGCACTGCTGGCAGCCGGCGGCGTGCTGGTCTCCACAGCGCTGCTGCGCTACGGCGTGCGGCGGTAGAGCGGCCTGTGGTGCAGCAGCCTGTCAACCCATCTAGGACCGTGTTCTGACAGCTTCTGTAGGCAGCACGACACCACGGCGATGCCAGGAAGCGGCGTGTGCTGCGCGTGTCGGGTGTGTTGTGTCGCCTGCTCGCGCATTGCGAGGCCCCCGGGCGTGTAGTTTTTTTGTACCTTATTCATCAACCCTGCACCTGCACCTGCCAACCCTACCTGAACGAAAACAATTGATTGACACGCATGCTGATATCTTGTTCAATTGTGACGCTCAGATCAGAAGCGCTTGCTCAAGGGGTGCATCCAGTGCGACATTTCAGTTCTCCAGCGGCTGGCTTGACGTCACGACAGCTTGGGGTCCCCTGAAAAATGTGGATTATGTTACAGCAAGCGGCGCACAGCAAAGATGATTCGTCATTCAAAGAAGATCGTACCAAACACTGGACAGGGCAAGTTATTATCCGCGGCTCTGGCAGGCAGGGGGCCGCTGGGGCCACGGAGGTGGGGACGCAGACATGGGTGAGGGTGGGCAGGTGGCACAGAGAGCAAGTGACACAGAGAGCGAGGCAAGTGCATTACCGGTTGCTGGCGCGCGTGTCAAAAAAGCAAAAGGCATGGGAGGCCCTCCGGGCGCTCCTATGTGTATATGGGAACAGCAAGCAAGGCATCATAGCATGTGGGGCGGCGGTGGTAGGCGGCTCCACAGCCACCCGCCCGCCGCGGAGGATGCATTTCGGCAGCTCATTCCATCAGTCATGGCAGGCACTCAGACTGGCTGTCAGCTGTGCGCATTAATGCAGCGCGGAGCTGCGGGCTGCGAGAGGCGGCGCGGGCTGTGCAGCCGCACCCAGCCGCAGCGGCAGTTGGATGTGGGATTGACTTCATGCCTGGGCGGCAGCCGTCACTGGGCTGCAGCGCAGCACGCGGGCAGCAGGCTGCACCAGGCGAGCAGCCGGCTCGCTGTGCCCGCCGCGCGCGCTGCGCTGTGCTGCGCTGCGCGCCTCACTCGGCGTGCAGCTCGGTAGGGACCGTCTTCTCGTTGTCGTCGCTGTGCACGGTGCCGTCGTCCACCTCGCAGATCTGGTGGTGTTCCACGGGATCGCAGACAGTTTCAAAGCCCAGGTCCAGCGTGCAGGTGGCCAGCGGCGGCGGCTGCACCTCCTGCAGGCGGGCAAGTGGAGGGGCGAGGGAGGGGCGGCAGGGCAGGCAGTTAGTCATGGTGCAAGCAGGTGCGTCCGAGAGTGAGTGGGGCGGGGTGGTGAGGGGTGCACGCAGGCCACAGTGGGCAGTGGTGTGTGGGCTTCACTTTCTCGTCTGCATCGCCAAACTCCTGCAGGCAGCCAGGCTGCGTCAACCAGATGTGTGCAGAGGCCTGCCTGGCACCAGCGCATCAGGCGGCTGGCAGCCCCACACAGGGGGCTCAGTGGTGCTCCTCGGGCTGGCAGATCTCGTGCTCAGCCAGGTCCTGCGGCAGCTCGGCCGCCAGCGGGCAGGCGGGCACCGCCGCCTCCTGCCCGCCGCGCGTGGCGCGGCACAAACAGTGCTTGCATTTGGTTAGGGGTGCCCCTTGGGGTGTGCCCTGCTGCGCAGCTTCTCTGCCAGCTGCTGCATCTTCCGGCAACGGCGTGCGTCCCCTGAACACCGCCACCCCAGTGGAGCTTGCGTGCCCTCCCGCCCCTGGCCCGCCTCACCACGGGGGCGGTGATGTCGTACTTCTCAGGGCCGCAGGGCACGTAGTACGTGTGCAGCAGCTCGTGGGCCTGGACGGGCGGGCGTGTACAGGAGGCGCACATGTTGTTGCAGGCACGGCCGAAAAGGCAGGGGGCATTGAGTCGGAAGTCTGTACCGCACGCCATGCTCCCCTCTGCTTGCTGTGCTGGCTGCGGCCCCGACTCCCCGCGACTCCCCCACCGCCACCCACCTTCCCAACCATCGCTAGAACAAGCTCAGCATGATGTATTTAGATAGGCAATTTAGATGGGCATCCCCTCCTCACCTTGTGCGAGTTGGGCTTCTCCAGGAAGTCGTCGTACAGCTGCTGAATCACCGGGTTCTCGTGCGAGCGGCGCAGCACCGTGCGCTCGTCCACGCTGCGGCAGGAGAGGAGGCAGGCCAGGGTTGGTGGGAGGCAGGGCGTACGGCCTGCGCAGAATGCTTGCTGTGCGGATGCTTGCTCCGAATCCTCCAGCCTGCGCTCCAAACCGCGCACCCTAGCATCCCCGAGCAGCTACCCCGTAAAGCGCCCTGGCGCTTCAGCAGGGCTTGACCAGCGGCTTGCATGCAGCACCCCCAGGCAGCACCCCCAATACACACCTGTACAGCGCGCCCTGGCGCTTCTGCAGGATCTCCTTGTCCTTGGAGCGAGGCTGGCCGCCGCCGCCGATGCAGCCGCCGGGGCACGCCATGACCTGTGGGGGGTGGGGGGTGGGGTGGGGTGGGGGCTGGCAGCCAGCATGGTGGTCAACAACTTGCGAGTGTGCGGGCCAGTGCGTCAAGTCAGCACCCAGCCAGGCGCAGCGGCCCCAAGTCAGCACCACACCACAGCGCCCCGCACCTCAATGAAGTGGTAGTCCTTCTCGCCCTCCTGCACCTGCTTCAGCAGCTTCTTGGCGCTGCCTGCGGGCACGGGGCGGGGCCGGGGCTAAGGTTGTAAGGCAGAGCTTGGTGGTCGGTTGTGCTTGAGGTGGCCAGAACATGCTGGCGCATTGGCGTCCCTCCGACGCAGCTGCGTACACTTCAACCGCCAACAACCACCCGCCCCCTGCCTCACCCAGGCCGTTTGCCACCGCGATGTTGACGGTGACGGGCTCTTTGTTGTGAAGCGGGCCCTCGGGGTGCGGCTTGATCACCACGCTCGCCTCCTTGGTGCCGTCCAGGCCGCGCACCTGCACAGGGTGAATGGTGATGGATGAAGACAGCATGTTGAAGCAGGGAGGTGAGAGAGCAAACACGCGAAGCGCTGCTCACAGCAGCAGGCAGCCGTGCAGCAGCAGCGGGCAGCCGTGCTGCACCATGAATCCAGCGAGCGGCCGGACAGCTGTGGCTACCACCGTGAGGCAGCAGCGCAGCACCACCAGCACGCACCGGGCCCCACTCCAGGCGGTCCAGCTTCTCGCCGGTGGCCACATCGTACACAGTCCTGCAGCGGAGCAAGGGAAGCACACTGGTGGTCAAGCACATGCCAGCCGTTGGGAACTCTTGGGAAGCATGGGCCTTGCCGACCGGGGGCTTTCCACCCGCCGGTCGCGGTGTGGCAAGATGATCACAGCCTGCCCAACAGGCCCTGCCAACCACGGCGTGCCACCCGCCGGTTGGGGTGTGGGAAACGATGATCAGAGCCTGCCTGCCGCACCTGAGCGCCGCCTCCATCACGCCGCCGGTGGTGCCAAACAGGGCCGCCGCGCCGGTGCCGATGCCCAGGAACTCGTCAAACTCCTCATCTGCAGAATGCAAGAGGAGGGGAGGTTGCAGGTGGGTGCTGGGCACCGATGCGTTCCCTGCAAGCTGGCGAGGCCAAGGGGGATAGCCCTGCCCTGCCCACCTCGCATGCATGCTTGGCAGGCGGGGGGGTTACACGGCGGCCGCGCTCACCGGGCAGGCTGGCAAAGTCGATGCCCTTCTCCTGGCACATGGCCGCCAGCTCCTTGGTGGTGATGACGTGATCCACCTCGCTGCAAGGAGGAGGGGGGTTGGGTGTGTGTTGGGGAAGGTGTGTGCGTGTGTGTTGTGGG
>RRZL01000027.1:1080142-1155669 GCA_006782975.1 Chlorella sp. Dachan | reverse complement strand
GGGGGGGGGGGGGGGCGCCGCTGAGCCCGACGGTATCTGTTGCCCCTCCCCCTCTGCACAACTTGCGGCAGCAGGATGGAAAGGCGGCTGCTCGAGTGGTATCGCCACAACTGCAGCCGCCCGCTCCTTCTGATGCCTGGAAGCGGTTGCTGTGCTTGCAGATGTCGGGAGGGGAGGGAGACGTTGAGACCCAACGCGCAGACGGCAGCCCATCTGAAGCTAGTGCAACCGCCAGGAAACCTGTGCCCCAGCGCAGAGCTAGATCGCAGCAAACATGGGGCCAGGAGTGCAACCCTGCTGCGGGCTGCCTGCCCTCGACTGCTCAGCCCTGCCCCGCCGTCGTGAGCATGGGCCACTTCGGGATGTCCAGGCCGACGCAGCGCCTAGCCCAGATCCTTGGTGCAGCTCTGCAAACCACATTGACGCTGCTCGAGCGGCTTCGGGGCCCACCAGTGCGAGCCCTACCCGCAGCCCTCGCTCCCCACGCCCCCAATGCCGCCAGCGCGCCTGCTGACAGCTGCTGAGCAGCGATAGACCACACAGGCGCGGCGCCCAGCCCTGCCGGCGACCCTCAGCCTGTAAATGGGCGACCCCCAGCAGCAGGGGCTCAGGACGGTGGGCGCCTGGGCCCTGGGCTCCCACATCGGTGCGGGGTCGTTTGCCATCGTGTGGCGCGCGCGACACACCCAGACGGGCCAGGAGGCGGCGGTGAAGGAGATCGCCCTGTCCAAGCTGAACGCCAAGCTGCGGCAGAGCCTGGAGAGCGAGGTGGCCATCCTGAAGCGCATCCGCCACGAGCACATTGTGCAGGTGGGCCCTGCAGAGCTGTGGCATGCAGTGAACAGCGCCGCCGCAGCCCGGCAAACGGCGCTGATGCGGTTTCGAGTGCCCGTGGCACGAACCTCGCCCTGCCGTGCTGCCTGCATCGGCGCAAGCTGCCAGGCCCCTCTCGCCAACATTACATCTCTTTCCTGCTTTCCACCCTCCTTCTGCAGCTGCTGGAAGTGATCGAGGTGCGTGCCAGTCGCCAATGTCGTTCCCAGCGGGCTTGGGGTGGCCCGCCACCTTCCCTGGGCTTGCCGGCTGCAGGCGGTGCCATCGATTTGCGTAGTTTCAAGCCTGTTAGTGCATGTGACTCGCCCCTGCTGCACTGCATTACTGGAACACATGCGCGGAAAGCAGGCTGCTGGCCTGGTCATGGGTTCGCCGCCAGCCGCCCTTAGCTTGCCCTCCCGCACGACGCTGCCCCCTGAGCTGCCCCTCTACTGCCCCTCTAATGCTGTTCTGCAGGAGGCGGACCGGTTGTACCTGGTCATGGAGTACTGTGCCGGCGGCGACCTGGCGCACCTGCTGCGCGCCGTCAAGCGCCTGCCCGAGCCAGCAGCGCAGCACCTGATGCGGCAGCTGGCAGCGGGCCTGCGGCAGATGTGGGCGCACCACCTTGTGCACGTGAGCAGCTGCTGCCTGCTCTGCCACCGCTGCTCCTTGGTTGGTTGTAGGGGACAGCACAGCGGGGTGGAGGGCCTTGCACACGGTTTTTGATGTCCACGGCGTGTGCAGCACAGGGGCAACCAAAGCTGGCAGCCATGTGCAATTCCCTCGCTGCCTTTGCACTTCCGCCACACTGCTGCTGCCGCTGCTGCTCCTCCGCCCCCTCCTCTTGCAGACATGTTTTGAATGCTCACTCTGCCCTGCCCCTCCTTTGGTGCAGCGCGACTTGAAGCCCCAGAACCTGCTGCTGTCGGAGGCCTCCCCCGGCGCCACGCTCAAGATTGCAGACTTTGGGTTCGCGCGCAACCTGCAGCCGCAGGTGCGGGGGCTGGGGCTGCGGCCGCCCTGAGGGCGCTGCTTGCGGGTGGGTTCGCGCGCAACCTGCAGCCGCAGGTGCGGGGAGGGTGTAGGAGAGGAGGCCAAATGGTGGGTGTCCACCGGTGGACTCCTCTCTGGAATTAGCCATCCTCTGAACGTGGGGAGGCACCCTGCCACACTGGGGCTGCGGGTGCCCTGAGGGCGCGGCTTGCAAGCGGGCCTCAGGGATTGAGGTGTGCATGCCAGCACTGCTGCCCCTCTGTTGCGGTTGCTGCCGGCCCCGCCACTGCCACCCTTGGCGTGCGCCCATCCTGCTGCAAGCTGCCCTGCCATCCCCACTGCAGGGCCTGGCTGAGACGCTGTGCGGCAGCCCGCTGTACATGGCCCCGGAGATCCTGCACTTCAACAAGTATGATGCCAAGGCGGACCTGTGGTCCATCGGAGCCATCCTGTACGAGCTGGTGAGGAATTGTTTCAGTGCGGACTGCTGCTTGCAAGGATGCCACCGGGGTGGAGCAGCTCCACAGCTGCTGCGGCGAGCCCCTTGGGGCCATCCTGTACGAGCTGGTGGGCTTGTTTCAGTCGCTTGCTGCTGCGTGCTTGCAAGTGCGATGCCAAGGCGGACCTGTGCTCCTTCGGGGCCATCCTGTACGAGCTGGTGAGGGGTTGCTCTGGTTTTGTTTCAGTCGCCTGCTGCTGACTGCTGCTTGTTTGCGGGGATGCCGCCGGGGTGGAGCTGCGGTCAATCCCTTGGGGCCATCCTGTACGAGCTGCTGAGGTCCCTTGAATTGAGGCACTGCTGACAGGCTCTGTTGAAGCGACGCTGCAGGGCTCCAGCTGCTGCTGCTGCTCTCCAGCAGGACGCACGCCACGGTAAAGCGGTTGCGTCCTCACCCCCTTCCCCTCCGGCCCGCCTTGCCACAGGTGGTGGGCCGGCCGCCCTTCACTGGCGCCAACCAGTTCCAGCTGCTGCGCAACATTGAGCGCAGCGAGGCGCGGCTGCCCGAGGCCATCGCGGCGCAGCTGTCGCCGCACTGCAGGTGGGGCCCGGGGGGTGGCTGTCCTGTGCCAGAAGAGTGCATCGGGGAGGCTGCAGGCGTGGCTGTGTGGCTACCTCCAGCCCTGCTGCCAACTTTGTTGGCCAGCCCTAGCCATAAACCATGCAGCGCCTGAGCCTCCTTCCCACTGTCTCCCCACCCCGCACCCAGGCACCTCATCCACTGCCTGCTGCGCCGCAACCCGGTGGAGCGGCTGTCCTTTGAGGAGTTCTTCCGGCACCCCTTTGTGGCCACTCCAGAGGAGGCAGCTGCCCCCCTGCCGCCCCGCGTTCCCTTTGGCTCCGCCGCAGCCTCCCTGGCGGCAGCCGCCGTGGCCGCCGCAGCCGGCGGCCTGGNTGCTGCGGCACCTGCTGCCCCCGGCCAGCAGCGGACGCTGCTGTTCAGCACCAGCGCGCCGGCTGTGGCGGCGGCTCTGGGGCCCAAATCGCGGTCCTCAGGCAGCATTCCGCAGCAAGTGCTTGGTTTCCAGCAGGCCCGCCAGCCGCATGACGGCTCCTTGGCAGCTGGAGTCGCAGCTGCAGCTGGCCAGGGCTCCCCGGCAGGTGCAGCGGTGCGGCTGGGTGGGCTCTCTCACCAGCTCAAGCCGCGGCGGTCGCTGGATCTGGATGGGGCGGCGGCGCAGGACCCGCTGCAGGCACAGCGGCAGCAGCAGCAGCTGCGGCCGCAGCCGGTGGCGGGCCGCCGGCTGGGCAGCATCCAACGGGTGCAGGGCTTCCAGCCCGCCGCCCCGCTGCCTGGGCAGCCGCAGCAGGCGCAGTGGGCTCCCGCCCAGCGCAGCGTGCCCTCTGCCACGGCGCAGCTGGGTCGGCAGCAGCAACTGGCAGTGGCGGCATCCGCTGCTGGCCAGGCCGCCGCTGCGCTGCTGCCCGGCGGCCGGCCCGCCTCCCAGCAGTCGACGGGCAGGCCTACCGCCGCTGCAGCTCTAGTGGCTGCTGGGCCCGCTGCGCCAGGCCACAGCGCAGTAGTTCACAGCGTGCACAGCGAGGACGATGACTACGTCCTGGTCGACACGTCGCTCTCAGCGCACACAGCGCCGGGCGGCCGCGGCGGCAGCACCACAGCAGCCTCTCCCCAGGGGCCGTCCCGCAGTGTATCTGCTGAGGGCAGCCTGGCTGGCTCGCGGCATGCCTACGCCAGCGCAGAAGGTGTGAAGGCGGCTCTGGCTGCAGGGTACCTGCCTGAGGTTAACCTGCCTCTCATCACCCGAGGTTGCAAGCATGCGACCCACCCCTCACCTGCTCCCCCTCCCACCTGCCCCTTCTTTCACCCAACAGAGGATGTGTTTGCGGTGCACCCGCCCGGCAAGGGCCACGCGGCACCTGCCGCCACCCCGCCCGCCTGGCTGGGCGCGCCCCGCTGGCGCTTCCTCCAACGAGTCGCGCATGTGCTGCGGCACGCTGCCACCGCACGGCAGGCGGCCGCCGCCGCGGCAGCAGACGGGCAGGCCGGGCAGCACGCGGGGCTGCGGGAGTGCCTGTCGCTGCACCTGGCCGCGCTGCAGCTGCTGGAGCATGCGATGGAAGCGCAGGCCGGCGGTGCAGCAGCCGGCGATGCTGAGCCAGGGGCGGCTGCTGACCTGGCAGCTGCCGCGGTAGAGCTGCAAGCGGATGCAGCGCTCAGCATGGACACAGTTGAGGAGGCGGCGGCAGCACTAGACAAGGCAGGGCAGGAGCCGTCCCCAACCGCCGTCACGCCGGCGGCGGCAGCGGTGGCGGCTGCAGAGGCCTCCCTGCCTGACCCGTGGGAGCTGCTGTATGCCGTTGCGCTGGCCTGGGGCAGGGAGGCGGCTGTGGACGAGCTGCTGGGCAACCAGGCCCGCAGCTGCCGGCTGTATGCTCGCGCGGGCACCGCCCTCAGGTGGGGTTGGGCCGGCCAGGCAGCGGCACCATGCTGTCTGGCTCAGCCCGGCTGCTGTTTGCCTGCTTGGGGTTGCGCGCGTGTGTGTGTGTGGCAGCCGAGATCCGAGATGCAACCTAGCAGAAGGCGTGCAACCTGATAACCACCCTCCCCCATGTGCCCTCTCCCCTGCGCCGCGCAGCTTCCTATGTAGCGAGGCGGCAGGGCTGGAGCTGGAGCCTCCCGCTGAGCTGGCGCCAGCCGACAGCGCACGCCTTCAAAAGTATGCTGCCGCCACTGCCGTGCGCTGGGCAGCATGCGCGGCGGCTACAGCTTCCACAGCAGCCGAGTGCAATGAGGGCGCTGCTGGCCGCCCGATGCACAGCCTTGCTGTGTAAGGCGGCGGCTGGGCAGTGAACGCCTTACTGCCGAGTTCGCTGCTGCTCCAAACCAATTTTGGCCAACCTTACCCTTCACCCGTCTGCCCTCTTTTGCAACCACCTTTTGCAAGCCGCCGCTGCGGCGCCTCCCTGAACAGTATTCTCCCTCCCAACCAACCTCTCCCGATTCGCAGCCGCTTCTGCCCTGCTTGCATGCCACGCACCAGCCGGCCCCATGTTAGCGGGCCCCCAATGTTTTCCTGCCGTGCACCACTACAAGTGTGCCACCTCTGCACCCTGTACTCTCTCCCACACGCGAGGGCCTCCCGGTTGTGCACCCCGCCTGTTGTATCATGCCGCGCCTGCTATGCCTGGCTCTGCTTTATTCATCCCCATCTGCTTCCTGTTCGTGCAACACACGATGCCATGGCAAACAGAGCAGTGCAGTCAGTCACTGAGTGTCAGGCAGGGGAGCAGGCTGTGCTATGTCTCCCGGCAAATCAAATCAGAATTGTGGTCATGTGCACGCCTGGCAGGCACGTGGTACGGTCCCAAAGGCTGTAGCCACAGCCTTCTGACGTGTGGCGCTCCTGCCGCCGCGCTTTGAGCTGCCCAGGCCCAGCTGTTTTGCTGCGCAAGCCCTTCAGATCGTGAGGTGCTGACGCAACAGCTGCCTGGCCAGTGCACCCGCGCCGGAGGCCTTGTAGATGAGGGAGAGATTGTACGCCGCGTCCCGCCGCAGGTCAAAGGTGGCACCTGTACGAGTTGAAGGGGGGACACAGAGCGTGCGTCGGGAACGACTCAGCACCTGGTGGGGCATCCGGGTGGTCAGTGCGCCCCTGCATCAGAACCCATTCAACGTCCCAACATCCCACGCCTGCCAGCAGCGCACCCGCGGCAGCGGCGGAGGGCGGCGGCGCCGACTCCAGCACCCGCTCGTAGTAGGGCACCGCGATGTGCAGCAGGCCTAGGTGGTGCGCCGCCCGCCCCAGGTTGTAGGCCGCCTCCTGGGGGTTGCGCCTGCGGGTGAGTGGGGTGGGGTGGACATGGGGCTGCTGTTGTGCTCCTGCAGGAATGCCATCGGGCTCCTTCAAGCTTCGATGGACCACAAGCCCACCCAGCCCCAAGGCATCCAGACATACCACCCATCTGGACATACTGCACACCCATCCGGACATACCGCCCACCTGCAGTCGCCGTACTCCTGCAGGAAGGCAAAAGCCTGCAGCACGGCGCGGTGCCGGTCCGCCACCTTCTTGGTGGCCGCCTGGTTGATCAGCGCGGCAGCGATGCAGAGCAGGACCAGGGGCTCGTTGGGGGACACCCTGCGAGGGGGCGGACAGCAAGTCAGGGGCCTGGTAAACGAAAGCAGGGAGTGGGCAGCATACACCCCCACGCCCGTTGCTCTGATGTTGGGACTGTGCCGCCTGTGCCCACTGCTGCAGGCGGCCAATGACCACACACACAGTTGAGCTTCAGCGCCTGTTGATGGCGCTCACCACGTGCCTACAGCCTGACACCACCACCAGCCGCACCTGTAGGCGTGGAAGTACTCGCTGAGCGCCTCCGGGTAGCTGGTGTTGAGCAGGTGGCAGTGCCCCACCATGAGCATCAGCGGCAGGCAGGTGGGGTGGCGCTGCCGCAGGGGCGCCAGGAACTTGGCCGCAGCGCGCACGCCGCCCGTCTCCGTCAGGTATCTGCACTTGGTGAGCGGGGCGGTTGGCAGTCAGGGCAGCTGGCATCAGCCAGATCAGCATGCCTACCAGCTGTCGAGCTTCGCCGCCCTGGCACTGGCACTATGTCCGTTCAATCTGGCTCAACCAAACGCGCCCGCCCGGAGCGGCGGCTCACCTGCCAAACGCGCCCCACACCAGCGGCGCAAAGGGCCAGCGCAGCGTGACGGGGCGCAGGCTCTGCATGGCGGCCCCAAAGTCGCGCAGGCCCAGCAGCGCCTCGAAGAGCAGCAGGCGGACCGCGTCCTTCTTCCACCTGTCTGCCCACCTGCACAAGGTGGTAGGCAGGAGGCAGGGCTGGAAAAACGTGACATGTCAGTCGGGTTGGGTGGTCGGGTTGGAGAGCGGCAGGCGTACCGGGCCGTGCAAAGCAGGGGGTTGCACTACTCGCGCAGCGGGCAGCCGGCACGCGCCCAGCGCACCGCTTGCCGCACACGTCCAACGCGGCCTGCAGCAGCTCCCGTGCCTCCTGCCACTGCTTCTGGCCCAGCAGCACCTGCGGAGTTGCAATACAACCAAGCAGGGAGCACCAGAGGTTCCTGTCGTGAGGGCCTGCCTCCACCTCCCATCCACCACCCGATCAGTATCCCTTGCCCCAAGTCCCGCTGGCCCGCTTGAGCCGTCTGAAGGCGATGCCACCCACGCCAAGCCGCCTGCCTGCCCGGGCTGCCAAACGCCGCACCTGCCCGGTTTGCAGCAGCAGGTTGAAGGCGGGCTCCTCCTTGAGCAGCTCTCGCATCACCAGAGCGCTGGGGCCGGTCTCGTCCTCGCCTGCGCGGAAAACAGTCAACACGCCACCTCAACACAGCTCAGAATGCACTTCCGGTCCCACAACTGTTGTGAGGCATTGTGCAGCGCACGTAAGCTGTCCCCCCATGCCGCCGCCGCCCCCAGCACGTCAGCCAAAGGCGACCGAAAGTTGTTCATGTGCACACCTTCGCTCTCGGCGCCCGACACCGCTCCCTGTGCCGCCAGGATGGCTGCCGCCTTTTCGTCAAGCTCTCGGATGTGTTTCTTGCGGCGGTCGTACTTCTGGTAGCCCACAAACACGCCGCCTGGGCGAGGGGCAGGCAGAGGGACGAAGTGGGTCTTACAGGGGCGAAGTGGTCCTCTCAGCGGAGCACCGAAAGCGCTTGGCACCCAGTGCAGCAGCATCCGCCCGGTGTGACCCAAGCAATGGGCACCTGATGCACCACTGGAGTCAAAACCGCACACCAGGAGTACAGCCAGCACAGAGCAACCTCCTCTGCGCCCCGCGGCGTTAAATGCGCCCCTCAGCTCAGCTTGCCAGAGATCAAGAGCCAACAGCAGCTCACCCTCCTCCTGCGCCCCGCGGCGGCTCATACGCTCCCCCAAGTACTTGAGCCGCTTCTGCAGCTTGCGGTCCTCCTCGCCAACCACCTGTGTGGGGAACGAGCCGTGTGAGTGACGGACCCGGCCCCCAGCTTACAACTTGTTTGCACAGCGTGCCAACCTGGCAACTGCTGCCCCAGCGTGCAACCAAACGACCCAGGGTACCGTGCCTGGCGGTGCTCCGCGTCTAGCGCGCGCAGCGTGGCGCCCAGTACGGGCAGCGTGACGTCCAAGAATGCGTCCTGCACCACACAGGGGGTGAGTGGGGGAGGTCGGGCAAGACACACAGCACACGCAGCATGGGCAGCAACGCATGCTCTGTTCCGTCCGCAGCAGCTGCGCACGTGTCAGAAGAAAGAAAGCAGGACAGAGGGCAACGGCCGGCGTCAGAACAGGCAACCAGCACACAGGCCCGCCATCACCCCGCACTCACGCTCTTGCCGCAGGCATACAGGATGTTGGCGCGGTGCAGCACAAACG
This sequence comes from Chlorella sp. Dachan, assembly GCA_006782975.1. Lineage (NCBI taxonomy): Eukaryota > Viridiplantae > Chlorophyta > Trebouxiophyceae > Chlorellales > Chlorellaceae > Chlorella > Chlorella sp. Dachan. The sequence continues at coordinate 1,147,020 of RRZL01000027.1, read as the reverse complement.
CGTAGGCCGCTGCGTGGTCGGCAGGCATGTCCTGAGAGCGCACCAGCTCTTCCAGCTCATCCAGGACGCTGCAGCGAGCAAACCAGGTTGGAATGCCAGGTTGGTTCACAAACTGCAGCCATGCGCTGCTCCAGACACCCGAGGCACGCTTGCATGCACGCCCCCCACCCCGCTGCCGCATTAACCTGCTGCCCATATGCCACAGCCAGCGTTCAAGCCACCCACAGCCCACGCTCACCGCTCGGCCTCTGCAGTCTGGCCTAGCTCCCGATGCTGCTCGGCTAGCGCCACCACTGCGTCGATATAGCCTGGATGGTCTGGACCCAGCTGCTGCACCACGGTTTGGTACACCTGCAGCAAGATGCATGGGTGCGGGTGGCAGGTTTTACTTAAGGGGTCGGGCTAGGAGGCGCAGTGCAAACAGAACCCCTCCTGCGCACACTGCAGCATGGCCAGCTGTCGCAGCTGCCCAGCCACCTAAATGTTACATGGTCGACACAGGCAGCCCTGCGCAGCAGCACAGTTGCAGCTGAGCAGCAAAATGTGCCAGCCTCACGTTCAGCGCCTGCTCCGGCTGGTTGAGGGAGCGGTGGCAGAGCGCCAGGCGCGCCCACACCTCGGGACCGCTGACCTCCGGCTGCTCAGCCAGCGCCCTGCAATGAGGAGCAGTGCGCAAGTGGGCCGAGGCAACACACATGCCAGCAGGCCTGATGCAAACCTGTGAGCACCACGCCGTCAACAACCCAGCTCAAACCCACTCAAGCCCCTTGGAGCGGCACCTGAAGAAGGGCAGCGCCTTGTCGTGCTGGCCCACATTGAGCAGCACGCTGCCGGCATCCATGTACAGGTCGGCAAACGCATCCACCGGCTCCTGCAAAGAGGCACGAGAAGGACATTGAAAGGACAAAGGTATCAGCTCAGCGTCCATGTACAGGTCGGCAAACGCGTCCACCGGCTCCTGCACAGATGCATGAGAAGGACAATCCACAAAATAAGGGCGTCAGCTAAATTTCCACGTGCAGGCCGGCAATTGCGTCCACCGGCTCCTGCACACCCAGATTCCATGCTGCCAGTGTTGAATCCCCTCGCGAGACGGAGCAGTGCACACGCTGGCTACGAGCACCGAGAAAGCTGTGGGCCACAGGCCAGCTGCAGGGATGCTCCAGGCAGTCGCTTTGCCACGACTCGGCGCGTATCAGGCTGCAAGGCATGATGTAATCATCCTTGCCTGCAGCAGGGCGCTGAACTCCTCGGCGGCGGCCGCCACGTCACCCAGGTACGCATGCGCTGCGCCCGCTTTGACCTGCACGGGGTCGCAGTGCATGCCATACGGGTTACGCTGGCGCAGCTCGCAGCTTGCAAGTGCACGAAACGGGGCGCCTCTATGGTCTGTAAGGTTTGCAACTTCACTTGCTGGCGGCTGTCAACAGCAACAGCCAAGCCCATGCCCTCTCGCCTTGAGGTCCACCGGCAGCTGCTCATCGGGTGCCAGCAGCTCCCGCTCCGCACGCTGACAGATGGCCAGGGCGGGGCCCCACTGCCCCGCCTCGCAATACAGCTCAGCCAGGATGTTGACATGGGTGAGGTCGGTCTGCAGGGAGGGCGGGCAGCTGGGCAATGGGAAGGTGCGGACAACTAGACCATCCGCTTGCATGCACTCGGCGTCTCCAGCAACAGGCCACGCTCCAACCGACTCCCACACACCGTATCCACGTCTTCCGCCAACGCAGCCAGCACTCGCCTGGCATCAGAAGTTGAAAACGTGCGCCTGCAACCGGCGTCCGGCGCTCTTGCACACCCTCCGCCCCCCACCCACCCACCCGCCACACTTGCCTGGCCCGGGAAGTTGGAGATGTGTGCCTGCAGCACCTGCACCGCCTTCTGCGCCTGGCCGGTGCGGTGGAACAGGCGGGACAGCGCCTTGGGCACCTCGCTGTGGTCGGGGCGTGCGGCTTGCACCTGCAGGGCAGTGTGTCCAGGATGGACTGCGTGTGTCCACCCACCACTGGAGGCACACGCCGACCACGTGCACCATGCAATGGCCCACTGCATGAATCTGGCCCACCCCAACACCATGCAAGGGCCCACTGCATGAATCTGGCCCACCCCAGCATGCCTGCTTCAATTCGGCCCACCTGCTCCAGACCCTCGATGGCTTTGCGGTTCTCGTCCATGTCAGCGTACAGCATGGCCCGGTCGTAGCGGGCATCAAGGTCTTCCTTATCGCGCCTCAGGATCTGCAAACCAGCAGGGAAACAGGGGCCGGGGAGCATAACACAAGCACAAGGTCCTCCTTGTCACGCCTCAGGATCTGATCTTAACAGAAAGCGACCAACAGGGAAACACGGGCCGTGGAGCACGACAGAGGTGGGCGGAGGAGGGCCGGCTGGCGCAAAACCATCTCCACCCTAAAACAGGTTGCACCGCGAGCAGCGCCAGTTGCGGCGCATGAAGGGCATTGCCAGCCTGTCCTTCACCCACCCGCCCACCTGGGTGTGGCAGTAGATGGCCTGCCGCACCAGGCCCTGCTCCGAGGACAGCTGGGCCAGCCGCTTCCACAGGCTGATGTCCTTGGGGGTGAGGTGCGCCGCAATCATATAAAAGTCGAGGGACTGCGCACAGGTGGCGGCGGTGGTGGTGTGTGGATGCGTGGGTGTGTGGGTGGGGTGCGGGGGGTGACGGCCAGTTTGCAGCAGCTGGAAGCAGCCTGGGTGCAGGGCTGCATGGGGCAGCAGGGTGAAGCCAGCCTGTCCTCCCCAGCCCTCATGCGGCTGGGCACCGCGGCGCGCAACCAACGCCAGCCCCTGTGAGCCGCTTGCCTTCTTCACGTCGCCCACCGCCTCGTGCAGCAGGCCCAGGGTGTGGTACGGGTCGGGCAGGTTGGGGGACATGCGGATGACCTGAGGGGAGCAGAGGGGAGCAGAGGGGAGCAGAGGGGAGAGGCTGGATGGGCATGTCTCTGGGGAGACTGGCCAACATGGGGAATGCTATCGGTGGCGCAACAAGGAAGGAGTAGACAGGGGCAAGTGGGACTCTGGGGAACAGGAGGAGGGCGAGCACCCCTGGGCGGGAAGCTTGCCCCACCGCCGCTTGCAAGCGCAGGCCAAACCGGCACCGCCGCCAGCAGCCTCGTACTCCTCGGCTCACATCCATCAGCTTGGCGATGGCCTCGTGGTGCTGCCCCGTGGCGTACAGCAGGTTGGCCTCGCCCAGCAGCACCGACACGGCTTCAGGGATGTCGCGCCGCTTCACGCCCCGTGCGTCCGCCTTCTTCCTGTGGACGAGCGAGGCCAGTTGGAAGGGCAGAGTGTGGATAGGTAGCAGTGCTCAAGGGCAGACACCGCTGCAGGGATGTCGCGCTGCTTCACGCCCCACGCATGCGCCTTGTTCCGGTGGAGGTGAGAAGCAGGGGCAGCCACTATTGGAGTCCCCAAGCAAAGCGCCTGCACCGCATGCAATCTACATCTCAGGCAAGCCACAGCTGTGGAGATGACACAGCATGCAGTGCCACGCGCAAGGGTCCTACTGCCACCCTGCCTATCAGCCCATTCTCCTGCAGGTTGTGGCACACAGCCTCACCTCCACCGCTGCTTGTTGCGCTGCTTCTTGCGGTTGTTGGCGGGCTGCAGCCCCATCTGCTCCGCCAGGTCGTCGTCCCAAATCTCGTCCACGCTGCACGAGTGGCAGTGGGACCAGGGGGGAGGGGAGCCTCAGCACAGCGATGCTGCACTCAGTGGGGGAGCCTCAGTGGAGCCACGCTGCATTCAGTGCGGGAGCCTCAGCAGAGCGGTGCTGCACTCAGTGACGGAGCCTCAGCAGAGCGTGCTGCACTCAGTGAGGTAGCCTCGGGTGAGCCATGCCGCAGGGCCCATCGACGCTGCAGCCCATCCACTGCCAGCGCAGGCGAGCCCTCCCGCTAGTGCATGGCGGAGGCATGCACGATGGCTGGATTACCGCCAGCTCCAGACAGCAGCACCACCTGCACCCGCCCACCTGGCCCCAAAAGCGCTGGCGCCCTTGCGGGCGCGCCGCCCCTTCTTGCCCTTTGGCTGGGCGGCGCTGCTGGGCCCCGCCTGGTCCTGGTCCGTCTGCATGGCCACGGCCGCTGCATCCGCCGCATGCTGCCCGGCTGCTGGCAGCCGCTCTTCCTGCATGCCTCTAGGCTGCCCCTGCTGCTGCTGTTGCTGCTGCTGGCCCTCGTATTCCTCCTCCTCCTCTTCTTCCTCCTCTTCCTGCGCGCCATGGGCCGCCGCTGCGGCAGCCGCCCGACGCTCCCGCCGGTGCTCCCGCTTGCGCTGCGCTAGCACCTCAAACGCCTGCCGCCCCAGCGCCTCCTCCCGCTCCATGCCTGCGGGAGCGTACCAGGCAAGGCGCGGGCTGGGTTCAGTGTGCACAGCCAGCGCGCAAACTGGCCTGGGGCAGGCAGCGGGCTGCCTGGCCCACGTGGCTTCCCGGTTGCAGCCGCCTCGCAGCACCCGACACTGTGAGGAGGCGTCGTGCCAGCAGCCAACCTGAGCCAAGGTTAAGCACTAGGCTGGATAACACAGCGACCCCGAAAGGTCAGCCCCAGTGCGCACCCGCCAGCAGGGCCATGGGGTCTAGCGCGCCCTCGCCCTCCCCGAAAATGTCGGCCACAACCTCATCGTCCTCCTCCTCTGCCGGGAACAATTTGCGGAGACGTAAGCGGCATGGTATTGTTGGGCAGCGAGCAACCGCATGGAGCAGTGACAGCTTGTCCAGCGCCCCAGGAAGCGGCAGGGAGCGGCGCCCGGGAGCGCGCAGCTGTCGGCGCCTGCGGCAGCTGTCGGCGCCTGGCGGGCGGGCGGGGAGGGCAGCACCCACCTGTCGTGGCACCCTGCAGGTAGGCCTCCTCGTCTGTGCCGTAGGCCTGCTGCAGGAACGCCTCCTCGTCTACGTCAGAAGGAATGAACTCCTCGTCTGAAGACGCCATGCCGCCTCACGCCCGCCGGCAGCGGCACTCGGCGGCGGCGGCCGTGGTGGGAGCAGGCAGCGAGCCCTCAGGTGGCCTGCACAATCGTTGAGGCGGCCGTGCCCACGGCGCCTGCACCCAGGAATCACGTGGCCGTTTTATCAGAAAAGCAACAGGAGCAGCGAAGCGCCGCAAGCGCCGGCTGGCCCAGGCAGACGGTGGCGGCGGCGGCAGCCTGTGGCATGCGGCTGCCGGACAGGTCGTGCTTGCATCGCGATCGTGCAACGTTTCTGTCGACTGCCATCACCTTGGGCGCCTGCCAGGAGCAGCAGGCTGCAAGTGCCGCAGGCTGCAAACGCCAGGAGGCTGCCGAAGCTGCTCGCTAGCAACCCAGTCAATTTGCCAAGTTGCACTGCACCGTGCTGGGGCGCGAGCGAGCTCACTGAGGCACCCCCGATCGCTGCATTTGAGGCACGCCTGCGGTGCTCCCCTGCTGGACGGGACGGCGCTCACAGGCGGTCCCCGTCGTAATCCGAATTGCTGCATCCCCCCAGCAGTCCGGGCAGCCCCACAAGGACACAGCCTTTCGTGAAGCGTGCTGGCGAGACTTACCGCTCTCGGCGGCCCCCTGCAGTTTGAGCAGGCGGTGCACAACCCTCTGCCCAGCGCGATCAGGTCGCTGGGCACTAGGCGCGCGCCGGGACGTCCAAAAGGCGCTCCGCCTGCTCCCAGCTCCCTCCAGGTGCGACCTCAACTCTGCAGCAGATCGCTGGCCCTGTGCGTGCGGCTGACAGGCCCAGGGCCGGCATCCTGCCCCTCGCGCCTGTCCGTGCGCTGCCGCCGCTCACCTTGCCTGGGCGCCCGCCCTGCTGCAGAGCTGCCGGCCGCCATGGCGCCGCCTGGCAATGATGACGACGTGTGGTTTGAGGTGTGTTGGGGAGGAGGTGTCAGCCCGCTGCGTCGCTAGGCAGGGCCAGCCTGCCCGCTGTGCAGCCGCGTTGCTTTGGGTGCTGGGCATGGCTGCCCAGTGCGCCGCACCGTATCGCTACTTCCCTCCCGTTTCTGCAGGACTATGACACCGACATGAGCGACGGCTCGCAGCCCAGCCAGCCGGAGGGCAGCCCCTTTGCCAGCGATAGCGACGACGATGAGGGCGGCGCCCGCAGCGGCCAGAGCAGGTGGGGTGCTGCCTGCGCCAGAACCAGCCGCTGTGTGCTGGGCCGCACGGCCATGCTGCCTGCGCATGTGTTGCCGGCAGCCATTGATAGCGGCATGCCGCTGGGCGCTGCTGCTGGATCCCTGCCTGCCTCGCCGTGCGTTGCCTGCACCCACATGGCCCTTGCCCACTGCGCTACCCTCCCACCCGTGAACCCACCCTCACTTCTGTGTCTGTGCCATTTTTTTCCAGCAGCAGCGGCGACGAGGACGACGGGTTTGAGGAGCGCGGCGTGTCGGAGGGGCGGTCAGACGTCAAGCGGCGGCTGTACACGATCCTGGACAAGCAGAGCCTGCGCCGCGTGCAGGTGCTGCTGCCGCCGCGGCTGATGCTGTGAATTGCAGCAAGGATGCGGTTTCACTGCCCCCGCCATTGAGTGTGACCGAGACAGTACACATGCGTCTTGCAGGGCGGAGGGAAGCTGCCGCGCCCCACTCTGTGCACACCTGCCTTGACTGCAGGACGAGGCGCTGTCGCAAGTGCAGAGCATCCTGGGGTGCAGCACCACCACCGCCCGCGCCCTGCTCATCTTCTTCTCCTGGGATGCAGAGGCGGTGCTGGGTGAGCGTGAAGGGGGGGAGGCAGGATGGGTGCTGTGGCGGTGCTGCATCAGCGCCGGAGCTGTCTTTGAGTTGGTGCTGCCACGGCGGTGCACAGCCGTTGGCAGGAGCGCTGCCAGATCGTGCCAACGTGTCTTCCTATCCTGTTCTGCAGGCACAATAGCGGAGCGCGGCCAGGACGAGGTGTACAAGCGGGCGGGGCTGCTGAGCCAAGCAGACGAGAACTTTACGGCGGCGGCGGGCGGCAGCGGCAGCGGCGAGGTGCGCTGCTGGGTGCATGGGCGGCTGTCGTCGCTGGCTGGTTTGAGGAAGGGAGGCGGTGGGACCTGTCGTCGACTGCGCTCAACAACAGTAGCAAACTGCCGCTGCTAGTCGTGAGGAGGGTTCCACACGCAGGTTCCCAACTGTGCATGTGCTGTGCGCTGCCGCAGGTCACCTGCATGGTGTGTATGTCTGAGGTGGCGCCCGCAGAGGCCACCACCATGGAGTGCGGCCACACCTTTTGCAACGACTGCTGGCGCGAGCACATGCGGTGAGCGGCTCAAACCGCACACGTCTGGCGGCGTTGCTATACAGCTGGGCGCATCCCGGGGGGGAAGCCGCTCCAGGCCGCTGTGGTTGAGTAGCCTTGTTGTTGAGTGCCCTTGCTCCCCCCGCTGTGCCGCCGTGCTGCAGCATCAGCATTTCGGAGGGCATGAGCCGGCGGCTGCGCTGCATGGCGCCCTCCTGCGGCGTGGTGTGCGACGAAGACAAGGTGGGCAGCAGCAGGGTGTGGGCGGCCTGCAGCGCAAGTGCAGCCTGGTTGTGGCAGCAAATGTGGTGTTCCCCCCTCCATACATACTCCCCCTTGTGCCACTCACGCTGCCGGTCGCTCCCCTGCACTCCCTGCAGGTCAAGGCGCTGCTGAAGGGCAACAAGGAGCTGCTGGCTAAGTACGAGCAGACGCTGCTAGGTGGGGCACACGGCACTGCAGGGCAGCCTCGGCTTGCTTTGCGCAAAGAATGGAGCGCACACAGGTCTTGCTTGGCGGTAGTTGTTGCACAGTTTGAAGCAGGCGCAACATACCCAGGCAGGCTTGCAGCTGTGTCGCTCATGCTGATGGGGACAGCCCTCTTTGTCTGCTGCGTGCAGAGTCGTATATTGACGACAACAAGCGCGCCAAGTGGTGCCCCAGCGTGCCACACTGCGGCCACGCCGTGCGCTGCAAGGAACCGCACTGCGAGGTGGGGCGGGATGCATTTAGCCCTTTTCTGCATCCTTTCAAGTACACTGCTGCCCAATGCGGCCAGGCTGCGGCCCTGCAGCCCTGGTGGTGCGGCACTGCACGGATGAAGCAGGCTCCTGCCTGAACCTCTGCTTGCCCACCCTCCTCATCCTCCTCCCACAGGTGGAGTGCACGTGCGGGCACCAGTTCTGCTTCGCCTGCTGTGAAGTGCCGCACTCGCCCTGCACCTGCGACATGCTGCGAGACTGGGAGCAGGTGGGCCGCGGGGCAAGGGGTTCTCAGCTCCCGTTTTGACAATCGTGCAGCACACTGAAGCAGGAGGGGCACAGAAGTAGGGGCAATGTTGCCGCAAGAAACAACATATTTTCACCATGTTTGCTGCCGCCTTCAACCCCCAACCATCCCTGCAGCGCATGCGGGACGGCAGCGAGACGAGCAGCTGGCTGAACGCCAACACCAAGCCCTGCCCCAAGTGCAGCAAGCCAGTGGAGAAGAACGGCGGGTGGGTCCCCGGCTGTTTTGAGGGCTATTGAGTCTGGGGGGATGCTGTGATCACTGCGGTGCGGGGAGCGCAACCCTTTCTAGTTTGCCACGTGAGGAATTTTCACAGAGCCGGCATGCAGCCCATTCCCGGCCTCTGAGCCGCACTGGCCCCCTCCCTCTCGCCCTGCAGCTGCAACCTGGTGCTGTGCCGCTGCGGCCAGGCGTTCTGCTGGCTGTGCGGGCAGGCCACGGGGCGCGCACACACGTGGACAGTCATCGAGGGCCACTCTTGCGGTGAGCGGCAGGCCTGCAGACCTGGCTCACCTGGTGTTTCACTGCGTCTATTGCGGGCTACAGAAGCCGTGTGGGCGATTGGGCTTGCTGAGCTCGTCTCACTCCATGCCATTCGAGATGTGTTGTTAATGCCATCACCCACGCTACCGCCACCTTCCTTGCCTGTGCCCAGGCGCCTACAAAGAGGAGGCGGAGGCGCGAGCCAACGAGGCGCAGCGGTGAGGGAAGCAGATGAGGGCGCCTGTCTGGTCACACTGGCAGCATGCGTGGCCCCTGCGACCTGCTTCTGCACGCCCACAGTCCCTAACCCTGATGTCGGCTTCCTTTCCGTCTTGTGTGCACAGCAACCTGAAGCGCTACCTGCACTACCTGACGCGCTTTGAGGCCAACCTGCAGGCCTGCAAGCTCGAGGAGAAGCTGCGCAAGGTGTGGCAAACAATGCTGTGACGAATATGTGGGGGCTGCCCCTTTGCAGCAGCCATTGGCAAGCTGGAGGAGAAGGCGTGCAAGGCATGGGGGCAGGGTGGCCGAGTTGTGTGGGTTGTACGGCAGCTTGCAGATTGCAGGCCTGCAAGCAAGCAAGCAAGCATGCTTAGAAATTGCGCGCCCAAGCCGGCAAACCTCCCTTTGCTTCGACACCCACGGCTGTCAGGGCACGGTTGTTACGAAGATGTGAGAGACGAATGCCTCCCTTGTCAACCCGCATCGCATGGCCACGCCCCCATGCCATCCACCCGCAGGACTGTGAGGGCAAGGTGGACGCCGCCATGGAGACAGACGCCTCGCTCTCCAACTTCTCCTGGCTCACCGACGCGCTGCAGCAGCTGTTCCTGGCACGAAAATGCATGGCCTACAGGTGCGAGGCGGCCTTGGGTTGCGGACCACACAGGGGCTTGGGTGCGTGCGGCTGCGAGGGCACCGCGCGGAGTGGCCGCTGCCCCAGTGCATATATGGGGTGAACCACGCGTGCAAGCCTCCCACCCTCCCGCCCTCCTGCACCCTTCCTTTGCCGCCGCAGCTACATCTTTGCCTTCTACATGTTTGGCCAGAGCATGTTCAAGGAGGACTTCACGCCAGCGGTGGGTGCCTGTGCAGGGGGGCAAGGTTAGGGTGGGATGCGGCAGAGCAGGGTTCAGCACCATTGATGGCCTTGCTGGCGGTGCTGCATGTTGCTCAACGCCATTGCCCCGCCCCGTTCAAGCCTGCTGCGCCTCACTGCACTCTGTACCTCCCTCCGCCCCACCACCGCCAGGCCAACGCCATCAACCAGGCACTCTTTGAGGACAAGCAGGGCCAGCTGGAGGCGGAGGTGGAGCGGCTCAGGTGCGCAGCACCACTCCCCAGCAGGGCCCAGGATCTGACCGGCAGCTGGCTGTTGCCGTGCTAGCACTGGCGAGGCTTCCTACCTCTTGCTGCACTGTCCCGCCCACAGCCGGCCGAATGCTGTCTCGTGTGTGGTGCTTCGCCTCCTCACCCGCTCCGCAGCCAGCTGATTGACTTTGAGTGTGGTGGTGACGAATTTCCGCGCTCCTTGTTCCCTACTTGCTCACCTCCTCTGTTCCCACTCACTGCCCCGACTATGCAGCCAGCTGATTGAGAACCCGTGGCCGGTGGGCAGCGCCTCGGAGCTGATGCAGCACCGCATGGCCATCATCAACCTGGCAGCCAACATTGACACCCGCATCCAGAAGATGTACGAGGTGAGGACTGGCACACGCACAATTGAGCTACATGTGTCCTCGTGCGCAGCTTAGCAAGGCGAAGGACTGCGCACACGCATCCTGAGATGACAGCTCGATTGCAGCTGGTCTCCTCCGCATTTGGTGGATGGGGGCCAGTGACCGCCTGTTTCCGAAATGCTCCATGCTCTTCTGGGGCTTATTTATCAGGGGTAACCTGCGCCTCACACTGCATCGCCAGCACACACACGCCACACTCCCCCCAGGTCATCGAGTGCGACATTGCGCCCCAGGTGGCCTCGCGAGCCGTGAACGTGGCGCCATACAAGGTGCGCCGCCTGCTGTGGCCCTGCTGGGAGGAGCTCGCTGGGCAGAGCTCGCTCGGCAGACCTTGCTGGGCAGACCTGCTTCTTCTTCACGCATGGTGGATGTGTAGCTGCCTCTGCTGCTGGTGCGTGTTGGCGTGAACTGCCTGCTTCGGCTTGTCCGTATGCCGCTGCCGCTGCGGTGTTGCATCCTGCCCCCCACCCCACCCCGCTGCACTCCCTCTGTGCCACCACCGCAGGGCAAGCACGCCCAGGGCAGCGGCGGCGAGGCGGCGGCAGACATTTACCGCCAGGCAGCAGCGGCGGACCCGGGGCCGTCCACCAGCGGGCGGGCGGCCCGTGGCGGGGGCACTCTGCATGCGCATGGTGAGCTCAAGATGCATGGGTAGGCACTTCCAGCATCTGTTGTGCTTGCAATGTTTTCGACATTGTTCCCCTCAATCCCCTGGCCGCTGGTGATGTGCTCTGCAACCACCTATGTCCCCCAACCCTCGTGCAGAGGTGATCGATTTGACGGATGACAGCAGCCCAGTGCCCCCGCGGCGGCGCGGAGCAGCAGCCTCGCCACTGGGCAAGGGCAAGCGCAAGGCGGGGTCGTGACAGGACGGCTTGCCTGCTGGTGTATCCCGGGAGCCTGCACTAGGCCCTGGCATGCGTCTCCCGCTCTGCCTCTCTCTCCCTCTCCCTCTGTCTTTTCTCCCTGTGTACACTCTAGCAGTCAACTTCCGTGCAGTTCCGCACTTTCTGTACACCCTTAAACGTCCCTGAGCCTCTCAAACACATCCAATCTGGCCTTGCCTGCTGCTCCTGCTGAGCTTTCCCTCGCCTCCCTCACCAATGTTACGTTCGCTACTGAACTACAAACAACTACATGCAATAACAAGCAAGCACATGAGTGGTTGCGAATGGTTGGCCAATTGGGCTAGCAAGCAGGGCCCACATGTCAAGCGCTCGGGCCGCTGGAGGCAACGTCTGCCTGCCATCTCTGCTTGCGTCGCGCCCGCCAACCTGCCCAGCCTTGGGCCCCCCCTGGGCGCAGCGCCCCTCACATGATGGCGCACTGCTCCTCCGAACCCGACTCGGAAAAAAAGGCTGTGGCGGGGCCCAAGTCCTGGTCCGCTGCAATGCACTCTGCGCTGGTGCCGGCAGTCGCTGCTGAGCACTTCATCAGCTCCGCAAGCGGCAGCAGTGCGGACACATCCTCCTGCGCAGGGTGGAAGGTGTACTGGAGCAGTGAGGGGATGGCGTGCGGAGGCGGTCTGGGAGGGTGCCTGGCTGCACCTGGTGGATTTACTGGACTTATCTTAGCTGCAGGGCACGACTCCTTTCACCCGCCCATCTCACAAGAGCGAGCACAGAACCAGCGCAGAACCAGGGGGGCAGACAGCAGCAGCAAATGCCCAGTTGGCAGCCACCTGCCTGTGTGGTTGGGTGCTCGGCATCCAAGCCGGACATGCTCAGCGTGCGCAGGCTGTTGGCTGCGGCCGCCAGGCTGGGCTCCACAGATGGCAGGTTCGTGCCCAGCAGGTTCACTGCACGTGTGCGACAGCAGGGAGGGCGGGAGGCATCCACGGCACATGGACGTGGGCAGCAGCGCAGTTGCAAGGGGCACTCCAGCACCCACACAGTGCAACACAGCTGCCGCCGAGGCCATGATGACACATGTACAGCCCTGTACAGCCCTGCCCCAGCCCGCGCACAGCCCATCCCCCAAGAGCCCCTCCCTCAGACCCGCACCTTCTTGCAGACCAGTGGCATGGGGGCCAAAGTCCACGCCTTCAAGCTTGTGGGCGCCCGTCACCGCCACGCGCTTGACGCTGGAGGGCAGGTGGATGGCAGCGCGTGGCCCCTGGAAGCCGCAGCTGCGCAGGATGACCTCCTGCAGGCATCAAGGCAGGGCGGAACTTGCTGCTATTTTATGCCACAGGTGCGACATGGTGCGACAAGGCCGCTCCGGGCAGCGCTGGCGGAGCACTGCTGTCACCAGTCCAGGTGACGTCGATCCTGGCAAGCAAGTGGGCCGCACTGCCTGCCGGCCCGGGCACCACAGGTGCATGCATTCAACCCGCTTCGGGGCATGCAATGGGGCAGCATTCGGTGCGCACTTCAAGATTCTCCAGCCCCAGCAGCAGGCCCTCAGGGATGCTTAGGCCTAGAGCAGACGGCTGCTGCACAAAGAAGTGGTCGTGCACTTCGATGGCGCCGCCTGACACCACGATGCGCAGCAGGCCCTGCACACAAAGTGAGGAGCGCAGCACCGGTGGCAGTGCACTGGTGGCAGTGGCTGCGACGGAAGCGTGCTTGGGGTGCTTTTGCCCAGCACGGCACATAGCTGGCATTGTCTGCCCGCCGCGTAGCATCTGAAGCAGCCCACGTCCTGCCTTCATGCCAGCGATGGCGGGCGGCAGCTCGCGGAGGCAGCAGCCGTAGAACTCCAGGCTTTCAAGGCGCGTCAGGCTGGACAGCTGAGGGGCAAAGGTCAGGCGCTTGCTGGTGCCAAACACAAGGCCCATGCCACCGCTGGCAGGCAGGACCTCCAAAGCCAGCTGCCTCAGGGCGGTGAGGCCGCTCAGCGAGGCGGGCAGATGGGCAAAGCTGCAGGCGCAGAAGCGCAGGGACGTGAGGCGGCTCAGGCCTGCAAGTTGAAGGGCGGGGCAGGGCTGGGATGGGTTGACCGGCTGGAAGGGTGGGGCTGGTTGTGTCGAACGTGCATCGCTACAGACTAGGGGCGCTGCAAGCAGTCTGGAGCGAGTTGAAGAGCAAGCTGGTGGAGTCGCAGTCCCATGCCCCTGCCATTTTAACCGCAAACCCTCTCTGATGCACCACAAGCTCACCCGACATGTCTATGAGCTGCTCTGGAAAAGCGCCCAGGCTGCTGTTCTTGACCGCCAGCTCCTCCAGGGAGCCCAGAGCGGTGACCACCTGCACACGGGATGACCACCATTCTCAGAAGAACAGGCTGGCCTCGGCTGCTGTGGTTGCCACACAAACGTGTCGTGGAGCGTGCAGGCAGCTGGCACATACGCAGGCGTCAGGGCATGCTGTGGTGAGGCACACGCTGAGCTGGCACCCACCTCTGGCAGCTCCTCGAACCAGCAGTTGTAGAGGCGCAGGGAGCGCAGGCGGGACAGGGAGCCCAGCTGCTCCGGCAGAACGAATCGGAAGATGAGCGGGCCACCGCTGTTGTCCTCCTCCTCTCCCTCCTCCCCTTCCTCGCCCTCCTCGCCCTCCTGCTGGCCGCCCTGCCCACCGCCGCCACTCTCGCCGCCCCAGCTGAGCTCTGCAATCAGGTCCAGCTTCTCCAGCCTGCACAGGAGGCACGACTTGTAAGGCACCGTTGACAGGCATGGTCATCCATCCTCGCCCACACCTGCACTCCCACGATGACCATCCGTTGCTCTGGCCGCATGTGCCCACCTGCACGCGGCCAGCAGCGCTGCACGCTCTTTGGTCTGGTCTCACACACCTACCTGGACAGGCTGGAGACCTGGGGAGGCAGCATGGACAGGGACGGCTGCCGCACCGCCAGCTGCGTGAGCTGGGGAGCCGCAAATGGAACGGGCAGGGCGCCGGGCACTGCCGCGTTGCTCTTGAAGTCCAGCTGCCTCAAGCTGGCGAGCCTGTGTGTTGGCAGTACAGTCACTGTGGTGGTGAGGTGGATTGGTTTTGGTTCGCTGAGGGCATGCCATGCACAGCAGGGCACAGGAGTGCTGTGAGAGCAAAGCAGCTGCTTGCAGCCCAGCCCCCCACCTGCCCAGGGGGATCGCAGCTTGGGTCAGGATGGTCAAGTAGACCTCTGGATCCAAACCCTTAACCTTGGGCAGCTCCAGATTCAGCTTCAGATAGGTGAGGCTGGGTGGCAGGACAAGCATCGCCATGGGGCTGGCGGTGGTGAGGGTGAGGCGCCGCAGGCCGGCGCAGCCGGCCAGCAGCTCAGCACAGCCATCCAGCGGCTTGCAGCCCTCCAGGCTGACCTCCAGCTCCCTCAGGCCGAATCGGCAGCCTGCGCCAGTGCTTGCGCCAGCACTGCCGCCAGACGGAGCACCGCCTGCCGCCCCCAGGCCACGCAGCGCCAGCGGCACGAGCGGCGCCAACCGCTTGGCGCATTCCTCGTCCCAAGTGGAGAAGCTGAGGCTGTGGATGGCTCCCGCCCGCCTCCTGAACCAGGCCTCCGTGCCGTCAGGCTCTTCGGCTGGCGCTGAGGGAGGCGCTGCCTCCTCGGCAGGCTGTTTCAACAGCGCCTTGAACAAGCCGCCCAGCCCACCAAAGGCTGCGCTGCCGCTGCTCCCGCCCACCCCGCTGTCGCCGTCGAGCTTCAGGGTGCCCCACAGCACGGCAGACTCGCTGCTGGCGTCCAGCCAGGGCTTGCATGCCGTGGCGGCCGACAGCCTGCAGGCGGGTGGTGAGCACAGAAGGAGCCATGAGTGAGCAGCCATGCAAGCCGTTGAAGACGCGCCGCAACGTGAGCAGCGTGAGCAGGCGGCAGAGCTGCGCTGGCAGCTAGCAGGGCACCTGTCCTGCAGGCTCAGTGCAGCCAGAGTGGCATCCAGAGCGGGGGCTGGCAGCTCGGCCCAGGGAGGAGTTTCGGTGGGGGGCTGGTCGGCTGCGAGCTTCTCAGCCTCTGGCTCGCCCTGGCTCATGGGTGCACCGGGTGCCTGCTCCTGTGCCATGGCTGGTGGGGTGCAATGTGGGCTGAATGGGCCCTCGGACCCCCTTGGCTCATGCCCTGCCCTTCAGCCCCATGGCGGCCAAAGCAGCTTGCTGCCCAGCTTTCAACAGGCCTGGCCTTCATTGGATCGCAACGAGCAGCCATGGCAGCACCAAACCAAGCGGCGGTGGCGGCGGAAGCAGCGGCGGCGGAGCTCGCCGTCAGCGACGCTGGAGGCACTGGCGGCCCCAACTTCCCCGAGCCCTCGCTGATCGACTGCATCCTGTGTGCGTGGAGTAGGTTGGCGCACCAAACAAGGCAGCTGGGAGTAGTCCAAACCCGGCCAGCCTCCCTGCGTCCTGAGGGGCATCCTACTGCCACACCATGGGCATCCTGCTCTAGCTTAACCCAGCATGGCAGCAGCTACGCCAGGGCGTGCCTCTGGCGGTCGCCGCCGTCGCTCGGCCGCCGACATGGTGACGACTGCAGCTGCCTTCACCCTGCCTCCGACCTCTTGTGCAGGCGACCACCGCAACGTGTCCACCCTGTTTGCCCACTTTGAGGCGGCGGCAGCGGCCAAGCACGAGCACCTCATGCAGATGCACGCGGCGGCGATCATCCAGAGCATCCGCATGCACTCCCAGGTGAGATGGCTCATGAGCAGCGAGGGGGCAGGGATCAAGCCACACAACTTGGCCTCAAGGCTGGTGGGCAAGCCAGCTGCATGCAGGCAGGGAGACGGGTTGAGCAGGTGTGGCGCCGTTGCAATGGGGTGCCTGCTGCACTTCTTCGCTCCCCGACGCGCCGTGCTGACCCACACCGTGTGCATGGGCATGGGCAGCCTCCATGCATGCCCTCCCTGCCATGCCTGGCAAAAAAGCACCACGTCACCAACAAATGGCATGGCATGCCATGTAATGCCATATGATCCAACGGCATGCCATGCCGCCGCAGTGCGCCATACGCTGCCTGCCATGCCGGCATGGCGCCACCCACTGGCATGCCATGCGTGGCGTCCCAGCCTGTGGTGCCACGCGGACGCCGGGCCGGCCTCACCATGTCATGCCAGCCATGCTCATGCCAGCCCCTTTTCTGGCCATGCCCACGCCATGCCCCGCCCCGCCATGCCATGCCATGCTCGCACCGCCCCGTGCACACTCCTTGCCATGATGGACATGCCAATCCCTGCCATGCCGACGTGATGCCTGGCGCAGCCGCAGAGATTGCCTGCCCTGTGCAGCCTGTTTGCCCACCTGCAGGCGGAGCTGGATGTGGTGTACCCCCTTGTCGAGGCGGAGGCGTCCGGCTCCACCGAGAACGCAGCGCTCGCGGCGCGCAGCCGCCAGGAGCACGCGCAGGTCTGTCCGCGGCTCACGTGCCCATGCCCCGTTCCCCCGCTCACGCACCTCACTGTGGCATGCAGCTTGGATGTGCTCTGCCACGTGGACTGGGGAAACCAGTGTGCTGCATGGAGCGCCTTCGCTCCTAAGCAGGCATCCCACAATGCTTTGCGCTGCCTGTTCTGTGCGCCGCCCGTTGTTCTTACCCTCCCAACCCACGCGACTTAACTCTCCAGGTCGAGACCGACCTGCTCAACATATTGGCGTCTGTGGGCTGCACCCTGGGCGGCCCGCTGCCGGCCGGTGCCGCTGCCACCCTGCAGGCGGCTGTGCGCAACCTGCAGGTGCGAGGCATGGGGTGCATCGATGGGGATATCCCGGTTGGTTGGCTCGTGCACGCCACTGCTTGCCGTCGCGGGAAGAGGTCGGTAGAAGGCTGCCTGGGTTTGCGCTTGCGGTAGCCTAAGGGGGAACTTATGCACACATGCTCACATCCCATCCCCTTCATTTCTGTTTAATTTCTGTTTAAGGCCCACCTCATCGGCCACATGCTGGAGGAGGAGCGCACGCTGCTGCCCCGCCTGGCCGCGGTGAGATGTGCATTGTGAACACGCCGCCTGCCTGGGTTGTCCAAGTCAGTGGCAGTTCGATGGGCTGGCATGAAGGCGGTGCCCTTGATCGGCGCCTCTGAGCTGGCCTTCGTCTCGCGCCTGCCGAGCATAGTCACAGTGCAACCGTTCTGCATCCCGGCTGGGCCATGCAGGCGCACAGCCCCGAGGCGCTGGTTCTGCTGGGCAAGAATTTCGAGGCTGCCAAGCTGGTGGGTGACCGGGGCGGGCGGTGGAACTCCGTGAGCTGAACCTGAGGAGGGCCTATGGTGTGCATGCATCACGCCACTCAACCCTGCTCCATGGCAACTTACCTCTCCATCGCCCTCGGCCCTGCAGGCCATGTCCTTCCTGCCCCCGGCTGCCACAGCCGTGTCTGGCCTGCCCGCTGCCACGGCGCGCGGTGTTGACAGCGGCAGCCAGGTGGCTGCAGGCCTGGAGGGCAAGGCGCCGGCCCCGGCGCGTGTGGACACAGCAGAGGAGGCACCCATGGTCATGTAGTTGACGGGAGGCTGCTGGGCCCATGCGCTGCCGGCAGCTGGCCTCAGATGCGCTGCTGTCTGCTAGCGCTGGTTACGTTACATTGAGGCGGCCAGCACGCGCTGCTCTGCACTAGACCTTGTGAGCTCAAAAATGGCCGCTGAAATAGACAGCAGCTAGTGCGGCAATCAAGCAATTCGAGTAAATAAGATTTAAGCTGCGACATACAAGCCTGCCACAATAAGTTGGAGTTCAGGTGTTGCTACATGGTCACGGTACACCGCTGCTGCCGCGCGCCTGCCGCCAGCTCAGCGCCCAAAGCTGAAGCTGCTCTGCTGTGCCTGCTGGGCTGGTGCCGCCATCGGGTGCTGCTCCTCGGCATCCAGCATGTCCTCGTCGGGCAGGCGCTGGTGCCCGCTGCGCCGGTTGAACAGCTTCCGCAGGGTTGCCTTCATGCCCTGCATGATCAGAGAGACGCAGGGAGGCAGCAGAGCTGATGCACAGGCAGGCTTCCGTACCCCCCTGGAGCTGCACTGATGCGTGACTGGCCGACACCTGGCACAGCACAGCAAATCTCCGCACCCACGCTCACCCCGCCCATGCTCTGGCGCTTGCGCTCGCTGCCGCTCACTGCCGGCGCTGCCCGCCGGGGCTGCTGGTCAGCCTGTTGACCCAGGCGCTGCGGTGGGCATGGTGGAGGGGCAGGAGGAGAACAGTGAGGCATGCATCTTTTCATGAAGGCTGCTGCTGGCACAGCACAGGAGCGCAGTCAGCATGCGCGCTCCACCTGATGCTCCAGCCCTGCCCCTGCTGCTCCCGCTGCTCCCGCTCCGCCCGCGATGGCTCCTTCCTGTGCTTCAGCAGCAGATGCCAGCGGTGATGCACTGGCGAACGTCAGGCACCCTCTTGCGCAAGAGAGGGTGCCACAGGGGTGCAGCGGCAGGCGCAGACTGACAGACACATGTTTGGGTTGATTCCTCGGCACCCTTGTATTCAAGGCAAGTGCATGCAACCCTCACAACTGTCCCTTTGCACAGCGTCCGATCACCCCTCCTTTAATGACCCCAACACTTCTCACACCAGACCACCATGGTGGGCAGCAGGCACACACCCGGATCCACCAACACCCTGCCCTCTCCTCACCTTGGCATCGCTGGGCACAGCTGCGGCCTTGCCGGAGAAGAACTCAAAGCTGCAGGAGGGACCGGGTTGGGCGGTGGAGGTGATTTGGTCAGGCAATTGACCAGGGCAAGTCACATGGCAGATACACTGCGCAGCTTGCCCACCGCCCGCACCTGATCTTGCGGGGCACACCGCCGCCGGCGCCGCCCTGGTCGCCGGGGCGCAGCGGGGAGGTGAACGGGTCGTGCGGCGAGGCGCCGCCCGCCAGGATGGTGGGGCTGTGCTGCGCGCTGGCGGCGGCGTTGCGCCCCACGGTGACGGGCACGTGCGAGCCGCCAGGGGTGCGGGGCGAGCGCATGTCTTCGCCGGGCGCCGGCGCCCGCCCACCTGTCCGCAGGGCATCGGCATACGTCACATCCGGACGGCCAGAGGAGGAGGGCTGGCTCGTGCTCACTGTGGCAGGCCCCCCCACCCCTGCGGGTTGTGCAGTGAAGCTGCTGCCGCTAGTCCAGCTGCCGCGACGCCCCTGGTCGCCCCATTGCCGCCGCTCCCGGAATGCAGTGTGTGCCCCGGCTGCCGTGGCAGGCCGTGTAACCGCCCCACCGGGTACTGCAGCCCATGCAGGTGCACATGCAGTGATTTGTGGATTCCTCGGGGGCAGGTGGCAGGGCAGGTGCAGCAGCTTGCATCCAGTCCCTCCTGCCCATCCACACCGGCGCAGCTGGCCGCCCCTGGCCCACCTGCGCCGGGGCTGTAGGCGTGCAGCGCGATGACGTTGGGCAGTACCGCAGGCTTGGGCACGGGCGGGGTGCAATACATGGTGATGTAGGGGTGCTGCAGCAGCTGGGCGCAGGAGGGGCGCTGGTCCACGCTGTATGTCAGCATGGCCTTGATGAAGGACTGGCACTGGGGCGTCAGGAAGGACGGCAGCGGCGCCAGGTTGTTGGCGGTGATGTTGCGCTTGATCTCCGGCTTGTCCTTGCCCTCGAAGGGCAAGCGGCCTGCAGGGCGGGGAAGGAGGGGGGATTGGGAGGGGCGGTTGGGTGGCAGTTGCGCGCCTGCGGGGCGGCGAGGGCCTTCCGCGCTGCACAGCACACATTCCACCACACCGCACCTGTGACCAGCTCGTAGATGGTGACGCCCAGGGCCCAGATGTCCACCTTCTCGTTGGTGGGCGGGATGTCGGTGGCCTTGATCTGCCCGCTGATCACCAGGTCCACCGGCGGCAGCGCCACCACCTGCAGGGTGCGTGGGCGGGGTGATGCAGGGGAAGGGAGTGTTTTCCAACTTAACCGTGGGCAGCAAGGCGGCCCGCTGCCACCCAGCTCCACCCCTGCCCAACCCACCTCAGGCGCCATGTACTCCACCGTGCCCACAGGCGAGATGGCCGACTCCTGCCGCATGCTCATGGTCAGCCCAAAGTCTCCCTGCGGCCAGGCAGGAGGCCAGAGGGCAGAAGTGGTGAGGCAGGCGAGGAGCCGCGGCGGGCTGCATGCGTGCGGCACATGCATGGCAGCCGGGGCTGGCACCACCCGAAACCATGCGCACCAGCTTGACGCGGCCGGCGTCGTCGATGAAGATGTTCTCCAGCTTGATGTCCCTGCGACATGGTGGGAATGTGAGAACAGGGGGGTCGGCAGCCGGGCAGGGAGTGTTTCTCACGTGCTGCTCACGTGGCGAACGTGCTAACCCACAGCCATGCCGCCCTGACCATCCCACCACCCACCCGCGCCCCACCTGTGGATGATGCGCATCTCGTGCAGGGTCTTGAGGATGGAGAGGCAGGGGTAGGCCACCTCGATGGCCACCTTCTTCTCATTCATCGCCTTCTTGTCGCGCAGCAGCTTCTCCAGCAGGTCACCGCCGCCGCAGTACTCCATGACGATGTACAGGTGCGCGTCGTCGTGGAAGGCGCCGTAGTAGTCCACCACCGAGGGCAGCCTGCGCAGGTTGACAGGGGGTGACGGCCGGGTGGGGTGCGGGGGATGCGTACGTGCTGTCCATGTAGCCCACCGAGCACCCAACCGCCGCACAGCTGCCACCCAGCACCCCAGCCCCGTTGCCCCCGCCCACCCCGCCCCCGCACCGCTTGCGCATGAAGTACATCATCATGGCGATCTCGCGCTTGATGGCGCGGTACTTGGTGGCCTGCACCTTGGTCTTGTCGTACACCTTGACCGCCACGCGCCGGCCCGCGCCCAGCCGGGGGCACACCGCGCTGTAGATCACCGTGTCCTGTGGGGCGGTGGATGTGGGCATGTCAAGGTGGGCGGCTGCCTGCACCCAGCTGCGCAGGTGGCGGGACGCTGCGCAGCTTCGGCAGCTCACGGGGCGCCCGGCCCCCCGCGCCCAACCGCCTTGCGCGCACCTTGCCCTTGCCAATCTCCACCACATCCTTGAAGTCGGTCTCCCAATTCCAGTTTCCGCTCTGCGCCGGGTCGGTGAAGAAGTTTGACGGCAGGACGGGCAGGTCGTCCTGCGCCATGGCGGCGGCGGCCCGACGGGCGGCGGCGGTGGCTGGCGGGCTCCCCCCGTTCGCTGCGGCTCGCCCACCGGGGGGCGCCGACTGGCCTGCGATCCACAGGGGGCGTGGGCAGCCGGCGGTGAGGCGGGCCGCCAAACAAGGGCCGACACAACCGCGGGTGAAAATGGCGGGGCTGTTGCATTCGGCGGGCCGCCCGGGGGCCTCGTCACCGGTCCCACAACCTGTGGGGAACGCGGAGGCGGCGCCGCTGCGGCCTGGGTGCTGCCTCGGGGAGCGAAGGCGGGCACCGCCGGCTGGTGGGCTGGCTGCGCTGTGAGCGGCTTGGAGGTGGGCCAGAGGCTCGCAGAAACAGGAGGATGAGGGGAGAAACACCCGCTGAGCGCAGTCCTCATGGCGGCGGCCCGCCGCATGAGCGCGTCCAATGGTGGCCTCGGCCGTGCGAAGGATGCTGGCCCTCCTTGGCAGCATCTTCGTCTCCGTGGCTGTTACATTTCAACGCAGCCACAACTCAGTCATCCACCAGGATGAGGCCCTGCCGCCGCCGCATGGGCGCCGGCTTGGGCGGCCCCTGCTGCTCCGCCGCCGCCGCCGCCTTGCGCTGCGCCTCCTCCACCTGCAGGTGCAAACATCCCAAGTCAGCATGATGCAAGCCCATCCATGAGCTCCGCAGGCATGGCGGCAGAGGCTGGAACCCGCTCCCCACCTTGCTGCCTGCCCGCAGCACCCCCACAGCCAGCCCGGCTGCCCTCCCCCACAGCAGGCACCAGCACCCACCTTGCGCTTGTTCTCCTCCAGGATGCGCTCCATCTCCTCCTGCTGCTGCCGCCGCTCCGCGTCCTCGCGCCGCTTGCGCTCCAGCAGCATCTTCTTCTCCATCTCCACCTGGCGGGGCAGGAGGGGGTGGGTGCAGACAACGCATCAGCCGACCCATCAGCCAAACAGCAGCAGTGCTCAGCGGCTGCAGTGCACGGCCTGCTTACTCAGGGTCCTGTAACCCCCTACTGCCCCCGGCACCAGCTCCGGGGTCTGCCTCACCTGCCGCATCACCCGCTCCTCTAGCTTGGCTCGCTCCTCCTTGAGCCGCTGCGCAATGCGCAGGGCCACCTCCTCACTGGCCATCGCCGCCGCCACCCGCTCCTGCTGGGCATGAACGGTGGGTGCAGTGGTGTGGCATTGCATTGCAGTGCACAACGCACTGTGGTGCACGCAAGCCGGATCAGTGGGCACATGGCCTTTGCAACACAGCATGTGCCAGGGTGCCATGGCACTCGCTCAGCTGTCACAAACAGCAAGGCGAGGGCCCCAGCACGCAAGCGCGCACCTGCACGGCTGCCTCCACGCGCGCCGCCAGCGCTTCCTCCTCGGCGGCCTCCAGCTCCAGCTCCCGCTGCCTGTGGCAGCAAGCAGGAATGGCAAGGTAGGCTTCAACACATAGGCCAGCCAGTGGCCAGGTCAAGCCAACACAAGCAGCAAGGCAGGCATGGCGAGGGCCGAGCGCATCGCTTCAAACCTGCTGTTCTGCGCCTTCATCTCCTCATCCAGTTCTGGCCGCCGCTTTCGTAGGTTTCTGCGTACAGATCAGGGAGCGAGGTGGCCAAGCGACGTCAGATCAGGGGCGGGGGCAGCACCATTTAGACCAGTCGCACCCTAGCTAGCCGTGCGCCCGCCTGCTCACCGCTGCCGCGGCTTCCTTGCTGCACGCGGGGAGACTGGTTCTTCGTGGCCTCGTTCTCGTGACCGGCTTCTGCTGTAGGACCTGCGCCGCCTGCGTGGAGGGTGAGGGTGCGGCAGCGTTGCGCGGCGGGGAGCGGCGGCAGCGGCGGCAGGCGACGCCGTGGCGCGGCAAGACGGCCGGCGGCGCACCTGTGGCGCTCTCTGCTGCGGCTCCTGCTTCTGCTCCTGCTGCGGCCCATGCTGCTTGCTTTGCTGAGCGCCGCGGCACGCCGCTCGCTCTGTTCCGACGTCTGCGGGGGTGCTGGGGCCCTGTGATGAGCTAGTGTTATCACGCTGGCCGCAATGGACGCGATGATAGCAGCCGCCGCCACGCCAGGGCAGTGGCCGCCACGCCGCAGCGGCGCTCAACCGTGCTGAGCCCCGTCGCACTCATGCAGTTCGTTCAAGCAGGTTACCACTGCCAGGAGAAGTGTGTCCAGATGCCAATGTCAGCACCCCTTTAATCCCTCTGCAACTCGTGGCACTGACGAAGTTCTAACAGTTGGGCCACCGCATGTTGATTGGCGGGCGGCGTGAAAAGTGCTTGCGTATCAACAAGCTCCGGCAGGAGCTGAAACCGAGCTGGAAAATGCCCAGGAGGCGGTAGAACAGAACAAGAGGATGGCGCATGGAAGGCGAGGCGGGGGCGGCGGCAGCCCTCAGGGCGCCCACATTGCTGCACCCGCTGCCCATCCATCACCACTTTGCAGGCCCGGCGCTTGAGCGGCAGACCGTCACGGCAGCCCCTATCGATGCCGCCATGACTAGCGCTGCTGCCGTACGCCACCTGCTGGCAGGCGGGCGCTTAGTGGCCCAGGGCGGCGTTCATTGCAGAGTAGACCTCAACGCCCACCTGCGGGCACGGATGCGCGATGTGGCGCCCAGGTGAGCACGGCCAGCGTTTTGCAGCAGCATGATGCAGCTGCTCAAACCAAACCCAGCCAGCGCAGCTTGTCAGACCAACGCAGCGCAGCAGCAATTATCTGGCAGTATGCACAGGGGCAGGCGCTTGGCCGAGGGCGAACGGCCCAGCGCTGAACTTGACAAGCGCTGATTTTAGTGAGCTAAGCGCGCACCTGCGCGGCGGCGGCCTCGTACTCGTCGCCCTTGCCCTGCAGCGCCGCCAGCTTGGTGGTGTACTCCTGGTGCAGGGGAGGAGAGCAGGGCAACACGCAGTTGGGTTGACCGCATTCCAGCATTGGCAGCCAGGGGCAGCTGCCGACGCAAGCGCAGCACAGGGAAAGAATGCTACCAGCTGCAGTTGTAGGCTGTGCAGCGCCGTCGAGTCACGGCAGCCCATCACTGGACCAACCCCAGCCTCGAGCTCATCACTGGACGACCCCTAGCCTCCATCCCGCACCCAGGAGCGGCCTGCAGCCTGCGCACCTGCAGCCCCGCCCGCACCGCCTCGGCGTCCAGATCCGACACCTTGACCGCCTCAACCTGCGAAGGGAAGGAGCGAGCGCAATATGCAGGACGCGGTTCAGGCTTTTTCCCCCGTTAATTTGCTGTCTGACTTGTTGCGGTGCATGAGGCCCGAGTCGGTCTGGCATGGCGCCCAGCCATGGGCGCGGTTGGTGCTTCCCCAGCAGCCAGCCGTGAGCCACAACCCCAGCGCACACCGCCCCCAGGCGCACCGCGCAGATGTCGGCGGTGGAGTCGGGGTGCACAAACGCAAAGCCGCCGCTGACAAAGTACTTCTCCACGCTCTTGTCCAGCTCCTTGTGCACCGTCACCACGCCGGGCCTGCAGCGATTGAGTGAGGTGAAGTGGAGCTGTTGAAGTAAATGTTGGCACATGGAGGTGAACATGCAGCAGCGCTACTTCTGCGCCTGGGTGCACTGCCACCATGCCGGGCATGCAGGAGCCAGGGAGCGCGCCGCAGTGCCTTGTACACACAACGCCTGCACACAGCCCTGCAAAGGCAGCAGGCCGTGCAGAGCTCGGGCAGCAGCAGCTGGCAAGCACCAGCAGCAGCACAACGCGCAACACGCAGCACCCGCGCACCTAAGCTGCGCCACGGTGGGCACGTGGCCGGGCATGACACCAAAGTCACCGGTGGTGGCGGGCATCAGCACTAGGTCGATCTGCGGTGGCGGGGCAGAAGGCATGGGTGGCAGGCGTGAGCGGACAAAGCAGGGCGGCACACCCCAGCTGCGGCAGGCAATCTAGGCAGCATGCCCCGGGAAGCCGTGTCGCCTGAAGCGGCGTCTCAGATGGCCCTGCCATCCCAACCCGTCAACCGGCGCACTCATTGCAGTGACAGCAATGGGAGCGCTGCCGGCCATGCCAACCGCGGAGCGGTGGCCCCACCTTCTCGTTCTGGCACAGCGTCTCGTGCGGCACGAAGAAGTTGAACTGCAGCTTGTCGGGCAGGCCAGTGGCGGGCGCCGCGCCCTCCGCCGCCACCGCCGCCTTGGGCTGCAAGCCGGGCAGACAAGGCAACGTGTGTGGCGGCTCAGGCGTGTGACCCGGGGAGACGGCGGGAGCGGGGCGGGCAGGAGCAGCGAGCGAGCATGCTGCCGCCATGAACGTGTCTGGACACACCACGTGCCTAGCGTGTGTGGTGCTCCGCATGCCATCCAGGCCAACGATCACGCACTACAGCTAATCAGCACAAGCAGCAGGAGGGGTGGAGCCGCGGCCGCCACCCGTGGGCGGCAGGGCAAGCTCACCAGGTAGTTGGAAGGGAACTCGGGCGGGTTCAGCATGCCCATGTGGGGCTCGAACCGCTTGAGAAACTCCTGCGAGTCGCAGCAGCGGCGGCAGGTGCACAATCGAGGCGCGGGGGGCATCGCGGCACAGCCTCGGCCGAGGCGCCGGTGGGCGGCGGACGACGCTCGACGGCGGGGCTCCCACCCCCGGCCCTGGCGCGGCCATCGGCGGCGCACAGCCCCACCCGGCCCCCTTACCTGCTTGCTCTCCTCCGTGGTTTGCTGCCAGGCCGCGCTGCTGCTGCAAATGCTGCGGGCGGCGCCCACGCGCCCGAGCACGCCGCGGGCAGCCGTCCTGAGCATGGCAATTAGCTGCGCGGGTCCAGTGAGGGTAGGGTTGAGCCCTCAGGCGCCTCCCAGGGGGCTCGCCGACGCCAGTCCTCGCACTCCTGCACCCCTTTGCCAGCGTCTAGCCGCAATCGCCACAAGCACTGGGGGAGGGCAGCAACCCTAGTGGGTCTGGGAGCAGACCAGGGGCACCAGCGAGGCAGCGGTGGCCCATGCAGGAGACAAGGCCCGCAAAATACACCGATCGCCCTGTTCCTATGCTCCCGTAAGCACATTGAAATCATCGACGCCAGCCAACGCGCCCCAGGGCTCCCTGGCCAAGGGCGGCGCCTCTCCCGCGCGCTGGCGCCGCTGCAGCGGCTGGACAGGGTGCCAACGATGATCAGGGTGATATGGGTTCCGAGCCGCTCCCCGCGCTGCACCGCCTGTCCTGCCCCGACACGCCACTGCACTGCTGGGGCTCCCGGCCGCTTGCAGCCCCGCCATTTACCGCCACCTGCCTTGACCATGTATCCATTGACCTGCAGCGGCGCGTACTCCTCGTCCTGGCGCTGGTGTGTGCCGCCGCCACCGCCGCCGCCGCCGCTGCTGCCGCGCCGCGTGCGGCGTTGGTGGCGGGGGGCCAGGCGCTGTCGCTGGCGGAGCAGCAGTACCAGCAAGCGGTCGACATCAGGTGGGTGCTGCCGTGGAGGCCTGCGGTGCACGCGCTGGCTAGGGGAGTACGCCTCAGCTGCAGCTGGCCCTGCGACCCTCTGCTCCGCTCACCTTCCCATCTTCCCCACTCGCTTCTGCCCGCCTGCCTCCCCGGCAAGCAGGGACTCGCCTGATCCCACGCCGCGCGAGCTGAAGCAGGCAGTCAAACTGTTGTTTGCCGCGGCCGGCATCCAGCACCTGTCGGTCGAGCGGCCACACAAGGGCAGCGGCGGCGGCGGCAGCACGAGCAAAGGCCCCGAGTTCCTCACAGCGTCAGCCGTCAAGCTGGTGCTGCGCAACGACACCTACCCGCACGTGGGCGCCCTCAAGGAGCTGGTCTATGTGTACCGGGAAGGTGAGCGGTGCTCAGTTGCTCGGCCAGCTCCTCTTGTTGCTGATAGCCGCTGCTGCGGGCAGGTGTGCACGTGCTCTGCGTCGGATCTCCCCATCTGTCACTGCGGTGATCACCTCCAAGCTGTGCTGCCGTACACCCTCTGCCCCCCTGCAGGCGACGGCGTGCCCGTCAACCCAGCCATTGCGCACCGCCTGCTGCAGCTGCTGGCGGAGCTGGGGCACCCCGAGAGCCAGGTGCGGCCTTGGGCTCAGTAAGACACGGTTGGCGCCTTTGTTCCAGAGTGCAATTCGGTGGTGCATTAGTGCGACAGCGGTGCTGGTGGTAGCTGTGGCCTGTGGCTGGCACCGCTCCTACAGAGAACATGCAGTTGCCACCAGGCTTTTGCCTGCCATCCTGAATCCTAAAGCCCTCTGGCTGATGTGGCATTTCCCGAATGGCACTCCCTGAATCGCCCTCCCGCAGGCTGATGTGGCGTTCCACCTGGCGCTGGGCGTGGAGCCTGTGGCACCCAACTCCCGCGATCAGCTGTTCAGGTGGGACTGTGCTTGGTTACGGTGTAGGACAAGTGGTGCTCGTGTGTGCCAGCTGCCGGGTCGCCCTGCCCCGACATGACTGTCCTGACTGCCACGACATGACTGCGCTTGACCCTGCCCCGCAGGCTCGTGCCGCCCGATGTGCCGGCGGCGCTGCTGTACTACACGTTTGCAGCCCAGGTGGGTTGTGTTTGGCACGGAGTGCATGTCCTGACATGCCCCGCCTGCCTGGCGATGCTCCATGCCCAACCCCCCAGCACCCAGCACCTTCATCCTCCTGCTGAGCTGTCTTGTCTTTGCTGCATCTCCCGCAGGCTGGGGACCCTGTGGCGCAGATGAGCCTGGGCTACCGCCACATGCAGGGCCTGGGGGTGCCCAAGAGCTGCCAGACAGGTGCGTGCAGTGCGCATGCGTACTTGGGATCGGCAGTAGCGAGTGCAAGCCGTGAGGCAGTGATCCGTGCCCAGCGGCGCGCTCGGCTGCTGGGTGTCAGTCTAACAGCAACGCTGCATTCTCGACCCCGCAACACCTGCTGCAGCGGCGCTGTACTATGCTCCGGTGGCGGAGCGTGTGCTGGACATGGCTCAGATGCAGGACGGCCTGCCGCAGGTGCGCTGTGCACGCTGTGCACGCTGTGGTGCATGCGCGAGCGCTTGCAGCATGGGAGCGGAGGGAGGCCGTGCCTGGGTGGGTGACCGCAACCCGCCTGCAGCTGGGAGCGCAGTGCTGAGGCTTGGTCAGCGTGTGCACGTGTGTAACTGCTCGACATGTGCCTAAACCTCCGCAGCTCAACATGGTGAAGCTGTCGTACCGCACGGCGCACGCCAAGCGGCTGAGCGTGGAGCAGGAGTCGCTGCACTACCAGGTGGGGGCTGGCTGGACTTCGGCCATGATCCGCTCGGCTCTGGCTTGGTGGGTGGAAAAGCTGGCCGGCGCTGCACTGCGCCCAGCGTTGGGTACGAGTTGCTGGCGGGGCGCGGCGTCGATCGGCCTTTCGAAACGCCTGCTGCGCTGCAATGCCACAGCGTGCCCTCCCCCACCTGCTTGCAACCCACTCGAGACCGACATGTAAACTTGACCTTCTGTAGTCTTGCCCTCCATCCGCAGTGGTTTGCGGACCTGGGCAACGCAGACGCCGCACGCGAGGCGGCGCGCCTGCTGGCCGAGGCTGCCCCCGCCGGCGGCCGCAACTACGAGCAGGCCATCCGATACCTGAACCAGGCAAGGCCGTGCGCTTGCCTGAACATGTGTGTGGTTCAGTGCCGCTGTCCACGGCTGGTAGCTGGGTAGGGGAGGAGCCTCAAAGTGACCTGTTGCGCTTTTGTTGCAGACCTGCTTGCCACCTGACCAGCAGGCTGCTGCGCCCGTCTGAACATGCTCCGCCCTGCCGCCCCACCGCCCGCAGGCGGCTGCTGCCGAGGACTCGACTGCCATGGCGCACCTGGGGCACATCTACGCCAATGGGCAGGGCGTGCAGCAGGACAATGCCACCGCCGTGCGCTGGTTCAAGAAGGCAGCGGACCACGGTGCGCCGAGCTGGGGGGTGGATTTGGGTTGTGACACGCGATGGCCAAGCAGCGCCTATCTGTCCAGGCATGCAACATCCTACGTGTCAGGATCGGAATGGTGGTTACCACTTGGGCCAAGTAATGAGCACAGCAACGCGTCCGCCACTACGCATGCTCACCGCACCCTCCTGCTGCAGGCCACCCCAGCGGCATGCTGGCACTGGGCTACATGCATCTGACAGGTGCGCTCATAAGGGTGGCCCCTTCCTGCGGTGTGGATGACCACATATGCTGCGGCTGCCTGCACTCCTTTCTCATGGCCACTGCGGCCAGCTGCTCTATCTGTTCATGCCTGTGCTGCGTGCCACTTTGCGAGTGTCCTGGCCCTCCGCCTGCCCACAGGCTCCCACGGCCTGCCCAAGGACTATGGTACCGCCAAGAGGTACCTGCAGGAGGCGGTTGCCTCTGGCCAGGCCATGAGCGGCGGCAGCCCACGCCAGTGGAGCGGCCTGGGCGATGCCTACTTCTACCTGGGTGCGGGCACTGTATGATTTGTGATGGGCTCAAGAGGCGGAGCAGCGTTGCGCCAGTGCCAGCCGAGCGGCCTGGGGGACGCATGCTTTCACCTGGGTGCGTGCAGCGCCTACTGCTTAGGAACAGTGGCATTGGGACCGTTGCAGCTGCGTCCAACTCGCGACCAGTTTGGTTCCCACTCAGCCCTCCCTCCTACCCTACCCAACCGACCTTCCCTGGCCCGCCTGCAGGCCAGATGCACCTGCGGGGCTGGGGCACCAAGCCCGACAAGGCCCAGGCCGCCAAGCTGTGGGAGCTCGCCTCGCGCCTGCTGGATGCCAAGGTGGGTTTCCAGCCGGTTGTGGCTGTGGCTTGCAGGGTGCATGCTGCAGCGTATCGTTTGCCACCAGTCGTCTTTGGCCTGCTAGCCTGCGGGGCTTGCGCTGCGGTACCTCACACCGGCCCTCTGTTGCGGCCCCCCTCCATTGCAGGCCACCTTTGATGCCGCCTCCTCCCCATCAAACGGCGCCCTGCTGGCTGCATACAACCTGGCCCAGCTGCACCTGGGCGGCCACAGCGGCGCGCAGGGCGGCTGCCCCGTGGCCGTGGCACTGCTGAAGAGGGTGGCTGAGAAGGGGTTTCCCGCACAGCAGGAGGCGAACGAGGACTTTGCGGCTGGAGACTACGAGTGGGCGCTCCTCAACTACCTCAAGGCAAGAGCGGGAGCATTGCTCCACAATTAAGTGGTGGGCTGGTGATGTGGCTTGGTGTGCAGCAGCGTGTTGTTGTCTTCGCTGCATGCACTTGCCCCTTGTCGGTGCTCGTCACGCAGCCCTGGGTCGACCCGCCTGCTCGCCTGCAGGCAGCCGAGATGGGCCTTGCGCTGGGCCAGGCCAACGCCGCGTGGATGCTCACAGAGGGCTACGGCTACGAGGGTGCGTGCGTGTTCCCACCTCGCCCCTGACTTGGGCCGGTGCCAATGCCTGTGGCGGCTGGGTGTGGACCATCACCACTCCTTCTGAACATGTGGCATGGCCACAGGTCCGCAAGCAGGTTTGCAGCCCATTGAACCGCTTTGTTGCCAAGCGCTCAGGCTCATGCCGCCCAAACTGCATGCAGGCCCCGAGGCAGGCGCTGTGGCGCTGCTGCTGTACAAGCGGGCGGCCCAGCAGGGGGACCATGCCGCCCTGCTGTCCATCGGCGACTCATATTGGTGCGGACAGCGTAGCCCTGCTTCAATCTCTGGTGGAGGCGTGGTGGCTGGGCACTGCCGATCGGCTGCTGCTGCTGCTGCTGCTGCAGCAGAAATTGACGCGACTGTTCATGCCACCCATGTGTTGCAGGTACGGCAAGGGCGTGCGCCGAGACTGGCGCCGCGCCGCCAAGGTGCGATGTGCAAACGGGTTGCACTCGTGCGGCTTTGCCCTGCATGCCAGGCCAAACTGTTAGTCCGCCAGATTTGGTTTACTCGGAATCGCTTACTCGAATCACTCAACTTTGGGTACTCAACTTTGGATGCAGATGTACAACGAGGCCAGCAACCACCGGAGCGCGCAGGCGCTCTTCAACCTTGGCCTCATGCACCAGGTGTGTGTGTGTGTGTGTGTGAAAGGCTGCATGAAACGCAGCACCCACCACTTGACACCCTTTCTGGCTGGCTGGGAGCCTGTCCAGGCGCGGCTGCCGCCCCCTTGTGCGGCCCACTCAGTGACTTGCAACTCCCGGCCTCCCGCCTTGCGCAGTTTGGCGCGGGGCTGCCCAAGGACCACCACCTGGCCAAGCGCTTTTATGACAGGTGCGCCAGGGGTGGACAGCCGGCAACGCGTTGCAGTGTGCCCAGGGGCGGGGCTTGTGTTGCAGGCAGGGGCAGCTTCTGACGTGTCAGCACGAAACATTTGCCGCGCTTGCCCCGCCGTTCTGTGCAGCGCGCTGAAGGCGCAGCCGCGCGACGCCGGCTATGCAGTCCAGCTGGCCCTGCTCTTCCTGCGCCTGCACGGCTGGTGGGACGGCGTGCAGGGCAAGGTGCCGCCCAGTGTGGCCGCCGGCGTCAACGCGCTGCTGCTGGCCATGCGGGGTGAGCCACATGTGTGTGGGCAAGTTGGGTTGGCTGCTCTCAGCGCCTGCCCAGCTCAAGCTCCCAGCTATAGGCTCGGCGGCGGCGCGCGGCTCCTCTGCACCAGAATGCCCTTTGCTGATGTGCCGCCCTGCCCTGCTGCCGTTGTGCGCAGGGCGTGGCACAACCGAGGCAGCCGCCCCTGCCGAGCGGCATTACTCGCTGACGGGGCAGCATGGCGTGTGGGCGCGCGCCCGCCGCCTGGCCAACCTCGACTTTTGGTTTGACAGCCTGGACGAGATTTTCGAGGCGGGGGACAACGTGGACCTGACGGTGAGAGCCTAGGTTTGCCTTGATAGGGAGAAGTTGGATGTTTGCTGGGTCACGGTGCGGCCAGGCTTATGTGCCCTTACAAATGGAGTGCGGGCAGCAACACGGGCCCCACGCTGAGGGCAACCTCAAGCTGTTGTGCTTGAACCCAGCTGCACGCGCATGCCGTTGCTCCCAATGCTGGTGTATCTGCCTGCAGGCCGGCTGCCCACAAGCCACCCACATGCCCCGTCTTGTGTCGGCTCGCCCCGCAGGTGGCCGCCGGCCTGTTGCTCATGCTGGCCCTGGTGCTGTGGCGGCGCCGCATGGTGCGGGCGCAAAACCAGGCGCGGCAGTTTGTGCAGGCGCAGGCTGGCCCTGCACCCGTGCCGGACTGGGTGCCTCGGCCAGCACAGCCGGCAGCAGCACCAGCGGCGGCAGGAGCTGCAGGACCGGCGCCGGCGGGCCCCGCGGCTGCTGCGGCGCCCGTGCCTGCAGCAGACCTGCCCAGCGGCAGTGGCACTGCCGGTCCCAGCACGAGCAGTGCAGCTCAGGCGGCAGGCAGCACCCAGGGCGAGCGGCAGCAGGGAGAAGGCAGTCAAGGGGCGTCATGACGCTCTGCTGGCTGCCATGCGCCTTTCTCCCTTCCAGTTGCGCGCTTATGTTCCTGTAATCACCCAGTTGCAAAATCACATCCCGGGAAGGTCAGTCGAGCAGCAGCGGCTGCACGCGTTGAAGCTCGCGTCGCTCTGGCGCCTGCACCGCGGCGCCTGCAGTGGCATGCAACGTATAGCGCGCTGTTAGCAGCCGTTGGCAGCTCAGATGAAGGTGTCACACGCCAGGGGCTCCCAGCAGGGCAGCAGCCAACTGGCCTCGCTGCTGGTGGCCGCCGTGTCCACCCTATTCATCGCCAGCAGGTGGGCGGGGGGCGCCGGGCGGCCCTGACTGCCATGCCGCTTCGCTGCTGCCGCCGCCGCCGCCTGCCGCCGCCGCTCGCCTTGCGTCAGCCTGCTCCCTCCGATGTTGCCCCCATGATGCCCGCAGGCTGTGGCTGAACAGCAGGGAGATTGTGCACCTGGTGAGGCAGCATCGGTCTGCAGCGATGGGGCACAGCGCAGCCGCGCACGCTCTGCTGGCTGCCCCACACACATGCAACCCTTCACCTGCCCGCCGCCCGCCCGCCGCCTACGCACGCCCTCTCGCTGACATCTGCTGCCCCGCCGACCCCCTCCCGGTGCAGCGCACTGAGCTTGCAGCGGTGCAGCAGGGCGTGGGCACCCCCTCGCTGCAGCAGCAGTTGCCCGGCGGCGGCGGCCTGGCTTCCGGCCTGGAGGTCGGCACCGTCAGCAGGGACGGCGCTGAGGAGCAGCAGCCGGTGCTGTTCTACAGCGTGCGCAGCACAGCGGGCAGCGAGGAGCCGCCGCCACTGAGCGGCGCACGCCTGGAAGACGACCCGGTGCCTGTGCGGTGGGAGCCCCAGTCGCGGCTGGCGGGCCAGGTGTCGCTGGTGGAGGCTGGGCGGGTGCACGGCTGGGCCTGCCTGAAGGGCACGCTGGGTGCTGACCTGGCGGTCAGTGTGTACGTGGATGGCGTGGAGGTGGGCCGCTCCACAGCGGTGCTGCCCACCCAGGGAGACGCGGTCAACCGGGTGTGCCAGATTGAGGGCCTGCTGGCGGCGCAGCAGGCCCAGCAGGCCCAGCAGGCCGGCATTGACCAGCCGCCGCAGCCGGCGCTCGAGGCGCGGACCGGCGTGGGCTTTGTGGTCCCGCTGCCGCCGCTGGAGCAGGGGGTGCATGCGGTGAGGGGGGGTGGGCGTGTGGTGCAGTCGGTAAGGTTGTTGGCGTCTGCCTGTTGGCGGGCTGCTGCATGAGGCTTATGTGCCTGATGGCACCCTGCTGGCCTCGTGTGCCGCGCATGCACAGCGTCTGTGCGCATCGGCAAGTTGCAGGCAACTGCGCCTACTCGCGGGAGCGCGCCTCTAAACCCCATGCCTCTCCACACCGCCTGCCCGCAGCTGCGCGCGTTTGTGACCGCCCCCGGCGGCGCCTACAAGCAAGAGCTGGGCCAGTCGCCGCTGCTGTTTCGCGAGAGCCCAGTGTCTCCCGACCAGGAGGAGCGCATCCGTAGGAAGGACGCCATTATCCAGACGCGCAATGCGCAGGTGCGGAGGGGTTTGAAGGTTGTTGTTCAGGTCGGATGCGGTGGGCAAAGGGGATGCCGTCATCCAGATGGATGGGTGAGCTGGTGTGGGGCCACGTCTGGTTGCGGCCTGCTGCACAGCTCTTGCTGCGTTGAGGCGGCCCATCCCCTGCTGCCTCCTGGTGGGACCCCGAAAATGGCGTTCTGGTGGTGGATCTCATGCCCGTTGCGCGCCAGGTGCGCAGGCACACGTTGAGCACCTGCAACACTGCATCCCCTGCAACACTGTGGCTGCAGGTGGCCGCTCTGTGGGACGAGCTGCACACCAAGCAGCCGTGGCGCAACGCAGTGGCCTCCAGCCCCGGCGCCAAGCCCATCCAGCCATTCCCCCAAGAGGTGATGTTTGTTTAGCTGCGGGGCAGGGGCGCCAGGATGTGAGGCGGCTGTCCTCCATGTGCCAAGGTTCACCGGCCTGAACCTCCTGAGCCTCTGGGACACCCGAGCCTCACAGCACACCATTGCGTTTTTTATTATTATGACTCATCGCCTCGTTTGCAGGCGGACGAGGAGGCGGACGCGCAGCGGCGAGCGGGCAAGCCCCCCCTGGTGCTCTTCATCGGCGTCAACTCGGTGCGCAGTCCGCCGCCAGCTCAAGTCGTTCGGGCCGGCGCTGCGATGTGTGCAAGCAGGGGAGGTACAGGCAGCTGCACTGCTGCTTGTTGGCCGCCACTGTGTTGCACCATGCTGGGCCGGCGGTCGTCGTCTCCCTGATGTAATATCCTGCTGTGCTGTGCTCCGCAGGGGCTGGCGTCCCGCGACCGACGAGACATCCTGCGCCGCACGTGGGTGCCCACCGGCAAGCTGCAGGTGCGAGGGCGCTCTGTTTGCATGGAAGAGGCTTGCGGAGGCTGTGAGGAGGCTGTGAGGAGGCTGTGAGGAGGCCGTGAGGAGGGATTGTGCTGTGCCGTGCCGCCAGGCCGCTGCGCTCGCATGCAGGCGCATCCTGCTAGCACGAACCTGAGGATCATGGGTCACCTCAGCACGCCGATGCCAGCCAAGCCTATCCGCACGCCCGCAGGACATTGGGTCGCGACTGGGCGCGCGCACATGAAATCTAGGGGAGGTGTTGCTCCTGGAGCCAGCCCGCCTCTTTAGCCAACCCGCCTCTTGACACCTTGGTGCCGCTGTGCAGGACATTGAGTCGCGGGTGGGCGTGCGCATCCGCTTCTTTGTGGGATACCCCCACAAGCGCAGCGACCGCGTGGAGCAGGAGCTGCAGGCGGAGATGCGCGAGGTGGGGGCGGCTGGTGGTGCAGAGCTCCGTTGTGGGAGGGTTGGTTGGTTGCAGTGGGCTGGCTTTGCAGGAACGAGACAGGGGTGCAGGAGGAGGTGGGGGAGGGGCGCTGCGCAGACACACAGGCACGCAAGTTTGTGCTGCGTGCGCACAGCCGCCCTCTGCCTTGCTGTGCGTCCGGCTGCCAATCTTGTCCTGTGCTGGACGTTGCGGACGCAGCTGCAAAGCTCTCCTACAAACTGCCTCCTGCATCTCCAACCTGGCACTGCTGCCTGGCACCCTCCTGCGCAGTTTGGCGACATTGAGCGGCTGGACGTCGTGGACGAGTATGCGGAGCTGAGCCGCAAGACGGCCCGCCTGTTTGCGCACATGAGCGATACTATGGTGGCCGACTTCTACTTCAAAATCGACGACGATGTTGGTGGGTCTGCGCTTGGGGCGGACCTGCTGTGATGGGCCTGGGATGGACCTGCTGCTGGGGGTGCCGCCGCTCCTGTGCCCACCACCTGCAAACTGCACCTACCTGCCCGCGCACCCTGCCTTGTCAGCGCGGCTCCCCAACTGTGCAACCCGCCTTTGCTTTCATGCCGTGCGCCGTGCTCCCTCCCGTCTGCAGCCGTGAACATTGAGGCGCTGGCCGAGTATTTGCGGGAGCGGCGCAGCCAGGGCAACCTCTACCTGGTGAGCGCCTGCGGGCAACCTTTACCAGCTGAGCCGAGCTCTCTTCGCGTGCTTGGCGCCGCTTCTCTTGGTGGGGTGGCATGCAGGGTGGGGAGCCCTTGACAGCCGGCCTGCGACGGAGCAACACCGCTGGCTCACCGCCCGTTCACAGGGGTGCATGAAGAGCGGCGAGGTGCTGACCGATAAGCGGTGGAAGTGGTACGAGCCGGAGCACTGGCGCTTTGGCGACCCCGCGGGCAAGGACGGAAAGATAAACTACCTGCGCCACGCCAGCGGTGGGTATGCCACCAGGGTGTTGAAGGGTGGCCGCTGGGTGCTTGGGAGTGGTGCAGAGTGAGCTGGGTGGTCAGGCAGCACCTCAACTGGACGGCGTGGCGTGTTCAACTGCCTGCGTCATGCCAGCGGCGCGTTGCTGGTCAGATATGGGGCCAAGCTAGCTGACGGCCCCTCGACGTTTGGGTGGCTGGCGAGGGAAGCAGATGCGCTGACGTGCTCCATGCCCCTGCCCCCCGCCCCTGCCTCGCTCCGTGCAGGCCAGATTTATGGCATGGCGCGGCCCGTGGCGCGTTACATCGCCCGCAACGAGGCCATCCTGCACCGCTACGCCAACGAGGACGTGGCGGTGGGCGCCTGGCTGGTGAGCAGACCAGCGCTCTGTTTGTCTGCACGCTGTGGGCCTGCACCCGCAGGTTTCAGTGGGCTCTGCGCAGCGACGCGCGGGTTGCAGATGCCACACCTGCTGATGGAGGGCTGCTGCAAGTTGGCTGTTGCATTCCAACTCGCCCGCCACCCATGTGTGCTGGCTGCAACGCAGGTGGGGCTGGATGTGCAGTACGACAACCAGCGGCGGCTGTGCTGCGACACCGAGTGGAAGTGCACGGGGCAGGTGCGTGCAGGCTGGAGGGCAGGGAGGGTAGAGGGAGGCGGGCATGTGTCACAGTGGCGGCCAGTCGGGAACACTGCCACTGATGCGCAGTTGCGGCTATGCTTCAAACAGTGTGTACCGGCTGAACAGCGGTCGCCGCTCACAATTGCTGCCCGCCTGAGCCGCCGCCACCCCCCTCCCCCGCCTCCCGCCCGCCCCAAGCAGAGCAGCAAGGACAACGTGTGCCTGGCATTTAGCGAGAACCAGTGTGCGGGGCTGTGCCGCGCCGAGGAGCGGTTGGAGGGCATCTTCAACGACTGCGTGCGAGACCCCTACAGCGCAGGTGGGCCGCTGAGCTGACGATGTTGTGCCTTGCTTCTGGTCAGTTGTGAGGTGTGGCCGTCAGTTGTGAGGAGCGGCGGGAAGGCATCTCCAGCTAGTGTGTGACAGGGACCCTACAGCGCAGGTGGGTCGGTCGCCTACGCGGCGTGAGGGCTTTGCAGTGACTGCCTCATAACATGGGCGCCTCCTCAACTGGCGTACGTTCTCTGCCTCGCAACCATGCTGCCGCCCCGCACATGCACCCCTGCCTCGCGTGCAGGCAAGAAGGGCAAGCTGCCTTGGTGGGGCTCCAGCGGCTGGGCCACCGCCGCGAAAGCGGGCAGCACGGGCACGCTGGGCACCCAGGCGCAGCGTGACGCAGCCAAGCAGGCGGTGCAGGATGCAGCAGCAAAGGGCGGTGCCGGCGGCGGGGCGGCAGCGCAAGGTGCAGGCACAGACCAAGGGGCAGGTGCCGCCACTGCGCTGGGCAACGGCCAGGGAACGGCCCTGGGCGCCGGTGCTGGCGCCAAGAATCAATAAAAGCTGGCTGCACTTGCACACTGGACTAGACTGCCTTGCTAACTGTGTTGCTATCTGTGTTAGGCATAAGCAGCGCTTGCATGTTGTTGAGCGCATCACTTGACACTCTGCCCATTTCTGCTTTTGCCCGCATCTGGTTCCCCTTTTTATCCGGCCCCCGCTGGGCCTTGCCTATTCATTTGTGCTGCCTAGACAAGCAGCGCTGTCCAACGCAACACTTTAAGCTGATCGTTGAGGCGCCATGGGTGTGTGGCAGGCTGAGGTAGTAAGCGCACGATACGATCACCGTTTTTGCAGGCAGGAGATCAGTTGAGGGCATTCACTGCCTTTCTAACTTGGCATGAGGCCACAGTCCCAACAAAGCTGCCTGGGTGCGGGATATAAGTTGGGGCCAGCTAAGGCGGACCGGGTACTGGACCGGCGGGGCAGTACCATGGGGGCGGGATCTCATCAACCCCTTCCCTGTCCCTCCGATGTCTTATGGTCGTGGATCTGTCATGGGAGCAGCGCGCAGCGGCTGGC
Organism: Chlorella sp. Dachan; assembly: GCA_006782975.1. Classification (NCBI taxonomy): domain Eukaryota; kingdom Viridiplantae; phylum Chlorophyta; class Trebouxiophyceae; order Chlorellales; family Chlorellaceae; genus Chlorella; species Chlorella sp. Dachan. The sequence continues at coordinate 1,108,583 of RRZL01000027.1, read as the reverse complement.
GGGCGGTGCCCACGCCGGTGGCACTTGGAGCGGCCCTTGTGATGGCTGCCGTCGCAAGCTGGCCTTTCTTTTCTCACTCAGCAGGGGTATACATCCTGAGGATCGCGGCGCCGGCCCAGACGGAGCAAGAAGCAGCGAGTGCGAGTGCAAGCGCACCGCAGGGGCTAGGCCCAGTTGCACGCCGGGGTGCGAGCCATGGCCTTCACATCGCCACAACCAGTGCCACAGCCAGTGCGGCGCGCGCCCACGAGCCTACTGCCGCCGAGGCCGCCGTACATGCGCCAGCGCCGGCACCGGCGGCAGAAGTGAGGCCTGCACCTCGTGTGGTGGCGCCAGCGCCACCTGCGGAGCAGCTGCGCTCCCGTGTCTCCGTCTTCCGGCAGCGGCTTGCCGCTGAACAGTCGGTTGTGGAGCGGGCTTGGAGCGGGCGGCTCCAGGGCTTGCGCCCTCGCGGCATCGTGGTCGCTGCCGGCAACCCCGGCCTGCTGGCCAACGCATTCGTGGGCCTGTATGTGCTGCGCCACTCAATTGGCTGCACACTGCCCATCATGGTCATGTGAGTGGCCCTCCATCTCCTGGGCGTCTCTTTGTGGAGCCATGCATCTGTCACTAGTTGCGCCCCTGTGCTGCCGCTGGAGCTGGGCTTGCTACGGCTCGCCCCTGTTGATAAGCGATGCTCCCGCCCTTCTGCCGATTCGGCAGGTATTGGGGCAACATCAGCTCCGACCTGCCCACTGAGGAGACGATCGCTTTCATGCAGGTGACCAGTGTCCAGGGGGTGCGGTTGCAGGTGCACTGCACGTTTTGGGCTGCCGATGCCGTGCCGCCGCCACACCGCCAGTGCACCGCGCTGATGGCTATGGAGGTCTTGCCATGGTTCATACATGCCTGGCGCCCATACCACTTGCATTTTGAGCTCCCTTTTTGAGCTTCATGGCTCATGCAGGAGCGCATCCCCGACCTTGAGATGGTGGATGCCAGCCAGCTGCCCTACCCCGCCTGGCAAACGCCGCTGGCTGCCACACCGGACAAGTGGAACGGGTGCGAGAGCAGTGGGGCCAGGGGGCACTGGCTGGCTGCATGGAGCGGCAGCTGTGAATCACAGGTTGCGGGCCGCTGTGCCCAGCGCTTCGGAACTGATCACAAACTTCCTCTCAATCATCCCGTGTGCAGGTGGAAGCTCAAGGCGTTTGCGGTGTACGCCGCTCCATTTGAGGAGCTGCTGTTCCTGGACAGCGACGCCACACCCGCTCTTGACCCGCAGCTGCTGTTTGAGCACCCCGACTATCGCACGGCAGGCAGCATGTTCTGGCCCGACATCTGGTGAGCTGGAGCTTGCCGTGCACAGCGCACCACCATGCATTGCCATGTGGGTGCATGCATGCCTCCTCCAGATGTCCACCTGCCCTCTGACCGTCGGCTGCAAGCCAGCCGCGCCTGATGCGGTGGCGCTGTGGCTGGCTCACCCCCTCATCCCGTTGCAAATTGAACCCACCCGTGGTGTGCAGGTGTGGCGACGTGGACCTCTTCCGTGCGCTGCGCATGCCCAGCATCGGGGCAGCAAAGCGCCAGACCGAGAGCGGCGTGTTCCTGGTCGACCGGCGCCGCCACTGGCTGGCGCTGGAGTGGCTGCTGTGGCTCAATGTGGAGGACGATGTCACCTACAAGCTGGCATGTGAGTGCTTAGTGCCCGACTTGCCAACTTGGATGGGGAGTGAAGGGCTTGGCGTGCAGGTGTGGCGACCTGATCCAACGCGGGCCTGCCAGTGGCTCAGCTCCCTCCCCCGTTGTGTGCTACCTGTTCACTCCCTGAGGTCCTGGTCTGCCCCACCCCCGCTCACCCACACTGCCCCAGACGGCGACAAGGACACGTTCCGTGCAGCCTTTTTCCTGGCGGGCCGCCTGTCGGACTTTTACCAGGTGCCCTTCCCGCTGGGCCTGCTATTGAACCGAGAGGTGAGTGCCGGGGGCTGCCTGTGAGGGCGGCGCAGTGTCTTGTTGGCAAGTGCCACACTGTTGCTGGCCTAGGCAGTGCGCAGCGTGCAGTCGCGGCTTGTGGACATGTCCTCACCACCCCACATCCTCCCGAACCACCCCACCCAGACCCCTAGTGTTGACTCATGTCTGCACCGCAGGGCGATGGCAGCCATCGCATGCGCGGCTTCCTGCAACCCCACCCTAACGGCACCGCCGCCGTCCTGCACCGCGTGTCTGGCGCCAAATTTGACTTGTGGAATGAAGACCCGCGGCTCATTTCCCACGTCACCCTGCCCAGCTGCCGCTACTTCCACCACAAAGGGTGGAGCCCCGAGCTGGTGCCCAGGCAGCACTTGGCGCCCGAAATGCTGAACAGCAACGGGAAGTCCGGCACCAGCACAAAGAGCACATTGGGAGCAGACGGGCCTCAGGCGGGAGAGGAGTGCCCCTATGACATGCACACGCTCTTTGACGCCGCCCGGCGCTGTTATCACTACAACTACAACAGCGCCTCGGGGGACCAGCTGTTGCCTCTATTTGAGGTGAGGCTAACTGGCTGGCTGCGTTGCCAGCGCTTGCTTGAATAGCAGCTTGCGGACAGCACACGGGTTCGTGGGCGTGGAGTGGGCAGAACGAGATGCTCTATGTGGACGGGAAGTGAGGTGGCCGCCGCTTCACACCTCCTTTCCTCTGGCTCCTGCAGATACCTGCGGATAGCCACGTGGGCCGGGTGGTTGCGCACTCGGCTGCAGCATTCCGCCTGCTGCGCGCAGAGGTGGCGCAGCGCGGCCCCGGCAGCCAGCTGTTCAAGCAGAGCAGCCAGCCTGCTAAGTCGTGAGCAGGTAGCAGCAATAAATCCAGTGCAAGCAATAAACAAGCCGCCGTTTATTTATCATGCGCAAGACCACGTGATCCGCAGTAGAATAATGCGAGATTTGCGTTTTGATACGTGACCACAAGCCCGTGTTTGATTGCCTGCGTGTTTTATACTGAATCGTTACATGGACCTGATTGCACCATGTTCCTTGTTTGGATGCTCCTGAGAATGCCGAATGAACCGAAACACAACCCTGTGCATTTTATCAAGTCGAGTTGTTTGCTGAACTGCTGACCCGATGGACATGTAAGTTTGAGCAGCACGTGCCGCTGTGCCGCTGCCGTCACTGCTGCCGGGCCGGCCGCGACTCAGGAGGCAGCTCCTCTCCCTCCGGGATGAACCGTAGCGCCTGCGAGGCAGCAGCCGGCGTGAAAACGGTGGGTCAGGAGGTGCAAGACCAGCAGGCGGGCAGCATCCACATGGGCGCAGCTGGGCGCAGCTGCAACGAAGTGGGGACAGCCAGCGGGCAGCCCCGCCAAGAACACCTGGCGGGGCAGCAATACAACCGCCCTGGCTGTGCAGCAGTTACAACACTGGCTTCTCACCGCTGCGTTCATGCAGTACCGCATGCCGGTGGGCCGCGGCCCGTCTGCAGTCAGGGCCCGGAGACAAACAGCTTGAACCAGTAGGGCAGTTGGTTGGCGTCACACCACATGCCTGCCGGAGCGCTGCACAGGCTGGCCCAGTGTGTGTGAGGTCAAGAAAGCTGCACCATCTTCCACGCCCCACCTGTGAACACGTGGCCCAGGTGGGCGCCGCTCCTGGCGCACAGCACCTCCACCCGCGGCTGCAGCAGGAGGTTGGAGCGAGTTTGCACACAGACAGCCTTTGAGGCATGGGCCTCCAATACAGGGCGCAGTGGAAGTCGGCACTCGGCAGCTCAACATCCAACAATTGAACATCCAACAATTGAACATCCAACAATTGAACATCCAACAATTGAACATCCAACAATTGAACATCCAACAATTGAACATCCAACAATTGAACATCCAACAATTGAACATCCAACAACAATTGAACATCCAACAAGTGCCGGACGCCGGCGCCTCGTGCCTGAGCACGGCCCCAGGCCCAACACGGCACCGACTCACCATGAATGGGATGGAGCTGTCAGCCACCTCTACCACATGCTCCGGGTCCAGGGGCTGTGAAAAGGAGGGCCAGCCAGTGCCGCTGTCATACTTGTGCTCTGCACCAGGGGGCCAGGGCAGGGCAGCAGCGTCGTAGGCAGTGGAGGGGGGTGGCTCTCAAACCCGCCCGTGGCAGCCGTACCGTACACGTGCTGTGCACTGTCGGGGGACCTCCATCAAACGGCAGCACCTTGCCAGCCCACCTGAGCTGAAGAGCGGCAGGCCGCCCACGGCGCTGACATAGATGCCCTTGCGCTTGTTGTCATGCGGGCTGCCGTCCACAGTCTTCCCGGTGAATGCGCGCTCCGTGCCAGCCTGCGGCGGCCACGTGGGCGGGTGGGAGGTGTTGAGAGGGTGGTGTCACGTGTGGGCAGCGGCTGCAGAAGGATCCGGCCCAGAACGACATTGCCCCCAGCACGGGAGGCAAGCAGGCGCAAAGCAAACTGCAAGCATCCCAGTGGAACCGCCACGTGGCTCACTGCCCATCCGCCGCTGCACACCTCGCTGCCCCCCACATCACCTTGCAGGGCAGCAGCAGCCGGCCAGGTGCACAGCACCGACCAGAAAGCAGCACCCACCTGGAGCGTCACGTGCCGCTGGAAGTCGGTCAGAGGCTTGGCTGCCGCGATGCGCTCCTCAGTGGTGAGCGGCGTGATGTCGTGTCCAGACTTGCTATACTTCCGCTCCTGCCCCGGCGTGCCCGGCTGCCAGCCGCTGCCGTGCCCGCCCTGCTGAGCACCCTTGCTGCCGCTGCTGCCCATGGAGGCCTGCCAGGGGAGGTATGGAGCACGGGCAGGGCGTCAAGCATATGCCGAGGTTGGCAACGGATGCAGCACCGGCCTGGGAGCTCGTCACCCTGCCTCTGCAAGGGCAGGGCGCGCTCCGTCCGCCGCACCGTGCATGACAGCAGCAGCGCTGCTGCGCAGATGAGGCAGGCCAGCGCCACCGGCCGCCGCCACCAAGGCAGGAATGGCGGAGAGGAGGGTTTGGAAGCGGCCCGCGGCGCCATCAGCGGCGGCGGCGGCTTGTGTTGCTTTTGCCTCAGGCGCTCCAGGCCAGCTCACGTCTTGATCACTGGCGGAGCCTCCAAAGAGCTTGCCGAAGAAGGCTTGCGCCCGCTGCTGACGCCTCGCAGGTGTGGGTCGTAGAGTGCGACGCTGCAGGGCTGGAGCGGCCGGGACCGTGACCAAAGTACGCAGCTGCATGGCTCCTTGCAGTTGTGTGGGCGCCGGGGGCGGTGAACGAGCAGGGAGAAGGCACTGTTCCCATGCAGAGCGGCCGCATTACCGTCAGTCGTGAATGCGCTTGCAAGTTGCCAATTAGCGGCCCTGGCATTGCCATCGCCTTGATCAGGGCTGCCGCGCACCGCCTGGCTCACTGAACCTCGCGTCCCGCGCAACGAGCAGCAGCCATGGCGGCCACCGAGGCCAAGAAGGCCAAGACCGACAAGGATCAGATCAAGCAGGTGCGTTGATCGATGCGAGGCGCTGCAGGCTGACGCAGGCTGCTCGAAGTCAGTCGACGGCCGGGGGCTGCGGTTTCCTGTTCACGCTGCTGCATTGCACAGCCAGGTTGACTGAGAGGCCATCGCAGGTGCCAGACCCGCTTGGCAGGGCTGCCGCCCTGCCGCCGCCGCCCACCAGCTGCCGCCGCTCCTGGCACTTGTTCCCTCCTCCTCCTGCCCCAGGAGTTCCTGAGCGTGTTTGAGCGCCTGCGCGATGAGATTGTGAACGACGAGATGCTGGCGGGCCAGCCGGAGTCGTCCAAGAAATGGGTCAAGGAGGTGCGGCAGATGCTCGCTGCGGCGGGCACGGTGCAGGGGGCCGTGCTGATGTGCCAGATTGACCAGCCCCGAATGCTCCCAACACTTCTTTATTCACAGATGATGGACTACAACGTGCCGCTGGGCAAGCTGAACCGCGGCATGGCTGTGCTGGACGTGGTGCGTGCTGTGCTGCCTGCTTGTGATTCGCCAATGCACCCGGCTGTGGCCTAGCACGCTGTCTGCTGTCGCTCCCACTCGCAGCTGCCTGGTGGGAAATCTTATGGTGCTTGTGTCGGGTCCTGCGCTGGGCGTGCTGCCAAGTGCCGTCGGGCCGAGTTGCCATCCCGCGCCTCACCCCCTGCTGCCACTGCCTGGGCCCCTGCAGGCCCAGTCGCTGGCTGAGTCCAAGGGCAGCGCCCTGAGCGAGGAGGAGGCGTTCCGCGCCCAGGCCCTGGGCTGGTGCATCGAGTTCCTGCAGGCAAGCGCCGCTGCTGGGTGCGCCCGCTGCGCACACCACCGCTGTGGCACGGGTTTGCAAACAGCAGCGGCAGTCCGCACCTTGCGTGGCATCTCGCCAGGGCCTTGCCGTTGCCCGTGCCAAAGGTTGCAAGCCGCCTGCCTTCTTGCTGACAGCTTCCTCCCCCTGCTGCCTGCCCTCCACACTCATCAGGCCTACTTCCTGGTGGCTGACGACATGATGGACAGCAGCATCACGCGGCGCGGCCAGCCCTGCTGGTACCGCCAGCCCCATGTGCGTGGCAGGGGGGGAGGGAGGGGAGTGCTGTGCTGTGCTGTGCTGTGCGTGGCAGGGGGCAGGGGAGTGCTGTGCGCCGCCTGTCGACGGCTGGGTGCCAGTGCTCAGATGTGTGCAACCGCCTGGGCCATCGCCACCTCTCTTGCGTGCAATGCGCTCATGCCGGCGTGCTTCCTCGACGTGCTTGCCCACGCAGGTTGGGCTGGTGGCCATCAACGACGGCATCATCCTGGAGGCCTGCATCTACCGCATCCTGAAGAAGCACTNTTGTGCTGCACAACCATAGCTGGTGTGTGCCGCATCCTGAAGAAGCGCTTGAGGTGGGTGGGTGCATGAATGGTCACGGGTTCAAGCACAGGCTGGGCCCGCTGATTGAGTGTTCCGCGACCCCAGGAAGCAGCTACGCCGGGTGTGAGGGCTGGGGCTGGGCCCACGAAATCACCGACCTTCAACAGGCTTGCTGTCCACTTGCCGCCACCCCTGCAGCGCCCTGCCCTGCTACGTGCACCTGCCGGACCTGCCCCACGAGCTCCCCACCCCATCATCTTGTCTAACAGCCCCAAACTTGTTTGTTCCCTGATCAATGTGTGCAGCGCCCTGCCCTGCTACGTGCACCTGCTGGACCTGTTCCACGAGGTCACGTACCAAACCGCTCACGGCCAGCTGCTGGACACAACCACCGCGCCCATCGGCACCGTGAGTGCTCGGGTGTCGCACGCTGAGGGGGAGGGGTGGCGTGGGCTGAGGGGCGGTGGGGGCGGCGTAGGCTGCGGGGCAGTGGGGTGGCGTAGGCTGAGGGGCGGAGGGGTGGCGCAGGCTGAGGGGCGGTGGGGTGGCGTCTGTCGAGCAGTGGTGGGCTTCATGCTGCGCCATGCATGGAGCGAGGCATCCCAGGCTGCTGCCCCACCTGTCGCCCTCCCCTGCATCACTGCAGGTGGATGGCAGCCGCTAGCCGCTGGGCACGTACCTCGCATGGTCCGGGGACAACAGCCATTTGGTCACCTTGTTTCGCACCCACCCGTATCAACCGCAGGTGGACCTGAGCCGCTACACGCTGGACACGTACATGCGCATCGTGACCTTCAAGACCGCCTACTACACCTTCTACCTGCCTGTGGCGGCTGGCCTGCGCCTGGCGGGCGTCACGTGAGCCAGTTAATGCCTGCCCGCTGTTGCCAGCCGGGTCGTGGGCAAACAGCCGTGCCGCGTGCTGGTCACACATCCTTCCCGCCCGTGGCGGCTGGCCTCGCTGGCACCACATTCGGCACTGCCATGGTGCAAAGGAGCCCCCACCGCTGCTGCTGGAAGATGGGAGGATGTGTGTGTCCTCAGCCTTGTTGCCCCACCCGCGTGCAGTGACCCTGCCGCCTACAAGCTCGCTGAGGACATCTGTGTGACCATGGGCCAGTACTTCCAGGTAGGGCGGGGCAGGCGGTTGGCCCTGCATTCGATAGGAAGAGCGGGGGTGTCCAGGCTGGTTGGTGGGCGTGCCAGCCAGGGACCGCCATTTGCCGCTGCTAACCACTCTTCGGGCCTCCCCTATTGTCTTGTGTCTCTCCCGGCAGATCCAGGACGACTACCTCGACTGCTTTGGCGACCCCGAGGTCATTGGCAAGATCGGCACCGACATCCAGGACAACAAGTGCTCGTGGCTGGTGGTGCAGGCGCTGCAGCGCGCCAGCGACGCGCAGAAGAAGGCGAGTCGAGGCATGGCACCCGTGCCACTGCTGCCGGCGCTTGCTTTCTCTTGCCTTTGACCTTGCAGGCGCACGGTGTCCAATGCGGGCTACAGCAAGGGCGATGCAGCGCTGCTGGCTGCACGCATTCCGGGCGTCTGCTGGCCTAACCTGGGCCGTGTGCCTCCCAACTCTGCGCTTTCATGCAGGTCATTGAGGAGAGCTATGGCAAGGACGACGAGGCGGCGGTGCAGCGGGTGAAGGAAGTGTACCGCGAGCTGGAGCTGGAGCCGCTGTTTAAGTGAGGAGGCCAGAGCAGCTTTGGGCTGTGGGCATCTGTGCCTGTTTGCCCTGTGCCGCTAAATTAAGGAGGATGCCAAGCTGTAGCCGCACTGTTGCGAACTGTGTGTCTGAGCTGTGCCTGGAGCGTTGTTGCGCACAGGAGCTGGCCGTGTTGGCCGCAGTGCCTGCAATGCCCGGCGCTGACTTGCAATGCTCACGCGCGCCGCCGGCGTGTTTCCTGCCGCAGGCAGTACGAGCAGGACAGCTACGACAAGCTGGTGGCCACGATTGAAGGGCAGGACCTGCTGCCGCAGGTGCGCTTGCTGAGCGTTGAGCACAGTGCTGCTTGGTCATCAGCGCCGCTTGCCTTGAGCGCAAGGGTGTACGGGGCAGTCTTACCGGGACATGGCAGGGTGCAGCAGGGTCAGGGGCCTGCTGCCGCAGGTGGGCCGGGGGCAAGGGTAGGGAGCAGTGAGGGCAGGGTGGGGCAAGCTGTGGGTAAGGGAACAGTGCAGCTCAGGTGCTGCCCACGCTGCTGACTAACTGCGCTAGTCTGAACGGCAGCGTCACCCCTCTGCCTACCACCCCTTTTCCCGCAGGCCGTCTTCAAGATGCTGCTGAAGAAGATCTACAAGCGGCAGAAGTGAGGCGGCTCGATAGGAGCGGCCTGCTGGGGCAGCCAGAGCCTCGCAAGTTGCAGCTGCCTGCTGCCCAGAGCCACGAGGACGGCGTGGTGCTGCTGATCGGCCGCCCTGCCGCTCGCCTTTGCTATTTTATTTCCATTACGCTGGGCTGCTGCGCTGCTGAATGTTGCAAACTGCTGCCTGTTCTGCTGCTGCTCTGCGTTATTCTGCAACTCGATACAAATGCCACCGGCGCCAGCGGGTGCACCGGCAGCGCGCCAGTGCGCAGCTGGGTTCATGTCGGATCCCAGCCTGGCTTGATCTCCGGCCTTGAACTTCAGTTTGCTGCGAACTGAGAGGCCCAGGAGACGCAAAGCCGTTCAGCCATGCTTAATGGTGCAGTACTGGTTGGTGCCCTGCCGACCAACGGGCCCACCGCCCGACAGGTCAGCAGCCCGCGGCTCCAAGTGCATGTGCACTGTTCGGCTGCTTACGACTGAAATAGCAACTTGGTGGTGATCAGGGCTGCACGCAAGGCCCGCTTCAAAGAGCTTGTGACCGCACTCGTCAGCCGCGGCACGCTCGCTGACTCGCGCCGGCCTCTGCTGGCTTTCGGTTGAGCGCCGGTCTCTGCTGGATTTCGTTTGAGCGCCGAACCGGTCGGGTCCGGTAGCGCAGGCGGGGGCGGCGGCAGCGGCGGCCGTTGGCGTTGCGGACTCGCCCTCTCAGCTTGGCGCGGCACACGATGGGGGATGTCCCTGGCTTCTTGGGGAACTCCAGCATCTGGAGCCTGGTGCCCGACAGCTGTGACAGCCGGGTGGACCCGTCGACGGCGACAGACGAGGGCGCTAACAGGTTCTACGGGCGATGGTCGAGCTTCGTGCAGGTGCGGCCCCGGGGGTGCTTGCCGATGGCTGCTCCGGCTTGCTTGTGTTGGCTTGCGCTGGCGCCTGCTAACCATGCTGCAGCATCCTTGCGGCTGGTGTGTCAACCCAGGATGCTCAGCTTGCCGCTGTGCAGTGTGTGGCCTCATGCCGCCCCGCGCTGTCATGGCAGTGCTCAGTCTGGGGCCTCCGGCTGATAACCCCCCCCACACACCCTGCCCGCCGCTGCGCTCGCAGTCGCTCATGGTTGACGACAGCACCCCAGGCATCGTCCTGGGCTCCATCTCAGCGGCAGGCTTTGCCCTGTTCTGCCTCTGGGTGCGCACTGCCCCCCAACAACAGTTGGCACCAACTGGTTGCATGGGCTGCTGAGCGGCCTGCATGTGCCTGTCCCGCTGGCACCCTGCGCTGCCGCTGCTGCTGCAGCTGCGCCCGTTGTGCTTGCTGCCCGGGCTGGGCTTCTTGCTGCCTCCACCACTGTGCCACGCTTCTCACACCCCGTCAAACCCAGCCTGCCCTGCCCTGCCCTGCCCTTTGGCCAGATGTGCGTCTACTTCCGGCGCCGCAAGATAATCCAGAGAGCACGCCGCGACAGGCGGGCGCAGCGTGCAGAGGCCAAGCTGGCGCAGCAGGAGCAGCAGGCGCAGTTCACGACGGCTGGTGCAGCCGGCAAGCCGGGCAGTGCTGCTCCAGCGGCAGGCGGCCTCGGCTGGAAAGCGCGGATGCAGGAGCTGTGGCAGGAGTTCACAGGTGGGAGGCCCCGGCGGAGTGCCGCCTTGGCGACACGCATGCTGTGCTGTGGCATTGCCTACAGTGGCCAGCGTTGCTGCTGCTGCGTGCTCAACACCCCACGGCCTCCCTGAGTGCAGCCGGCCAGGCGCTCAAGTGGTGCATGGTGCTGATGGCGGTGGCAGTTGTGGGTGTCTCGGCTTGGGGCCTGGCAGAGAGCATCACCGCCACCAACGACCTGGTGTGGGGCAGGGGCTGCAACAAGCTAGAAGCGGGGGCTTGGCTGCTCTCGCACACCTGCTCCGCACCCCCGTCCCTGTCCGTGTCACGACAGTTTCAAGGGCACTCTAGCCTGTGACTGCTGTGCTCCTCCCGGCTCCTCACATGCCATCTCCTCCCGTTGCCTGCCGGCTGCCCCGCAGATCTCGGACTTTTGGGAGATTGTGGACGGAGTGTATCAGCTGGTGAGGATCCGGAGCATGCTGCATGACGGTGCGCCTGCCCTGCCTTGCAGGGCAGCACCAATGGGCCCCTGATCAGCTGCTCGCCATGGGCAAGGCCCGCCAACCTCCTGCCGCCTGGTGGCTGCATGCAGCCCTTGCTGCACACCGCAGCCCCCTCTGCTCCCCAGGCGGCTGACCTCCATGTGTCGCTTCCATCTGCTGCGTGCCACCTGTTCTGGATACACACCCACCCATCACCACCATCTTGTCCACCCCCTGCTACCCAGGCGGTTGACCTGAATGTGTCGCTGCAGCAGCTGGGCACCAGCCTGGCCGGCGCAGCCAACACGCTGACTGATGTGCAGGTGAGGCCGGAGGCCAGGACTGCGCAGGCTTTAGCAGAGTGCGTGCACGTGCAGAGTTGCGTGTTGGGGGAGTACCCACCCCAGGGTTGGACCTTTAATGCATTGGCCCCGCTGGCCGGACTTGCCCATCCTGTGCGCAGGGGGCGCTGCAAAGCGTCGTCAACACGGTACAGGGTGTGCCCATCATCGGGCCCATCATTGGTGGGTGGCGCACACTGTGTGGAGGTCACGGGTTTGGGCGTGCCGATCAGTGGCGGCTGCTCGCTTTGGGTCCCGCCCATGCGCTGCTGGCTCGCCCACCTGATCTCATGGCTGGCGACCCAGTTCGTTCATATGCACCCTCTCCCGCCCATTGTTTTCAGGCAACGCCCTGCCCATGGACACAATCAATGGCTTCCTGGGCGGCACCGCAACCGACGCCATCAACACGCTGAATGAAGGCTCCTCCCTGGTGCTGAATGACATTGTGCCGGTGGTCAACAACACAGTGCTGCCGGTGCGGGGTTGGGTGTTGGGTGTGCTTGGCACTGAGCTTGCCCCGTGTGGGCGCAGCATGTTGACCCGTGACCAGAGCTGCCTGGCTGCAGCCAGGCCACCAACTGCATGCAAACTATGCATCCGCCATTCACCGTCCGTCCGCATCCTGTTGCCCTCAAACTGCTCTCAAACTGCGCCCTCACAACGCAGGAGATTGAGTCGCTCAGATACAACAACGAGGCCTGGAGCCTGGATATCCAGGACAAGTGGCGCTACGTGGTCATCGCGGGTGGGCGAGGCACAGCGTGGCGCAGCACAGCATGGCATGGAATGGCACAGCACACCATGCACACGCGCAGCGTGCCACAACACTGCATGCATGCACAGCGGCGCCCAGTATGGCAGAGTGCTGCACGTTGCGGGCCAAGCACTGCATGGCTACCAAATGTCGCCACCGCCCCCTGCCGATGCGATTGCTTCACATTCTGCCCTGCACCATCCGTGCCACGCACAAAGTGCTGTCCAGCCTGCTCCTCCCGCTGCCCATCGCTGTGGCCGCCGCCCGTCTTGCAACCAACCTCGCTTACAACCCCTGCCGGCCTGCCCGTCCTGGCCCCCTTTGCAGTGCTGTTTGGCCTGCTCATCCTGCTGTCTACAGCGGTGGCGGCAGCCTGCTACTGGATGAAGTGGGGGCTGAGCGCCACCTTTTTGGTTGCTGTCCTCTGGGCTTTGAATGCAGTGGTCATGTTCCTGGGCATGGGTGAGTGGGCCTTCCAGGGGAGGTTGTCTGCTGCAGTTTATCTCCTACAGTGCTTGTAGCCTGTGCAGTGCGGTTATGTTTCTGCGTATGGTGAGCCCACTGGGGAAACTGCTGTGAGGATGTGAAGCGTGGGAGCCAGCAATGCAGCTGCATGCAGCGCCACTTGGGCACTGCCGCTCAACATGAGCCCACACGATGTTCCCTGTGGACCCACATCCCTCAGGCATGCTCAACGGCGCAAAGGGCGTTGCGAACGATGCCTGCCTGTACGGAGAGGACACAGTGATTCGTGTGCTGAACAACTCAATATCAGGAGATGTGGGGGACAAGGTGGGCTGCATTGATCAACATGCCAAGCATGTGCTGAGTCCAGGGGCGCCTGGCCGGCTGGCTGGCGGTGCAGCAGCGCTGCACCCAGTCCACCCCAACCTCACTCGCTGTTTTCACGACCTTTGCTTTTGACGCAGGTCCAGCGCGCATTCCGCTACTACAGTGAGTTGTGCTATGCAAGTACTGTGCCAGCCCTGCGGCGAGGCTGCGGGGAGTGTGCTGACGTGGATGGCTGCTTGAATGCTGCTGCATTGCCACGGTGTGCCTCCCTTTCCTGAACACGGCCCCTGTTTACCCATGCCTCCCGGCTGCAGCTGGCCAAGACAACCTGATCGACTCAATGGTGCGCAGTGTTTGAATGGCAGCTGAAGTGGGTTCCAATCGGTTTAATGCCGTAGAGCAGCCATGTTAAGCATCGCCACGCCCCGCAGGGCAACCCGCTGCTGACCAGCGCGATCGACGCGTGCATCCCGACATGGCGTTCGCCAGCAGCTCCACTTCAAGCCCGCTCGTTGCTGTGCCATTGCACTTGATTCTGCAGGGCAACCCGCTGCTGACCAACGCCACCGACGAGTGCAACCCAGAGCTGACGGCGGCGCTGCTACGCCAGTTTGCCGATATTGAGATCCACTCCACGCTCGTGACTGTGTGGGTGAGCGCACAGAGCGCAGAGTAATGCCAAAGTGCACTCGCTCTGCCCTGGCCGGGCGGCTCTCCGCCATTTGCCGCTGGACAGCTGCCTCGCATCCATGCAAGTGGGACGTTGGTCAACCCTGGTGACCAAACGTGCACCTCGGGCCCCCGTGTTCCTGCCACGCAGGACCTGGCGGACCAGCTGCCCAGCATCAGCAACCTGCTCAACGGCATCAAGCTGCCCACCATCCCGCTGGTGCGCTGCGTGGGGCCACTGTGTGTGACAACTGCATGTGCGAGCTTCAGGGATCAGCGGCTGCCTTGTGGCAGTGCACAGACAGCGGGATGGCCACAGCATGGGACAAGCTGCTGCATGGGCATGCCATCCAGGGCTGCTGTACGGTTTCCATGCCAAGTTGTCAGCACACAGACGCTATCGACCCTGCTCTGCACTGCAGGTCAACTTTGACTTGAACACGATCACGCGCCCCATCGCCGAGGGGGCGGACAGCCTGCAGGGGCTGCTCGATGACGGTGGGTTGTACTGACTCGCCTTGCTGCTTTCTGGCACTTGTCTGTACTGTGGCTGCAGTATGTGCTTGATTTGTGGTTGCGTGACAAGCAGGTTGAACACACCTGGCTGCTTCCCCGTGCCTCGTCAGTACAATGCAACGACCGCATGCGCCGCCACCCCCTCTCCCGCAGTGTGCAACACCACGCTGCTGCTGGTGCGAGAGAACCGGGTGTGGCCCCTGTATGTTGGCATCAAGGTGAGCTGTGCCGCATCTTGCTATGGTGTGCCTGCTTCAGCTTACTGCTTCTCGCTTGGCAGGTCGTGAGCCATCTGCCACACCTCCCTGGCCACTCAACTTCTGGACCTGCGTGCTTACCTGTCCCGGACTGCAGAGCTATGTGTGCTGCGACCTCACCAACTCAATCTATGACGTGTGGCTGCCCTGGGTCATTGCCGGCTCGCTGGCGCTCGTGCTGTGCCTGCTGGCCTCCATACGAGTCATCACCGCAACCGTCAAGCCGGTTGGGCGCAGCGGGGGCACCCAAACAGAGGTACGCTCAGCTCTCTGTTTGCTGGCAGATGCTGTGAATGGCGGCACAGACTGCCTCCAGCCAGAGCCAGAGCCTTGCGTGCTTGCTGCCAAGGGCTGACGCCACAGTACCTGCACCAAGTTGTCTGCAGGGCGGCGCTGAAGCGGGTGGCAAAGCAGCTGAGATGACCAGCGGCACAGCAAACATGGGGAAAGCAAACGCGCCGGCGGACGGCACAGGGCAGGAGCCGTTTGCTGTGTCGCGCGGCTGAGAGGGGTTGACACCGTGAAACCCAACAAATTCACTTTTTCCTAACCTGCATTTGTATGTGCGCATAGCTCGGCAAGCTATCTATTGCATGCTCTTTTGCCAAAGAGCCAGCCTGCTGGTCAAAGAGCTTAAGTCGCTTATACCGGAGTCCCATCGAATGATTCTTTTCCACCTCGGTCAATGAATGCACTGCCACTGCAGCGGCTGCAGCTTGGCGCGTTACCGCAGCAAGGCATGCTGCATAATGCCCTGGCAAGGGCTCGCTTGATTTTGCTGGCCTGGCATTGACACACAGCACAGCGGTACAGCAGGCAGCGGTCCTCCGGCGCGTGGCCTGGCGACAGCTGAACCCTGCAACCTTTGACATCTCAGCTCACGCCGCACGAAAAAGGAAAGGGGGAGGGTGCCCGCTGCCCTCTCCGGCGCCAGACCAGCACTGCCCTGAAGATCCACCGTGCTGCGCCCCCGGCCCCGCCAGGTCAGCCATGCTGGTCATGACAAGGACGGTTGCAGCGACCTTCATCCCCTACCTTCATCCCTTTGGACCGACATTTTTGGCCCTCGGGGCCTACCTAGCCTGCCAGCTCTCACGATGGCTTCTTGCCACCACGCCCTGCTGCTGGCAGCGCTCCTGCTGCTGGCTGCCAGCCATGCCCCCGCCGCCGACGCCGCCGACGCCGCGGCACCCACCGCCGCCGCTGCTGCCGCGCCCGACCCAGTCAGCGCCAGCGCCAACGGGGCCGCCCAGTTCCAAGCCTTGGTGGAGCTGGGCGAGAGCCTGAACTTGAACCAGGCGCTGCTGGCCACCTTCAACCAGACTTCCGAGGCGTGGGCCAACGGCAGCTGCACGTCTCCACAGTCGTCAAGCTACGGCTGCTGCCCTCGCCTGCTGGAGTGCAACGCCAGCACCGGTGCAATCACTGTGATGTGGGCCTGGGGAGCACTGCAGATTTGTGGCTGTGGCAATTCAGTGTGTGCCTGCATGCCCAACTCTCCCTGACCCTGCTGCCCTTGCCCCTGCCTCACTGCAGCATCATAGTCCGCGACTCTGCTGGCCCCGCCACCTTCCCCTCAGAGGGATGGTCCCCCTTCGGCTCTCTGAAATATGCTCGATTGGCTGACCTTGAGCTGGAGGGGGTTCTGCCTCCGTCCGATCTGCCTGAAAGCCTGCAGGTAGGCCTGACCCGCCTGCCAACCCCTGCCTGCCTCCTTTCGCAAAGCATGCACGCCGCTGATGGCAGGGATCCGGCGTGGTGTCCAAGCAGCAGGGTGGCGCCGGGCCCCTTTGTGTCGTCTACACCCTTGCACCCGCCACTCAGTCTGACGGTGTCCTTCTGGCTGGCTACCGCAGGCGCTGGACGTGGTCGGAGACTTGCGCCAAGGTTACCTCAGCGCAGTGTCCCCCTCCTGGCGCGCCCCGCCCCTCCTCGCCTCCCTCGACCTGAACGGCAATGCCATTAATCAGACACTGGCGGACCAGCAGCCCTGGATGCGCAGCGCTGGCGAGCTGCGATTGCTGGACATGAGCAGGAACGCGCTACGGGGCACCATCCCGCCCAGCCTCCAGCTGCCGCCCAAGCTGACTCGCCTTGAGCTGCGTGGGAACCAGCTGACAGGCACGCTGCCACCGCTGCGCCTGCCTAACACCCTAGAGCAGCTGGACCTAAGCTTCAACGCCCTGCACGGCCCGCTGTCGGCCGGCTGGGCGCTGCCCGACAGTTTGCGCGCGCTTACCCTGGCTGTCAACGGACTGTCGGGCACGTTACCAGCCACTTTGCAGCTGCCGCTGCAGGTGCGCCAGCCGTTGAGGCCCGTGTCCCATTGGCCCTTGCGTTGCAGTAAGCGATGCCTCCTGATGGGCGTCTGCCACTTTCCCCTTTGACGACAGGCTTGTCCTGTTGCGCCGCAGGAGCGGAGGCTTCGCGTCCCCAATGCTGTGAGATGGCATCTTGCCAAGCGACGGGTGCCGTTCCCCCCTCTCCCATCCTCTTGCCTCCGCAGCTGGAGGGCTTAGATTTGCGCAACAACCGTCTTTCAGGCACCGTCCCTGCCGGCTGGTTGCCACCAGCCCTCGCGCAGCTCGACCTCAGCAACAACCCACTAGGTGGCCACTTCCCTGCGCCCTCCAGCCTGCCTGCTAGCCTTGGGTACCTGTATCTGGCCAACTGCAACCTCAGCGGGCCGCTGCCCAGCAGCCTGCACACACCATCCATTCGAACGTTTGACGCTAGATACAACCGGCTCAGCGGCAGCCTACCCGCCACTCTGCTGGGGCAGCTGCCTCCAACCCTCCGAAAGCTCGACCTTTCCAGTAAGGCGGAGCACGCCTCAATCCTGATTTTGCTTGCTGTGCAAGCCAGACTTGGACGCACGCTTGCTTTGGCATGTTAGCCAGCCGACCTGACAGCTTTTCTGCCAGCAGCAGTGGCGCACCAAACCTGTCATGACGCAACACGCCTGCTCTTGCTGGCCCCGCAGGCAACGCACTCACCGGCACCATTCCAGGGGAGCTTGTAGCCCACAGGTGGCTGTGGCTCATCCTGTCCAACAACTCCTTCTCTGGCACGCTCCCAACCGCCTGGAAGATCGACCCAGGCGTGTCCTTGTGGCTGGGTGGCAATCGGCTGAGCGGCCGCCTGACGGCAGAGTCGCTGCGCAATGCAACTTTCGCCGACGTGACGGGCAACATGCTGACAGGTGGGGAGGCGGCTGCAGCATCCCCTCGGCAAAGTGAACAGCATTGATGCAGAGAGGGAATGTGCATTGCTGGCGGCGCCCAGTGCAGGCAACAGGCTTACACAGCCAGCACACCCCATTGCTGCTCTTGTGTTAACGCTGGGTGCTTCGAAGCTGGCTCCTTGTCCTGCGCTGCAGGTCCGCTGCCGGCCTGGGCTCCGCTCGTGGATGGCGGTGCACCGACAACCCTGATGGTGCTGCCGCAGCGCGAGGGTGCTGGCTTCTGCGGGGAGGTGAGCAGGCACCGAAGCACGCCTACTCGCGCACATGAGCTGGCGCCCCTGCTACAGGTAGCGCTCACCCCATGGCAGCATGTGATGGCTGCTGCTGCTGCTGCTGCTGCTTCTCCTGCCGCCGCCCCCCAGGTCCCCTCCTCTCCTGTGTACAAGCGCCTATACCCCAATGGGACGGAGGTGGTTCTGGCGGCCGGCGACCTGCCTGCTTGCCTCTGAGCCAAGGTGTGGCAGCCAGCTTGGGACCTCAGCAGCCTGGTGCCACTCAGTGAGGCGCGAGGACCCTGACAGCGGGATTCTCCTCTTCAGCCGCACAGCCGTGCTCCCCGAGGCTGCCGAGGGCAGCTGCTGCGTTGCACAGCACAGCACAGCACAGCATACATGCATGCATGCATGCATGCACAGCACGGTCTCGATGCACATCTGCCAGCAAACACCATTCTCTGCAAAAACAGCCACCCTTCCAGCTGCACCTGCCCTTAGTAAGCATTCGCTTGTAGGGCTGTGTGGCAAGAAAGGCATGGGGGCGTCCGACCCGTGGTGCAGCGCAGCACGCCATTGCTCCTGTCCTGTTTCACACCCAACCCTCCAGCATGCACGTTCTGCTGATGTTACCAGCATGTCTCAACGGGCAAGCACTGCGCAGCCGCGCGGATTGTGTATTGCAGCCACATGCATTGCAGTTCAGCAGCAGACTGTGCCGTCGAGTGTGACCACCACCTGGTGGCTTGCAGGCTGCACAGGGGCTGCATGGGCAAGGAGGCAGAGGAGCCGGGGGTGAGAGTCTGCCGCATCTGAGAATTTTGCATTGCAATGCCCCTGGGAGCAGCAAGCAAAACCTGCATACATGCCAAGGGTGTCACCATGGTGTATGAATGTGCGAGCGCTGCCTTTCGGGCGAGTGCCCCGCCGGCGCCACTTGCGGGCCGTCGGCGGCCTGCGGCGCAAACATGCTTGTGCAGGCCTTCCACTCACAGCGCCCAGAAGGCACAGCAGCAGGGGCAAAGGGCCAGCAGCTGGTGCAGGCAGGGTTCCCACCAGCCCTGATTTGGCTTGGCCCCACCCCGTTCCCACCGAGTGCAGGGACGGGCACACATGGCGGCGAGGCTGGAGGGCGGCTCGCGATGATCAACCCATTTTCGTTTCCATGGAGATGCATTATCACCACGCCTGAGGCGTGTTCTAGTCGAGCAAGACCCTGCATGGGGAACAGTGTTTCGCCAACTTGGGAACGGCCTGGGTACGGCAAATTCGCGCAAAAATATGTTTTAGGCCTTGTATAATTGTAATAAGCGCCGCAGGCGGGCTCCGCGCGCCAGGACGCTGCTTCTCGCCCAAAACGAGCCCCCCAAACTGCCGTTTTTGGCCTAAAATCGCCGTTTTTTCCCTCCCACACTGGGTACGGCCCAGCCATTTCCCAGCTCGCTCTCGGGTCCGGCAAGCGGACGGCAAACCCGCCGTACCCGGGTTGGCGAAACACTGATGGGGAGGCTGGCGCATGGCGACTTTGGGGTCGCCGATCGCGGCGCTGTCGCAGTCCATCACTTTCACTGTTAACGATAAAGGTCAGCATCGCCCCCTGCGCCCCGCCCTCGCTTCGGCTCAGCTCAACCTCGCTTGACTGCAGCGCCAGGGCCCTTCCTGTGTCTTTGGGGCCGGACCAGCAGCATGACGGCCCAGCAGCCTTGGTACGAGGCGCCGCTGGAGGCGGAGGAGGAGAAGAAAGTGGGCGCCCTCGCAGCCGCCGTAGCGGCGGTCGTCAATGTGAGGCACGCCTTCTTTTCAGATTGAGACTGAGAGGTGCTTTGCCCTTGCGACAGCTGCATCGCTGGCGCAAGCGATCCTTCAATAGCAACGCTCCACAGCAGCCCACGCCGCGTGACCGCCCACTGCCCTGCCGCTGCGGCATTGTGCCCACACGTTCGCCCCGCACGTGCTCCACTGCAGGAGTCGGCTGCGCTGCGCGCCTTTTGCACGCGTGGCACCTACATCCGCTACCTGCGTGCGCGGCATTGGAGCGTGAAGAAGGCGACCAAGGTGGGTGCTGCTGGTCGGGGTTGCACCCGAATGTAAAGGCGCCCCACGCTGCTGTACCGCTCGTGAAGTCGACAGCCGTTGGACAACCACAGCGCATCAGACCAAAGGAGAGCTAGCTCCTCAGGCATGGCCGTCTACACACCAAACACGCACCACGCTTGCATTCTCACTACATGGGCCGCTGCTGCCGCTGCCCTGGCCTCTCCCCCCCTTGCTCAGTGCCGCTGCCCTGGCCCCCCTTCCCTTGCTCAGATGCTGCTGGACACGCTCAAGTGGCGGTCCGAGTACCGGCCCGAGGCCCTGGACTATGAGGCCATCAAGGTGGGCTGCAATGTTGCATCAAGTAGCTGAGACACCGACTTGCAGGATGGTTGCCCAGCACCAGGATGGCAGCTGCTTGCAAAGCCGGCCCGCTCGCTCAGCGGCGCTGCTCAGTCACGGGGTTGCATGCGACTCCCCCCCACCCGCGGCGCGAGGGAGTGCGCGGCAAGCTGCTGGTGCCGGACCTGCTGCTCGCTCCACATGTGTTTGCTGGATCATGACATCGCACACACTGCCAAACCTCCGACCCGCAGCACGAGGGCGCGCGCGGCAAGCTGTTTGTGCTGGACCACCCCGACAACGACGGGCGGCCCGTGGTCATCATGCGCCCGCGGTGAGCCCGCTGTGCGCTCTCACGCCATCTCTGCATATCATCTCTGCTAAACTGCATGCCGCGCCTTGCTGACCTCTGCTTGCTGCTGTCATGTTGGTTGCCTCACAGCCCACAGGCGGTGCGGTGTACAGCAGGGGCAGCGGCCGACACTTCTGTGACACGTGGCATGCATCGCCGCTGCCTCACACTGCTGGCTGCTGCTCCACTCAATTAACCAATGTGCAGGCTGGAGGCGGTGTACAGCGGCGACAGCGACGAGCGCGTCAAGTGGCTGGTGTACACCCTGGAGCAGGCCAGCCGCATTGCAGACGCCAGCGCAGGCAAGCACATTTGCGGGGGGTGTGGCATGGGAGGTGCAGCAGGCCAGCCGCATTGCTGATGCAACAGCAGGCAAGCCAAGAGGCGTGGCTTGCTTGGGATGCATTTGGTGTCACCCAAACATCACAGCATGCCTGCAACTTGGCATGCGCTTCGATCCTGGCAGGCGTCCAGCTCAGCCGTCCTGCTTACCGAGAATCTGCTGCCGTCCTGCCCACCCTGAGTCTGCTGCCGCCTGCTCACCCTGAGTCTGCTGCTGCCTGCTGGCGCCCACCCGCAGCCGACGGCAAGATGACTTGGCTCATTGATTTTGTGGGCTACAACTCCAAGAACTCGCCGCCCATCAAGGTCTCGCTGCAAGTGCTGCACATCCTGCAGGTGGGGCCGGCTGGGTGTGGGGGCCGGTGGCTGCTGGGGCTGTTGCCTGTTGGGGCTGTCGGCTGTTGGGGCTGTAGCATCGCCCCTGTAGCAGACGGCTGGCTGGCTGGCTGTAGCGCGGCTCCTGTAGCAAACGGCTGGCTGGCTGTAGCACGGCTCCTGTGGCAAATGTAGCAAAGGCTCCGCCCATGCGGTCCCAGTGGCGCAGCCTCAACCGTGCGCGCTCTGTCTGGCTTGCCCGCCCCGCACACAGAACCACTACCCGGAGCGCCTGGGGCGGGCGGTGTCGTACAAGCCGCCCATGCTGTTCAACATCCTGTGGCGCGCGGTGTCGCCGTTTGTGGACCCGCACACGCGGGAGAAGCTCGTCTTCCTGTCGCCCTCCAGCCCCCCGGGCGAGTGCGGCGGTTGCCTCCTCAGTTGATGCTTCTTCACTTGGTTGTTGGGACACCGACGAGTGGACCCGCGAGGAACTGATTTCCCTCCCCTACCTGCAAAGCTGCAGAGTGCGAATGTCAGGCGATATTGAGCTTGCACGGAGCTCGGGGCGGGCTTGCCTGCCTGCACGTGACCGCGGCTGTGCTGACGTACTCGCCCCTGGTGCAGGGCGCTGGCCGAACGTGCATCATCACGTGGCCGCTTCAACAAAAGTGCGCCAGCTGTTTCTCCTCACTCTGCTTTGCGGTTTTCTACCCTGCAGAGGCGCTGGCCAAGCACTTCAACCCGGCGCACATTGACGACTCGCTGGGTGGCCAGATCCCCGTTGGCCAGCTGTGGCAGCAGGACAAGTATGCGGAGCGCATGAAGGTGAGACTGGTGGGTTGTTTCATCGCGGCACTCGGTATATGCGGCGTGCTTGCAAGGCGTGTGTGTGCATAATGTTGGTGCGGCAGCATGGCAAGGAAGCGAAGTGCATGAAGGTGGGCTGGAGCTGCTTGGGAGCGAGGCCATTGATGACTGAGCTCACCCGGGCTCCTGCTGCCCACGTGGCAAAGACAACCTCTGTTATTCACTGTAGCGGCCAGCCTTGGCAGCCACCACGCTAAGCTTGCTCATGCCTTGCACCTGGCCCTCATCCGACCGCAGGTGCTGGACGCAGAGGCGGCGGCAGCTGTGGCGGCAGCGGCTGCGGCCCAGCCGATGCCTGTGGCCAAGATCAGCGCAGATCCACACCTGCCCGCTGACTCCGCCCTCAGCATGGTGAGTGCAGGTTTCAGCGACATTAACGTATAACAACACATGGCACTTGCTCCTACTCTCATCACTTGCGGCGCTTGAAGGGGAGCGAGGCAACAGCTTGCATGTCAGCCTCGCCACCACTGCGGTTGCCTCGACAAAACATCAGCCACTGCCGATCCTCATCCAACCCCAGCAGGACGAGGAGAGCGAGGTGGCGTCTGCCGAGAGCCGGCGGCCCACTGCTGAGGAGGAGGCGCTGAATGCCGAGTTTGAAAAGAATGTGGTCATCATGTGAGGGGCCCCTTGGAGTCCTCACATCATGTTAGGGGCCTTTGGAGTCCTTGCATGGCAGGGACCCAGCGCTCCGCTCTGCACTTCTTTCTCATCAGCCATAGCCGGCTCCCCAAAACGGCAGCTGCTGACGGCGGGAGGCCCCATCGTGCGACGAGCAGCCTGCTGCTGCTGCGCGAAACGCGCAAGACGGTGGGCAGCAGGAGAACCTGCCTGCCTGCCTCCCTTAGCACACCTCTCTTTCCGCCGCTGTACTCATCGCCCTGCCTACAAACGAATAACAAAGCGCCCCCCGGTGCCTTGCAATGCCCTCTTCTCTCCATCCCTTTCTGATCAGTCACGCTTGGGCCGCCGCCTCTGCCTGCATCCGCGGGGCGCCCTTCCGCACGCTTCACCTCTCTCAGCACGCACTGCCACCTCTCAGACCTCCTCCCTTGCCTGTCATTCACGTAAAATTGAGATGTAATAGTTTGGTTTGCAGCTGGGGAGCAGGCAAGATGTTGAACGGAAGGCAGCAAGCTGGGCGACATGTCCTGTCGCCACAGCACGGCGCAGGCCAGCAGCCCTACCGCCTAATCGCCGTATGCCTTTCATCTCCTTGCTCGCCAGCGAACCCGTGCGCGTCGCAGCTGGCAGTCGTTCCCAGCGCTCGTGGCCCGCGCGCCGTCTTGCAGCAGGAGCAAGGGGAATCAGCGCCATGGACGGCGCAGGCAGCAGCGGCGTGCAGGAAGTGAAGCTCGAGCCGGTAAGTTGCCCTGGCGGCAGCGGCAGCGGCAGCGGCGTCGGCAGCGGTGGGCGGCAGCCGTGCCTCGAGAGCCTGCGCTTTTACCCGACTGTCTGGGATTGTGGCTGCACCGCAGGGCCATGAGCTGCGCATGGAGGTGGAGTGGGGCAAGCAGGTCCATGTGCAGGTGAGGCGGCCGCCTGCAACTGGGGCAAGCGGTTGCATGCGGTGGTGGTGGCGCTGGTGGGGGCTGGATGCCGCCCTGGCAAGCCACCGCTTCGCTCCGACCCGTCTACCTCTGCTCCTTTCCACAGCTGCTGGAGGGCGAGGCGGAGGTGTTTGGCACGGCCCTGGACCTGCGGGAACGGGTGTCCATCGGCGGCCAAAAGGTGGCGCTCTACACCTGGCGCGGCTGCACGCTGCAGCTGGAGGGGGAGCCCGACATGATGTGAGGAGGTCTGGGGCACTGCTTGTTTGGCTGTTGTCTGTTGTTGTGCACTTTGGTGAGGGCTGCCCTGAACCAGGCATTGCCCTGCAGCTGGAGGGGGATCCTGGCATGGTGTGAGGAGGTGCCCTGCTTGTTGGGCTGTTGTTGCAGGCAAGCCTGCCCTGCACTTGGCAGATGCAGGGCCTTGTGTGGGCGGTTGGCCTCCTTGCACACCCAGTGTGGGCGACAGACTGCAGCTGGAGGGCGGTGCGCCATGTCCCGCTTGCTTGTCCAGCATGCACTTGCCTGTGCAGGTACACCTCCCGACATTCGCCGAGCGCCAACACTCAAACATGCATGCCTACACCTTGCCAACATTTCTGCTGGCGGGTGCCTGCAACAGGAAGCACATGCCACCGCTCTACCCCGCAGGTACACATCTGATGAGACGCCCATGGCTCAGTACTTGAATATCCACGACAGCCTGGATGCGCGGCGGCAAGATGCACTGAAGAATCGCAAGGAGGGCCCCCGCACCTTTGTGGTGGGGCCCACAGGTGCGGATCCAGGGCGTGCATGTGGGCATGTCAACGCCAGGGTGCCCGCTCCCGCTCAGTGCCCAAGCCGCGCTGGCTGCTTCCTCACGCCCCCTTCCTCACGCCCCCTGCCCGCTCCCGCTCAGCTAGCAAGGCGCGCTGGCTGCTTCCTCGCGCCCCTGGCCCCCCTCCTCAACCCCCTTGGGTTTCCTTCCGCTACCCATGCGTCCTGTAACCTGCAGACGTGGGCAAGTCGACGCTGTGCAAGATCCTGCTCAATTACGCGGTGCGGGCTGGGTGGACCCCCACCTATGCCGACATGGACATTGGGCAGGGCAGCATCACCGTGCCTGGCTGCATCGCCGCCACGCCAGGTGGGCCAAGGTGCTGGCGTTGTGTGCTGGCATGCGTGTTTGGGTGCAGAGCGTCAAGCAGCGCTGGTTGCGTGCAGCCGCAGCCATGCTGCCACACTCCCATTTCGGTGTGAGGGCCGTCTGCCACAACCGAGCGCATCTCCCATGCTGAGCTCATCCTGCGCTGGCCACCCTCAACTGATCACCCTGGCTGCAGTGGAGGCGCCGATAGACGTTGAGGACGGTCTGCCCACAGAGGCGCCACTGGTGTACTACACTGGCACGCCCACGCCATCTGGTGCGCAGCTGCCAAGGTTGCGGCCGACTGCTCAGCTGCATGTAGTGGCTGGGTTGAGCAGCCTGGTGCAGGCAGGCGGCATGTTGCTGCAGCGCGCCGTGTCGGCATCAGGTTACATCAACAAACACGTCATGATGCGTGTGCATTGGCTGCTGTTTCCGGTGGCTGCTGCAGACAATCCGGCGCTGTACCGCCACCTGGCAGAGCGGCTGGCCGCAGTGCTCGACCTGCGGGCACAGAGCGACCAGCAGGCATGCCTTGTCCTGCTCTGCACCTGCACTGTCTTGGCTGTCTCCCCCCTGTGACGCCATTTGCTGCCACTGCGGCTGCTGCCGCCGCCACTGCCATCCCCGTTGCCCAGCTTGTGTTTTGCATCCCGCCCTGGGCCCTTCACCCCGCACAACCGCCTCACGGCCGCCCCCCATCGTCCCCGCAGGTGCGGGCGAGCGGCATGGTCATCAACAGCATGGGCTGGGTGCTGGAGCTGGGCTACGAGATCCTGAAGCACACAATAGAGGTGGGGATGTGGCGCACCTACCTGCTGCCGCCCGAGCATGCGGCTCCGGCTTGGCCTCACATGCTGACTTGCACCGCCCCGCTGAGATGCCTGCCACCGGTGCCTCCCAGCGTGTGCCCTCTTGCTTACCAGCACTGCCAGCTGCTCTGCTCTCCCTCAGGCACTCAAGTGCGATGTGGTGCTGGTGGTGGGCGACGAGCGGTTGTACAGTCAGCTGAGCGGCGAGCTGAAGCGGTCAGCGCCATCCATCCAGGTGGGCATCAACTCAACAGCTGTGCATAAATTGACAGCTGCCTGTGTGCAAGGGCAAGGGCAGCACCAATTTCATCCAGGCCCTGGCACTGCTGCGCGGCAGATGCCGAGCCTGCTGGCATTGGTCAGCGGTCAGCACGGACAGCCTGACCAGGTATTGTAGCTGTGCCCCATGCGCCCCATCACACTGTTCTGTTGCCTCCTGCCCCACTGACCGACAGGTGGTCAAGCTGCCGCGGTCAGGGGGCGTGGTGGTGCGGTCGCGCGAGACGCGGCAGCAGGCCCGCAAAGTGCGGGTGGAGGAATACTTTTACGGCAACCGCAAGGTGCGTGGATGAGTACGGGGGTGAGTGTCCAGCGGCTGAGGGTGCAACAAACGAACTCTGGCGACCCACGCAGTGGATGGAGGTGCCTCCCGCACGGTGCACCTTCCACCTTCTTGACGCAAGCAGGGGGGGATGGCGCTGTTCCCCTGGTGCCTCCCAGGCGCAACTCAAGATTGTTATAGTTGTTTGTAGGATCTTAATCACTGCCTGGCCCCCCTTGCTCTCCCCAGGAGCTGAGCCCCGCCAGCCAGACGGCTCGGTTTGAGGACCTTCAGGTGTACAGGGTGGGCGGCGGCCCGCGCGCGCCCTCCTCCGCACTGCCCATCGGTGAGTGAGGAGCTGACCATGGCTGGCGACTTGCATTGTGCTGGTGGATGCAGTCTGAAGCGTGCTGGGCAGCGGCTGGGCCGGGAGGGCTAGCCGACGCTGCTGCCTCCGCCGAGCTGCACAGCATGCCATGCGGGCCGGCACGCATTTGCTCATGATGCGCGCCCCGTCTCCACCCACTGCAGGCGCCACCTCGGTGGCAGACCCGCTCAAGCTGACCCGCGTCACAAACCCACAGGTAGGTGCCTCGGCCGCCGGCGGCAGCTGGAGCAGCTTCCGCTGGAGCGGGCTGTCCCTCTGGGCAGGAGCCCCAATCCCCTTCTACCCCTGGCTCCCATGCTTGCCGTGCTCTCGTGGGGTTGGGCTGCTCCTGGCGCCCACATGGGTGCGGCGTCTGGCGGTTCCACCTGGGTCTCATGGCTTACTTGGTGCCCAGCTGGGCCCCCACTCACCCCCCGCAGGAGCTGCTGTACACGCTGCTGGCGGTCAGCCACGCGCCGCAGCCGGAGCTGCTGCTATCGGGTGCGGCTGCCGGGCTGGCCCTCTTGTGCATGCGATTGGCAGCCTGTGCCTGTTTGCGCAGTAGTGTTCTGTTGGCCCCAGCGCCCAGAGACGGCTTGGCTGCGGCAGCCCAAGGCTCCCCACACTGCTGCTTGCCCATGTGCCCCCACGCCCGCCCTGCTCCTCCACTCGTCTCCACACCCACCCTGCTCCTCGCCCCACTCGTCTCCTCACCCTGCTCCTCCACCCACCCACCCCTTTGTGCCCCGCAGTCAACGTGGCGGGCTTCATCTACGTGCAGGATGTGGATGTGGCCAAGGGCACCATCACGTACCTGGCCCCCTGCGCCGGCGCGCTGCCCAGCTCCTTGCTGCTGGCGGGTGCCTTCAAAACGTACTTGGACTGAGCGAGGGGCGTGCAGCTCCTGGCACCCTCCGTCTCATGTGGCTGGCGCAGACTGTGACACACCATTGCCACACTGGCTTGCCATGCCCCCCGCCCCCTGCCATGAGGCTCACTGAACACTCTGCAAGTTACAGAAAACCACTGAAAAATAAAAGCAGGGGAAACGGCGGTGCCAGCAGTGTGGGCTGTGCTGCGCTGCCCGCGGTCAGGGGGCGGGTGGGAGTGGGGGTGGTAGGGGGTACAGTGCACTGGGTGGCTAAAGGGGGGTGGCTGGTGGGTCAGGAGGGCGGTGGGTCAGCCAGACGAGGGCAGGGAGGCAAGCAGCGGACATAAAACGGGACCAAGGCGCCATCAAACGGAGGTGGTGCAAGGGCGCTCGTACAGGGGGCATCATTAAAAACACACTCTGGGCAAGGGTAAGGGTGGCGAGGTGGCGGCCTGGCGCCGGCTGGGCGCCCTGTTAGCGGGGGGAGCCGGGGCGGTGGGCTGCGCCAGGCGGCCGGGGGAACAAGGAAAAAACGGGTGGGGCAGCGGCTCCGGGTCTGCGCATGGTGCCAACAATAGCAGGAGAGAGTGCTCGAGGGGGGGAGTGCCAAGAGGGGCATGCTGAGGGGGAGGTGGGAGGGCCCCTGCGGTGTGTCCGCAGGGGCCCTTGATTGCAAATGCGAGGGAAAAGGGGTCGTCAGGATCCGGCATGTGCAGAGGCATCAAATGGCGCACGGCGCCAGCTGAGGGTGGGGGTCGGGCCAGGGGCGGGGTAGAGCACGTGCCCCGCCTGCTGCGACCGATGAAACGGGGGGCGCCCGGAGCAGGGGCGCCCGCGCCGCGGGGGAGCGCACAAGCAAAAGCGCCCTTGGCGCGGCGATCAACAGCAAAACGTAGTCTGTATGTGTGTGTGTGTGTGTGTGTGTGTGTGGGTGCGGTGG
>RRZL01000027.1:1037356-1077134 GCA_006782975.1 Chlorella sp. Dachan | reverse complement strand
CGCCGGGCCGCCGCCCGCCTGTCGCAGTGGCGTCCCCGGGCCACCAGTCGGGGTAGATGGAGGGCTGCTTGGCCCGCGGCGGCGGTGGGGGCATGGGGCCAGCTGGCGGGGCTGCTGCCGCCGCTGCACTGCTGTTGGGGCGCAACGAGCTGCCTGTGGGAGGGCGTGCGGGGCGGCGCTGTGGCGCTGCTGCAGTACCAGTGCTGCAGCTGCTGGGAGGTGCTGCAGCGGCCCTCATGCGCCCCTGCTGGCTCGGCTGTGCCTGCTGCACATCCTGGTGGGCAGGGCGGCGGTGGGTGGGCACGGGTTGAAGACATGCAGATGCAGCAAGTCATGTTCCCCGGGCCGGGCACTCATCCAGCGCCCACCAGCCTCAGCACAGGCCCCGCCCTGCACACCTGGGCAGTGCCGCCGGCCCCGTTCTCGTCCAGGAAGCCGCCCACCTCGGCCTCCAGCGAGGCAAACTGGGAGCGGATGCGGGGCAGCGCCGCCGCCACTGCCGCCTCAGCGTGCATGGCGCGGCACGCCTCCCGCAGCGTGTCCAGCGGCACTGCCGCCTGGCCGGGGAAGTCGCGCTGGATGCACAGCACGCCATAGAGCAGCGTGGCCTGCAGGCGGCGCAAGAGGGAGGGGGCATGGTGGCGCATGCATCTGGTGCTTAATGGCAGCCATATTTGGCTCCGTTCCAAACAATCACGCATAGTTTGGTGTCCAGCCCTCCTCCTTGCCCTCGGGGCCCGTCTGGTCACAACCTTGACACAGAGCCTCGTCGGCAGCGCCGCAGCACCCGCAGCAGCACCCACCAGGGACCCACCTTGACCAGCTCGGGCCAGCGCGCAGCATCGCCATGGGCCAGCAGGAAGTTGCGCAGCGTGCGGTTGGTCAGCAGCTGCGCGTGCTGAACCGTGTCCTGGAACCACGCTGGCCAGGGGTGCTGCGCCGCCGCCGCCATTGGAGCGGGCGGGAGAGCGGCGGCCCGCAGGCTCCCTGTGGAGGTGGGCGCGGTTCGTGCGGCCCGCTATAGTGAGCAGGGATGCAGGGGCTCCAGCCAGTGCGCCGGAGACAAGCCGAGCGCACAGCAGCCCGTCAAACTGCCAAAGAGCTGAGGGAGGTGAGCCGGGGTGCAGCGGTGCGTTCCGAGGCGATCTATAGAGTGACTGAATGCCGCCGAGCGCATCAATTGGTAGTGGGGCGAGCAGGGCGTCGTCCATGCCGCATGCAAGCCCAGCCTGTCCTGTGAACTGCCCCAGCAACCCGCTGGCAGCCTGTCCCAGCCATCCCGCTCGACCCAGGCCCCGCGTGACCCCCAGCAGTCGGCTGCAGCTCGCGCCGCGCCCGACCCTTACGCTCTGCGACCCCCGACCCGACCCAAACGCAGCCATGTCCGGCAAGGCGGTGATTCGGGCCACGCAGGCGAGCAGGGGGCGCCTCGGAGCAAGGTCGCGTGGCCTGGCAGCCCGTCTGCGGGGCCTCATCGCATGCCCAGGCGCCTCCAATAGGCGCGCAGGAGGGACAGCAGCACGCCGCGGGGCCCCAGGGCGCAGGGCCCCCCCGCCCCCGCCGTCGCCCAGCCCCGCCGCTGCGAGCGCCGGCTCAAACCTGCTGCCACCTGCCCTGCCGTGCAGATGTTCACCAAGACCGGCCAGGCCAGCCGCGTCAGCCTGGGCAAGGAGATTGCCATTGGTCTGACCATGGGCGCCGCCCTCGGCTTCTGGTGGCAGACGTGAGTCGGCGCCGTCGAATGGGGGCGGCGGTGGCATGTGCTGTGAGCCAGCCGGACAGTGCGTGGCGGCCTCGCCGGGGCTTGCACTTGCACCTGTTGGTGGCGGATGGCTGCTTTCATGGCAGCCAGCGGCGGGGGCCGGCCAGGCCAGCCAGGCCGCCGGCCATGTCGCACGGTTGCCGCCAGGGTTTAGGGTTTGCAGGCTGCTGCTGGGGATGCCGTGCGTGTCGCCCTGCGTGCTGTGCGGATGCCCTCACTGTGCTGCTGGGCCGCAACGTTTGCTCCCCACAGCTACCACTGGGACCTGGCCAAGAAGTGGGACAACTACTACAGTGAGAATGCAACGTGTTTGAGCTGTGTTCCCTGGCCGGCTTGTGGCGGCTGGTTGGTGCCCATGG
Source organism: Chlorella sp. Dachan (assembly GCA_006782975.1). Taxonomy (NCBI): domain Eukaryota; kingdom Viridiplantae; phylum Chlorophyta; class Trebouxiophyceae; order Chlorellales; family Chlorellaceae; genus Chlorella; species Chlorella sp. Dachan. The sequence goes on along the minus strand of RRZL01000027.1, from coordinate 1,075,013 downwards.
CACACTCCTCGGTTCTGCAGGCTGAGGGTGGCATTGCTGGACTGTAGTTGCTGCTGCTGAACAGCATGGCGCTGTGCCTGCCGGGCACCACAAGACCGCCTGCGTGACTCACGTTGTGCTGTCCCTGCTGGCCAAATCTGTGCAGAGGCGCTGGAGGCTCAGAAGTGAGCTCCTCACGGGCAGCCGGCGCGGCGCGTTGATAGCATAGCGCGCCAAGCGTAGCAGCATGTGCTTGGCGCACCCCCGCGCCCGCAGCCGGCCCCTCCTTGCTTGCTTACAGCGCGCGCGGCCTGCGCAGAGCGGCTGAGCCGCACGCCGCGGCCGCGCGTCGCATGATGTGTCCCAGCACTTGCACCTTTGCCGATCCCCCACCAAAACGACCCGCGCTGTACTCAACCAGCCCGCTCCCTTGGAGCTGTTTGTAATGCTATGTACACAGCGCGCAAGGCAGTAGAGGGGTGGCAACAGGTGTGGTGTGGGCGGCGGTGGGCTCAAAGCAGGAAGGCAGCAGGGGAGGCAGGCAGCAGCACAGGCGGGGCCGCAGGCAACGTCTCCTGCGCTCCAGTGTCAGCAACAGCCACAGCAGCACAAGAAAAGCGATCGGTCGCCGGCCACGGCGCTCCAGCTGCCGCCGCGTCTGCTGCCGCCGCGAGCTGCGCGCGCTCCGCCTGCACCAAGCCCTCGTGCCGCCCCTGGCCTGCCTCTCGGCTGGCCCTGCCTGCCGCTGCTGCCGCTGCCGCAGCCGCCTGCTGCTGCTGGAGCTGCAGGAAGTCGGCTGGCAGGCACAGCTGTGCGGCAGCGTCCAGAGGAGGCAGCTCCCCATTGGGGTCGGCAGGTGAAGGCAGCATGCCAATGGCGCATGGCAGCCAGCCCTCTGCCCGCCGCCACCGCTTGCGCCCTGCTGCGCCGCCTGCACTCGCCGCCTGCTGCGATGGTGCCCGCCGCTTGCTGCCTGCGCCCGGCAGCTGTGGCGCCTCGGCCAGCTGCTGCAACAGCGCCTGCTGCCGCTGCGCTGCCGCAGCTAGCTGAGCAGTGGCGTGGGCTCCAGACACCTCTGCGGTCAGTGTTGATGACAGTGCTGTGGTACTGCTGAGTAGGTCCACTGCTGCTGCACCTCCTGGGGCAGCCTTGGCTGCTGCAACAAGCAAGGCGTACGCCTGCTGAACCGCCTCTGCAAGCTCCCCGGTGCTGCCGTTGCTGCTGTCATTCCCAGTGCCGCCGTTGCTGCTCTGCCGCAGCGACTGCAGTGCTGCATGCTGCGCCATGGCTGCCTGGGCAGGCAGCAGATCAGCGAGCAGCTGCCGCAGAAGGGCGCCGCTGGGCTGCCACGCGCCCGCCACTGCTGGCTGCTGCTGCTGCTGAGCAGCAGCCTGCGCCCCCGGCAGCAGGCGGTGCACCCAAGCCAGGGCGGCAGCCGCAGCAGATGCCGTGGCAGCTGGCTCTGCTGTTGTGCTTGCACTGCTGCTGTCGGCTGCTCCATCCGCAACCTGCTGCACCACCGCGGCCAGCTGCCGCACGGCCGCAGCCAGTAGCAGCGGCGGCAGCTGCGGCCACAGGGAGCACAGGTGCCCCATAGCAGCCGCGAGAGCGCGGTCAGCCACCACTGGGGGCGCTGCTGGTGTGCGTGCTGCGCCTGCCTCTGCATCCCCACCCGCCTTGGCATCGGCTGTCGCCTCGAGCACAGCCTCGGCCAGCAGGGCTGCCGCCGGCTTGGGCACTGCCGAGCGGAGCTCAGCCAGCAGCTGCTTCCGCCGCTTTTTTGCATCCGCCGCCTGGTAGCCGCCACCGCCGCCACCAGACACACCACTGGTGGTTGGGACCGCATCGCCCGCCGCTGCAGGGGCTGCAGCGCCGCCGTACCCGCCAACCTGCCCGCGTGCCGCCTTGCGCCCCGCTGACACTGAGGCAGCGGCTGCCACGGCTGCTGCGGCAGCGGAGGGGCGCCCCTCCTCATCATCGCTGTCATCCGAGTCACCTGCAGCTGAGCTGGCGGCCACCTTGGCGGCAGCAGCCTGGTGCAACAGCAGGTACTCCTGCAATGACGGGAGGGACAGCACGCACACAGTGATCAGGAGGCAGCCAGGACTAAGCAAGCCGGTGGCAGCACGCCACCAAACGACAGGCACGCCCGGGCAGGCAGCTGCAGCCGCCAAGGCGCCAACAAGCGACTCGCGCGTGTTGCAAGTGAACAGGTTGCAGCTACCCGCTGCTCTCGCCCTCCCACTGTGCTCAACCAGGGGGCAGCACCCAGACTTGCCTGCACCATGGCTCGGATGCGGTCCTTGCTGGCCGCCACGTTGTCGCTCTGCCGCTGCCAGTAGTTGGACCGCAGCCAGGCCAGGCCGTGCTGCGCCGCCAGCCTGCGGGGGCCGAGGCGCGGATTGCAGCGGGCGAGCTTCGCTGCAGGCAGGATTGCAAATCGGCCAAGCGCGCCGACAGGAACCGGCCAACGTGCGTTTCATGGCAGCCGAGTGCTGTCTCCTTCTCCGGCGGCAACTACTGCACATGGCTGAGCAGGCAAAATGAACCAGCAGCAGGTGTGCTGGGCAACCCAACCCACCTTAGCGCGGCCAGGGAGGGCAGCTCGTTGTGTGTGGCCTCGTGCCGCAGGTCGACCAGGATGCGCGGCAGGCCTGCAAAATACATCGACAAGCAGGATGGCAGCAGGAATGTGACTGGGGGCCTATTGTGCCAGGAATGTGGCTGGGGGCATATTGTGCTTGCAGAGTTCCAGATGCACTGCCACTTAAGATGCAGCAGTGCTCAGCATCCCTGTTGGGCCGCAAATCGTTCAGCAGGCGGCCTGCCCATGCAAGCTATCCTGCACCAGGCTGGTCATCACGCCCAGCTCACCTGCGGCGGAGGCGAGGCTTGCGACGGATGCCGCCACGCGCCCTCGCTGGCTGGAGTCAGCGATGCCGTTCACCATGCGCACAACCGCCATGGCGTAGTGCAGGCGCAGCTCGCTCTCGCTGGCCAGTGCCGGCGGAGCCTGCTGCTGCTGCTGCTGCTGCTGCTGCTGCGCCTGTTGCTGGGCGGCAGCACTGGCAGCTGCATCTCGCTGCTGTGCCTCCACCAGGCAGGCCGTGCTGTCCACGCCCAAAGGGACACGGCCGCGGGCCCGCCAGGCTGCCACCTGCGTTGAGGAAAACAAGCGTGTCGACGGCAAACAGGGCGGCGGCAGCGGCGGCGGCAAGTGCACATTGGCGGCGCTTTGGTATGCATGGCATTCTCATAGGCTCGCTCAGACCACCACGCACCCTCTCCAGGCCCCGCTGCACGTCTACGGACCCCCCAGAGAGCAGCTGGTGCCCGGTCACTCGCCACTCCTCCCAGCTGGCCCAGGGCACGGCCCTGCCGAGACTCATGGTTGTGCCGAAATGCAATGCTACTGCCGAGTGCGCGAGCAAGGCCAAGGTCTCGCTCATGCAGCAGCAAATGCGGGCGAGCGGGGCTTGCAAGTCGTGTCTGCACGTTCCGTGGGAGCTGTTGAATCGGTTGTAAGCTGTGCTTTGCAGGCCAAGGCCACCTGATCTCACATGGCCCAGGTTGCCGCCTGGCCTGCGCGCTCAGTGCACCTGCGCTTCATACGGGGCTCCCTGCTGGGCGTACGATCAATCATAAGGACATCAACCCAGCGCCCGCTTGAAATAAGCCAGCGCGCCATGGTGACGGCGGCAGCGGGAGGCGGCGAGGCGGCGCCGGTGCAAGCGCCACCGCCAGAACAGCAGCAGCGACCGTCACAGCATGCCGACCAGCAGCAGGCAAGGCAGCAGAACGCAACACAACAGCATGCCAAGCAGCAGCAGCAGCAGCCACGCATGCGGCCGACGCAGGGTCAGCTGGTGGAGCGCTGCATGATCCGAGGTGGCCCTCCCACCATCGACATTGGCGCCAACCTCATCGATCGGTCTTTTGACAAGGACCGAGCAGCAGTGCTGGAGCGGGCAGGCCAGGCGGGCGTGCAGGCGTGCATAGTGACCGGCACGTGCGTGCGCACAGCACAGGCTGCGGCGGAGTTGTGTGCCTCCCCGCTGGGTCGATTGCACGGCCTGTACTTCACCGCTGGTTGCCACCCGCACAACGCCAAGGTGCGGCCTGGACTGCTGATAATGTGGGCAGAGTGGAATAGCGGTGTCTGTTGCCACTGGCTTGCACAACAGGCCAGTTGCATTCCAGCTCACATCTCGCACTGTCCGGGCAGCCTTCTTGCCAAGCAGCCTTAGCTCCCCCTGTTTCCTCCCCACTTTCCTACCTTGTGCAGAGCTGCAATGAGGACAGCCTGAGCGCGCTGCGCCAGCTGGCGGGTAGCCAGCGATGCGTGGCCATCGGCGAGTGCGGCCTCGACTTCAACCGGATGTTCTCGTGAGCTACATGAGCAGTCCTCGCTTTGGCTGGCTGCATGGATGTCCTTCCTGCTGGCCAGAGCAGGCTGCGTGACCCAACCCACGACCCACATGGACAGCTGGTTGCACATCATGCCCACTGCCCTCCCTGCAGGCCGCAGGAGGTGCAGGAGCGCTGGTTTGCCGCCCAGATTGAGCTGGCTGAGGTGCTGCAGCTCCCGCTGTTCCTGCACTGCCGCGACGCGGGGCAGCGCTTTGCCGAGATCCTGCGGTAGGTGCCAGCTGAAGGGAGAGGGTTGGACCTGGGTATGGCTGATGCGATGCATGAACAGTCACGGGCCGGGACGCTGGTTGTTACAGGAGTTGCACCTCGCAACGAGTGCGCCCACTCAGGGCCCCAGCTGCAGGCCCAGACCGGTGTCTTGCGCTCCCAAACACATGCAGGGCGCACCGGCGCAGCGTGCCGGGCGTGGCACACTGCTTTACCGGCAGCCGGGAGGAGTTGGAGCTCTGCCTGGAGCTGGGCCTGCACATTGGTGAGGCTGCTGCGCTGGCTCAAGCCGAGTGCTTGCTTGCACCTCTCTTCATGTGTGCCTGCCACATCCCTCGTGTGCACGTGCCACAGGCCTGCAAGTTGCCAGCTGCATGCGCGCCCATCACACGTGGCAGCTACCTCCCCTTCGCGCATGCCCCCAGGCATCACCGGCTGGATCTGCGACGACCGGCCCGAACGCGGCGCGGCGCAGCTGGCCGCCCTGCTGCCGCTCATCCCAGGTGGGTGGCGATGGGAGCTGGCGCGCAGCTGCCACAGCCTGGTGGCTACTTCTGGAACCACTAACAAACTGCTTCAGTTTCACACTGCCACTCCTCCTGCTGGTCACACGCTCCTTCATTTTGCAGCGGACCGGCTGCTGATCGAAACCGACTGTCCTTACCTCACGCCGCGCACCATCCAGCCCTCCAAAGCGCGGCCGCAGCGCTGCGAGCCGGCCCTGCTGCCGCACGTGCTGGCCTCGGTGGCAGCAGCGCGCGGGGAGACAGTGGAGCAGGTGGCGGCGATCACGACCGCCAATGCGAGGCGGTTGTTCCGGCTCCCGGATGCGTGACTGCAGCCAGGGGCAGGCGGAGCAACAAAGGGCTGCAATCATTGTCCTTCATACTTGTGTTGCGGTTGTAGTCGAAACATGACGCGCCTACAGCACATGCGCTCCGGCAGCATGGTTGATTAAATCTTGAGGCACAATCGGCGCAGGGTGGCGGCCCACGAGAGATGGGCGGCCTCTGCCTCTTGAATGCCTCAACCTGCTGTTCTTCAGCCACCTTGGTACACCCATGGCACACACCACACGCATGCCTCGTGTCCAGGCCCACAACCAAAGCCCATCCCGGCTCCCACCCGCTGGCAGCACCGCTGGCGCAGCGTGCCTGCCGCCGCGCTAGTGTCGAACCATTGTGCGCCAGCCGGCTCCGCGCGACCTCGATTGCCTTGGGGTCTGCAGCGAGCACCGTCTTGCTCTTAGGAGAGAGGAGACGAGCGGCAATATGCAGGCTTGCGCCAGCCTCTCGGCTCAGCCCGCAGGTGAGCGCCGGCGGCAGCGTGGGGCCCGATCCGACACCACGATGGTTGGGGTTCCCCGCCCCGAGCGTGCCCCGGCGTTGACCCACCCCGCAGGCGCCGTGGGCGCTCGCACCGGCTTCCGCGGCACGGCTGTCGCCGCGGCGCCCCGATCCACCCGCCCCAGCAGCCGGCGGTGCAAGCAGGTGGGCTGGGTGCCTGCAGCGGCCGTGTCTGTGCTTAGGTCTATCCTGCCGGCCGAGGGGCTGACACAGGGACGGATCCCTGGGGCCAGCCGGCGGCCCTGGCAGCATGGGAGCGGCAATATGTGGGAATGTGGACCACTCCCGGGTGCCCAGGCGTGAGTGCCTGGCGTCGGCGGCGGTCGGCGGCGGAGGCGGCGAGGGAGCAGTCAGGCAGCAGCGGCGCTGGCCTGCAGCAGCACCAGCAGCAGCATGGGCTGCAGGATGGATGCGCGGGCCAGTGGGGCCAGATGAGCAGCTGGCGGCCAGCCGGTTTGACGCGCAGTGCCTGGGTGCTGCCCGGAATGGGGATGGGCAGCCATGCAGGCGCGGCGCATGCTCCACCAGCAGCGTGATGTGCAGCAGCAGGCGCACCCTGCAGCACTCGAACTGCAGGGCTGGCTGCCAAGCATCAATGTGCTACAGTGGCATGCTGCTGGCGCTTCCTCCCGTGGCTGGCAGGCTGCCTTGTGGCTGGCTGCCTTGTGGCGATGTGCGCATGGTGCCGACATCTTGCCGTGCTGCCTGCTGCTGCCCTGCAGGTCACGCAGGCGGTGGCCCAGGTGGATGAGGCCCAGAAGATCACGGTGCAGGCCAATGGCGCCACCGACTTCAGCAACACCGACATGGCCCGGGTGCGGCCGCGGCGCTTGTGCTTTGTCCTGCATGCCTGCTGCTGCATGTGGTCGGTGCTGGACTTGCGCATTCCTGGATGCGTCAGGGCGCATCTCTCTCATCTGAGCACGTGGCAGCAGCGCATTGGGATGTGGTGCTGCGTTTGGCACATCAGCGGTCGCCGATGAGGGAAGCTGGCTGTTCCCTGTGCTGCTGCAGCTTGCCCATGGCTGGTGAACTTCACGATTGCTTCACGCCTGGTGTACTGCTTCGTGCTCGTGTGCAGACGGTGCTGGGCATCATCCTGGGCGGCGGCGCCGGCAGCCGGCTGTACCCGCTGACCAAGAAGCGCGCCAAGCCCGCTGTGCCGCTGGGCGCCAACTACCGCCTCATCGACATCCCTGTGTCCAACTGCATCAACTCGGGTGCGCCGCTGCTGAGCTGGTGATGGTGGCTGTGGTTGAGAGGCGTGATTGGCGCTGTGTGGGCGCAATGTGGGTGCTGGTGTCCAATGCCATGGAGAGTTGGGCAGCTGCATGGCCTTGGTGTGCTACATTGCTGCTGCCTCTTGTGCCTCTTCACCATTCGCCATGCACTTGCCCGCCGTGCTGTGTGCAGGGTGCGTGTTGTGTGGGCTGATTGTTTGCCCGCTGCCCTGCTTGTGCAGGCGTGAACAAGATCTACTGCCTGACCCAGTTCAACTCCGCGTCGCTCAACCGCCACCTGTCCTCCGCGTACAACAGCAACGTGCGCCCGGGGGGCAGGGGCCATGCAGCTGGGCAGACACGTGGGCAGGGCAGCCGCTGGCACGCGGAGAGCAGCGCAGCACAGCGCGAGGCTGTGCAAAGCCATCAGTTGCTGCACAGCAGGGCAATCGGCAGCCCTGCCGGGCTCCACGATCGCAAGCAGCCGGTGCACAGGTCACCGGAACTTCTCCTGCTCACTGGCTGCAACTGTGGGCACCTCCCTGATCGCTGCCGCAGGTGGGCGGCTACAACAGCCGCGGCTTTGTGGAGGTGCTGGCCGCCAGCCAGACCACCACCACCAAGGAGTGGTTCCAGGTGCGCCTTGGCCGGCAGCTCATGCTGGGCAGCAGCTCATGCTGGGCGGCAGCTCATGCTGGGCGCCAGCAGCGGCTGGGCAGCAGCCGCATGCTGGGCCGCAGCTGCATACGAAACGCGCCGACCTGCGGCCCTGCAGCGTGAGCAGAAGCAGCCGTCACGAAGCGTGCTGCCCTGTGTGTAGTGCATTGATTGCTTCCGCGCCGGGTGAGGTGTCGCGCCGCCACCGCTGCTGCTCACCACCGGTGCAGCCTGCCCACGTCTGCCATCCCATCCTGCTTCCTCCCCACGTCGCATCAATCAGGGCACCGCCGACGCGGTGCGCCAGTACATGTGGCTGTTTGACGAGGCCTGCCGCGACGGCGTGGAGGACTTCCTCATCCTGTCGGGTGGGTGGGCTGGGCACTGGCCGTCTGAGCGCCGCAGGTGGAGCCGTTGCTGCAAAGGGAAGGACAAGTCGATCATGTCAACCTTGGAAGCCGCACGGTGGGTCTTCCCATCGCCTGTGCTCATTTCATCACGCATGCAACGCACCTGCCCCACTGCCGCAGGCGACCACCTGTACCGCATGGACTACCGCGAGTTTGTGGCGGCCCACCGCGCCGCCGGCGCCGACATCACCGTGGCGGCGCTGCCGTGCGCGGAGGAGCAGGCGCAGGCGTTTGGCCTGATGAAGATCGATGACAGCGGCCGGTGAGCGCGGGAGGGTGAAGCAACGGTGCCATAGCAGCAGGCTCGTGAAGGAAGGGGGGGGGGGCCGTAGCAGAGGCTCTGGGCGCGTCTGGGACTCGCTTGGACCTCTCGTCTGGGGCTCATTGGACTTCTGCGGGTCTGGCCGGCCTGTGCAGCAGCACACCATCGGCTTGCAAATGATCCTCACTGTCGCCACCTCATTCGCTGTGCTCCCTCACCGCAGCATCGTGGAGTTTGCGGAGAAGCCCAAGGGCGACGCCCTGAAGCGCATGCAGGTGGACACCACCATCCTGGGCCTGGACAAGGAGACGTGAGTGGGGCTAGTATGGTCTTGTTTAACAGCTAAGCGCCAGCCCACAAGGAGACGTGAGCGGGGGTGTCGGCGCCATTCGGACACGTTGTCACACGGTGTCGGTGCCATTCGACACGTTGTCACACGTTGCCCAGCAGCAGGCATGGCTGCCGACCCTGCTCCGTTGCCCCGCATTGCGGTGGCGTTGGGCAGGGCCACAGGGAGTGCCGGCACGCCTGGCACAGCTGGCTATGGCCACAAGCACGCTCTTGCATGGGCCTGGGCAAGGAGGCCAGAGCAGCTGCCACACTCGCTGCATGCACGCCGTCTCACACAGGGCTGATCCCTGCTGATCCCTGCACCGCGCCACCCCACACCCCTCCCCTGCCGCAGCGCCAAGCAGCAGCCGTACATCGCGTCCATGGGCATCTACGTGTGCAAGGCGTCCACGCTGCAGGACCTGCTGGGGAAGAAGTTCAGGTGGGTGGGGAGATGTTTTCATTGGATGGCTGCGTGTAATGTTCGTACCTCGTTGCTGGGATGATTCGGTGCAGGACCTGCTGGAGAAGAAGTTCAGGTGGGGGGCCGGTCCCATGCATTTGTTTCGATAACGCCAGCCATGCATTTGTGAGAATGCCAGCCAGTGTGTTGCTGTACAAGCCAGCCGCTTTGCTGGTCCTCGGCTGTGGCTTTTGTCGCGGCTGCGCGCTCCCACCTGCAGCGCTCCTGCCCCTGGCAAGCAGCGCAGGCCTGAACCTTAACGTCATGTCAATCTGCCTGCCTGCCGCCCTGCAGCAAGCAGCACGACTTTGGCAGCGACATCATCCCCGGCGCCAAGGAGATGGGCTGCAAGGTCCAGGCCCACCTGTTCAAGGGGTGAGCGCACACAAGTGCCAGGTAGTGAGCATGATGCCAGCTGCTGGAGCGCCAGGGTGGGCAAGTGAGCACGATCCCAGCTGCAGCGGGGTGCAGGCGGTCCGTCACACGTCAGCCGCGGCAGTGTGTGCCTGGCGACCTGACGCCCGCTGGCTGCTGGGAGGACATTTCTGTCTGCCGACTTAACATCACTTGCCTTCTGCTGGTGCTGGATGGAAACGCACTCCCGCACCACTGCACCCCCCTGAAAATGATGGCCTGATGCTGCTTGTGTTGCAGCTACTGGGAGGACATTGGTACCGTGCGCGCCTTCTACGAGTCCAACCTGGCGCTCACCGACTCGCCCAACCCCAACTTCAGGTGGGCTGCCCGCGGGCGGCAGGGTGGTAGCCCAGCGTTGCTGGGCTAGCAGGGGCATGCACCATGGCAGGCCGTGCTGCTGCGTGCAGGTGGCGACGTGTGTGAGCGTGCGCCAGTACACACCACTCGCTTGACCTGCCCCTGCACACCGCTTGACTTGCCGCTGCCCACACTGCCCCCCTGTACAGCTTCTATGACAAGGACGCGCCCATCTACACCATGAGCCGCTTCCTGCCGCCCTCCAAGGTCATGGGCGCCGGTGAGGCGGGGCCGCTGGCCGCCGGCCGTAGGGGTTGATTGAGCTGCAATTTGGAGAAGTTGCGGTGTTGCGGTGCGTTGAGCGCGCCTGCCGCCCTCCAAGAACATGGCCGCCGAAGAGGCAGGGCCGCTGCTGCACTGCTGCCGCCATTTCTGCTGCAGGGCGCTGCGACTGGCGTTTGCAGGGAGGGGCGAAGCAGCCGGGAGGCTTCAGGACGCCTGCCGCGTCGGTGCCACCCCATCCTGCTGCGTCTTCTCACACCCTCGCTGCCTCTGCCTCATGGTGTGCTCATGCAGAGGTGGAGCGGTCCATCCTGGGCGACGGCTGCATCGTGGAGCCGGACGCGCGCATCCTGCACTCGGTGGTGGGCCTGCGCTCCATCATCCGCGAGGTGAGCGGCGAGTCCGTGAGCTGGCCACGAAATGCTGAGCGTGGACTCCATGGCTGGCCAGTGGGTGGGGCATGCAGCACGGACTGGCAGGCGTGCAAATGTGGGCTGCTGCTCGCGGTGCGAGGGCTCGCTGTTGCGGTGCCTCGCGAGGCACGCCCACCCATGCCCTTGCCGGCTGACCGTGCGCCTGCTCGCCGCCCCTGTGCCCCAGGGCTGCGTGATTGAGGACTCGCTGCTCATGGGCGCCGACTACTACGAGCAGTACGAGGAGTGCGAGGCATTCACAGTGAGGAGCGCAGCAGCAGCAAGTTGATGCCGTATTGCCAGTGGGGCGCAGCAGCTGCCCAGCTTGGTCTGCCTGATGTGGGGTGTTCACGCTAGCAGCAGCAGGAGTGCGAGGCCTTTACAGTGGGTTGGCTACGCTGTTTGAAGGCGCTGTGTGGCCCTCTGCACTGGGAGTTGCAGCCGCCCGGAACCTCAAGGCATCTTGCCTGCCGGTTTGCAGGGTCGCGCACCACTCGCAGCCATCCAACCAGCGCTGCCGCCTCATCTGCTGCAACGCCCGACCTTACCCCCTCGAAACCTGCAGGACTGCCTGCCGCTGGGCGTGGGTAAGGGCACGCACATCAAGGGCGCGATTGTGGACAAGAACGCGCGCATCGGCAAGTTCTGCAAGATCGTCAACGCCGAGGGCATCCAGGTGGGTTTAGATTGGAGCTGGATCGGGGCTGCTTTCACACACAGTTGTGCGGGGGTGGCAGTGGGCTGGCCTGGGCTGCAGGACAGGGCCGCGGGCAAAGGGCAGTNGTTGGGCAGGGGAGCTGGGAGAGCGGAACCAGGGCGCGCCGCGGTGCCCCTGGCGCATCTAATTCCGACTTACCGCCCTTAAACGCGACGTTTAAGGGCGGGCAGGGGTACGGATCTCCGGGGCGGCACGCGCGCCGCATGGTCGGCCGGCCGGCCCAGTGCCCTGGAGGGCCGCTGCGAGCAGCACGGGCCGCGGCGCACCGTCTGCAGCCCTGCCCCGATTCCTGTTGAAACCGCCACCTGGCCAACTTGTTCTTGGGTCGATAATATCTGCTGACAGGAAGCGGCATGCCCTGCGTCGCCAACAGCGAGAGCTGCGCGGCACCCACGTCTGCCGCCGCCGCTGCACGGTGGCAGCAGCGGGCCGCGTGTGCAGCCAAGATGGCCCAACGCACACCTTGCCCACCTTCCTTCCCGCAGGAGAGCTTCCGCACGGAGGACGACGGTTGGGTAATTCGCGATGGAGTTGTCGTGGTTATCAAGGACTCCAACATCCCCGACGTAAGCGCACTTAAGCCCGCCTGCCGCCGCCGCTGCCCGCCGCTGCCGCCGCCGCTGCTGCTGCTGCTGCTGCTGCTGCTGCTGTGCTTGTGCTGCTGTCTGCCCGGAACCAGCGCCCACTGCCCACCATGGCAATGCTGTTCACTTTTGCTTGCAGGGGACCATCATCTGAGTCCAAGAAAATTAAGCCAGGGCCTGGCCCAGGCTGCCGGTCTGCCACTGCCTCTTGAGCCCTGGGCAGCAGCCTGAGCCTCGATCGCCCATTGGCTGCCTGGCACCCTTGCCAATGCCGCTTGGCCCAAGGATTTGTTGTTGAGGGGTGAGGGGCCTCTTGTTGGGTGGCCCATCGTGCTTCCCGCCCCCTGCCCTCTGCCGCATTTTTGCCACCCGCATTCATTTCGAGTTGGCCTGTACTTGTCCCTGTCCAGTCGTGTCCAGTCTCCCTCTCCTGTCCTTGTTTGCTCCCTCCCCTGACCCTTGCTCTGCTCTGCGGGGTTTTGCTCAGCGAACGTACCCATGGCGCACCTGCACCCACCCCAGATGCATTTCATACTTTCGCGCGCGTGTGATGACCCGCCCAGCCGATCTGTAACGACACTTCTTTCGGTGAAGTCCGAGAGTGATGGCTGCGTGCAGGCGGTGCTGGGTGCAGGGTTTGTGCAGGAAGTGGCTGTGCTGCCGGTAAAGGAACCAAGAGCTAGAGCCCGCAACAGCCTGGCGTCCCGCCCCGCCAGCTGGCATGCCTGCTTACACAACAGCGGACTGCCGCGTCCCAAAGCACACACACAGTCCATGCGGCAGGTCTGGCACATCCGGATGACACAGGGTGGCAAAACTGGCGAGCAGGGGCGCCGTGCATACGACATACTCGCGAGGCGGGAAAATCAGGATGGAAGGTTGGAAGGCCGCCTCCCGGGGAGGGAAGAATACACAGGGATTGCAGGTTTGCGCACAAGGGACAAGGGGGCCGTCTCAAACCGGGTAAGCGTGTGGCCGAGGGCTGTTGGCTCTGGCCTCGGCGGCGGAGCCGGCTGCTGGTGCGCATGCAGCTGTCGAACCAGGTTGGCTGCCTACACCAGCTCACGCCGTCTTTCAAGCTGCACCTTGCTTACACAGTCTTGAAGGTGGAGCGGATGCGGCGCAGGTCGCTCTCGCTCTCGGCATACATCTGCAGAGGGCGAGTGTGCGGCGAAGCGCAATGTCAGCGGCATAGGCAAGGCGAGCATGCGGCGGTGGCGCAATGGCTACATGCCGGCATCTGCTGCGGCAGCGCAGTACAGCCAGCTGGTGTTTGCCGCCTTCTCCAGTCCACAGCTGCAGCCAGGCCACTAACATGCCCAGGGCGCCCGCGCTGCACTTCAACGCCTCACACCCAAACTGGCAGGCCCAGCCTGCCGCCGCCCTTGTGCACCCAGCTGTGGGCGCGACTTGACAAACATGGCAGAAGGGAGCCTCGCCATCTGCTCGGCTTTTGAAGGCTGCAGCATTGCATAAGCGGGCATTCACACCCCTGGTCTCACCCGAGCGGGCGACTTGACAAACATGGCGAACACCTTGCCGTAGGAGACGGTGATGGAGGCCAGGTAGTGCACATCGGGGGAGGCAAAGTCCACGTCTGTGGGGTGGGGGCGGGTGGGGGGCAGCAATTTGGAGGCCACGTGTGGAGCAAAACAAGCGTGCGGCGGAGGCCAGGTAGTGCGGCGGAGGCCAGGTAGTGCACATCAGGCGAGGCAAAGTCCACATCTGTGGGTGGGGGAGCAGTTTGGAGGCAGCATTATGAGCAAAAAAAGCGCGCGGCGGAGGCCAGGTAGTGAGCGTCAAGGGGAGGCAGAGTCCACATCTGTGGGCGGGGCAGCGGGTGCCGAGGACCGCACACCATTGGTCACCCTGGAGGGCAGTGCGCGTTGGGATCCCGCTACCTTTGCAGTGGGTTAGGATGCAGGCAGGCAGGCGGGATGTGGCAGCCACCACTAGCAGCCCGCATGTGTGCCTGTGCCGGGGGACCCCTGCACAGCGCCCCAGCACCACACAACGCAACACTATACTCCAGCTGCTCACCGTAGTAGAGCTGGCCGTTCTCCTCCCGCGACGAGTCGGTGCGGGACACGGCATCCGTGAGCGCGTCCTGAGTGGTGTTGGTGGGGAGGGCAGCATGCGAGCGGGCTCAGTCACAAGCGCGGCGTTGCGGCAAGAAGTTGTCAGCCACATAGGAACTGTGCTGCTCACCGCCATACACTGTGCAGCAGCCTCACAGCACTGAACAGCTCAACCAGCTGACCGGCATGCCATAGTCGGCACCGACAAACCAAGCCACCGAGTGTGGGGCCGAGATGTTGCGAGGCCGGGCTCCCACCACCGCACAGGCAGCCAAGCAGGGAGTACGCCCTACTAGGGCTGAGAGGGATAGGCCTAGTAGGGCTCAGAGAGCATGCCCTAGTGGGCAGAGAGAGCATGCCCCGGTCAACCCACCAGCATGTCGTAGTCGGCGCCCGCAAAGCCCTCCAGCGTGGAGTCGATGTTGGTGAGGCGGAAGGAGCGGTTGTCCTCGCCCGCCCGCCCCAGCGTGATCACAAACGCCTGCTGCAGCTTGTTCTTGGGGTTATACACCTGCGGGTGTGGACACCAGTGGAGGCAGATCAAGGCTGCAGGCTGGAGCAACCCAGCGCAGCATGCAGGCCACACCTGGCTGCAGCATGCAGGCCACACCTGGCCATCCACGCTGTCGGCGCCAGGTGCCCACGCCCACCAGCCCATCAGCATGCTCGCAGCACCAGCAGCACGCCAGCAGGGTGCCAAGGCAACCATGCGCCTGGAAATCCACACCACATTCGACGTGCAAGCGCTGCCACTCAAATCCACACCCTGGGTGCCCATACGGCGCCACACCCTGCAACAGCAGGCGCAGGCACCCTGCAACAGCAGCAGCAGGCTGCCCTGCACCCGGCAACCCACGCACCCGGCAGTCCACGCCCTGGGTGCCCTTGTCCCGCTTGTTGATTGTCTCGCTCTTCCAGCTGGCGGGGTACTCAAAGGTGTACTTGGCTGCAGCAATTGATTGCACAATGTCGCACAAGGTGTGATTCAACCAGGCCAGTTGACCAGGGGTTGACCGCTCCAGTCGGCACGCTGCTCGCAGGTTGAGCCGTCTGCGGCATACGCCGGATGGATGCATGCACGGCCCCTGCACCCCCCAGCTCCAGCCGGCTTGCAGGCGGGCACGCCGCGGCATGCATGGAAGCCAGTGCAGTATTCTAAACAGCAAACGCTGCAGCCGCACAGGCACAGGGAAGCACAGTCGGGGTGACAACACACAGCAACAGCAGTGTACAACAAGCCGCACCGTCCTCCTTGGCGTTCTGGCTCTTGCCGCCATAGCCGCCGTACGAGGTGGGCGGGGTGGCCAGGCCGTAAAAGATCTCGAATTCTGGGGCAGCAGCATGGCGGGACGCAGCAGAGCAGGGACCATGAGGTCGCAAGCAGGACTGAGCACATGAGCTTGCAAGCAGGCTGGCGGCAGCAGGCGTGGCGGCGCGTTTTCCCCTTGGGCCTTTGGCAGCAGCAGCGCTGGACGCGTCCAACCCTCTGCGCACCCTCAGCCAGCGCGGGCCGCGTCTGCGCAGCCACCAGTGCAGCGGCCAGGCCCATCAGCGCTGCGCGGCGGTCGAGGCTCGCCGGCTGCTGCTGCTCCGCTGCCGCCCGCACCACCACCGCCGCCCGCCGGGAGGGGCGGGAGGACCCGCGGAACGCCTGGCGCGGCGCGCTAAGCTGCGTGGCTGCCATGCAAGCCATTGTGGGCTGCTTGCTGGGTGCAGCGGCGGTGGGGTGTCGGCGTTGGTGGGTGCAGCGCCTGGCGCCCCGGCTTTGCGCGATCGGCAGAAAGCAGGATGCGTGGAGGGCGATGCGGGTGGTGGGGCTCACGCCGTGCACTTATCTCTGCCGCCGCCAAGATGGCGGCGCCGCCCGCATGGGCCCCGCGAAGCTGGCCTGCCTTGCGAGCCCGCCTTGGGCAGCCGAGGGAGAGGGCTGCTTGTTTGGTATGGCGTGGACGAAATCATTGCAGCTGCAAATTAATCGATGTGCCCAACGGCCGTGCTGCCAGCAGTGGCGCCGCCGACCCGATGGCAGGTTGCGCAGCAGACGGCAGCCACGTGCTTGCCCACCCCGTTCCCCCAATTTGCTTGTCCCCTTCGGGCACCGTCCCACCTCCCAGTAGAGCACAGTCATGGCTGCTTCATAGACATGGTTTCTCAACAGCTCGCAGCACAACACACTGCTGCCGCCGCTCAGCGCCGACGGCATGGCGGCGGCAGCAGCAGGTATGTCGCTCCAAGCTGTCCGATCATTCAGCTGCACTCCCAACAAACTGGGCACCTCGCATTCCGCTTCTCTTAGGCGCTGCTCTAGCGCGGTTCAAGTCGAGCCTCCCTAGGGCACCGCGGCGTCGATCGGCTGCTTGACGTCGCAACTGTAGGCTTGCGGAACCATCTCAAGCAATCCCGAGGCCCACAGGTCGAGCTGGGATGGTCAGCGACCTCGCAGCCAGCAGAGGACGTTTTAGCAGAGCAGCGGGGCTGAATTGAGTTGGCGGCGGCTCGAACAATGTCGGAAGAGCGGGAGGGCAGCGCAGACGGCCCGGAGGCGCCGCCGCCGCCGCCGCCACTGCCGCCTCCGCGGCCCGAGCCGGAAGACGATGGCTTGACCGAGCGGCCGTACCTGGTGTGGATCGACGGCCTGCCGGTCTCCAAGGACTTCAACTTCCACACCGAGTACGTAGCGCCCTGCCAGGCGGCCTACCCTCAAGACTTCCTCCAGCGCAAGTGGGTGCCGGCTTGCGGGCTGCTGCGATTGCCAGCTGCTGCCGCTGTAGCTCCTGCTTGTGTCCCATTGGCTGCATGGGTGCACAGGGTTGGGCGGCAGGCGACAGTGCCAGTGCGTTCCGTATGTCTGATGCCAGCTGGCCGCAGTGCAAGGGCTTCTGCGGTGCATGCTGCATGCTGCCCCACCGCACCCGGTGTTGCATTCTTGCGGTCCCTCGCCCGCTGGTGCTGGCGTGCGCCTGTTGCAGACGCTTCTGCTGCCGTTGGCACGTGGCCCCCATCTCACCTCATTGCTCCCGCGTTCAAAGCGGCAACCCGCGTTTTTCCTGGGTCCATCCTGCCCCAGGAGCTTCCTGTGTGACCGGCACGACCTCTGGGATGCGCCGGTGCCCGCGGGCGCCCAGCCGCCGCTCACCTGGGGCGTGCTGGCCTTCCGCACTCTGGAGTCGGGTGCGCCATGTTGCAGTAGCAGCCTTGTGTTGGCTGGGCAGGAAGGCGGTGTGGTGCTGCAAGGCCGGCGCAATGCTGGGTTGGCGATGCTGCTGCCCCAGCCCCTGCGGTTGCTTGCCCTGCTGCTGCTTGCGCAGCGGCTTGTGCTGCAGCACGCGTGCCCCCCTCCCTGCCCAACCCGCAGCCAAGGAGTGTGGGATGAAGGCGGCAGCTGGCCCGCTCATCGCCGAGTCGGATTCCATGCTGAAGCAGCCGCCGGCGCGCGTCACGGTGCGTCCTGCACAGGGCAGCCGGCCCACCTGGCCTGCCGTGGGAGAAGGTGGACGTACTTGCCCTGCATTCCGGTCTGCACCTGTGGGGTCTGCCTCCCCTGTGCCACCGTGTTGTTCTTTACGTTGCCGCTGCAAGCTTCTTGAATCCCTGGGCCTGCCCCCCTCCCCGCCTTCTCCGCAGGTGCGGCGCCGCATACCCGCGCCCCAAGAGGAGGTGGATGCCATGGCAGAAGAGCTCAGGCGGCAGGCCAGCATTAACGCCGGCTCCCTGGTGCGCGGCGCCATTGCGGCGGCGGAGCAGCGCTGGGCAGCTGGGGAGCTGCAGCTCAACGCCCTGCTTGCAGAGGAGCGGGAGCCATCGCCGCCGCCGCCGCCGCCACCGCCGCCGCCGCCAGAGGCAGAAGCAGACGAGGCGGCAGACGAGGCGGCAGCGCAATCGCCAGCTGGGCCGGGTGCGGCTGGGGCAGACGACATGGACTTGGAGGATCGCTTCTTCTTCCAGTCCAGCAAGCGACCAACGGCGCCAGCCGCGCAGCAGAAGCAGCAAGAGGACGAGGCGGCGGCGGCGCCGCCGCCGCCACCACTTGAGGAGCAGCAGCCGCCGCTGCCCAAGGAGCCGCAGAAACAGCAGGAGGAGGAGGAGGAGGAGGCTCCGCCGCTGCCACCACCTGAGGAGCAGCAGCCTCCGCTGCCCGAGGAGGCGCAACGCCGCCTGGCCCCGATTGTGACGCGCCCCCAGCCTACAGGCAAGCACGCGCGGCAGCACGCGCAGCAGGCCAGCAGCCCCCGCCTGGCCAGCCCTCGAGTGAGCAGCCCGCGGGTCGCCAGCCCTCGGTTGACCAGCCCCCGTGGCGGCGGGGCCAGCAAGGCTGCCGCAGCGCAGCAGCAGGCGGCACACCCCCCAGATGACAAGAAGCGGGACAAGGTGCGGGCAGCCTATTGTGCACACTTCTGTTGCAGAGACACGTTGGTGGTGCCGTGCTGTTTCGGTGGCAGTGTGCTGCATGGAGCTGTCCTGCTTGTCGGTATGTTGCATGGACCGCTCTGGGTGGCCATCTGCCGCTCACCGCCCTCTCACTCCTCCCCCCATCGCCTGGCCCCAGGTGCGGGGCATGCTCACCTCTGCACTCAGCCTGGCTCTGAAGGAAGCGGCGGGCGCAGGGCTGGAGCCCAGCGCCGCGGCAGCTGCGGCGGAGGCGGTGGAGGCGGCACTGCTCAAGGCGCATGGCACCACCAGCAAGGAGTATGCGGAGCGGGCACGCACCCTGACCTACAATCTCAAGGTACTTCCTGTTGTCCTCCTTTCTTCATCTTCTTCTTCTTGAAGGCTGGGGTCTGGTTGTGCAGCAGGCGTGGTGTGCAGGTCCATGCGTGCAGCTGGAGCAGCTCCCATCTCAGTGCTACAAGGTCAGGCAGGCATGTGCTCTGCCACGGATGTCCTGGCCTGACACCGCCGGCACCACCCACTGCGTTCCGCCTGCAGGTGCCCGCCAATGCGGAGCTGCGGGGCCATGTGCTCAAGCACGAGATTGCGGCGCACGTGTTTGTGCACATGACGTCCGAGCAGCTGGCATCCAAGGTAAGGCCTGCACAGGCATGGATGGACACAGTGCCGGGTTGCAGGGCCATGTGTTGAGATGCATGCACCGTGTGGTGCACAGCAGCATGTGCAAGACATCATGTTGTTCGCTTTGCAGCGCTGTTGCTAAGTGGCTAAGCTACGCAACCTCTGCCCAACATCTGCCTGCTGCGCTTGCTCCCGCTGCCCCCTGTGTGCAGGACCTGCAGCGCTGGCGGCAGAACGTGCGGCAGGAGAGCCTGCGGCAGGCGGTGCTGCCGCCGGAGATTGCGGCCCAGATCTCAACGGCGGCCGCTGTGCAGATGCGCAAGGAGGGGTGAGCTGTTGGCTGTGTTTTGCACAGCTGGGGTGTGACGTTGGTTGTGTATTGCACAACTCGGTGTGACACTGGTTGTGTGTTGTGTGTTGCACAGCTGGGGCGTGATGTTGGGTGTGGTGCTGCACATTGCGCAGCGGACTGATAGCCAGGCCGGCATGGCTGTGCGCTGACGTGTATGCCATGTGCATGCCATCAGGTTCCCCACCCTCTGCCCCTGTCCTGCCTCTGGTCTGCTCTGCAGCCGGCTTGGCGGCCGCGGGGCGAGCGCACTACTGGCTAACCACAGCTCCCAAGCACCTGAGGACCAGCCCTTGGAGGAGGCAGCGGTAGCGGCAGCACATGCGCTGGCACCTGGCAGCCCGTACGAGGCCCCTGCCGTGTCACCAGTGGCAGGTGCAGCGGCAGCAGCAGCATCAGAGCAGCCCCTGTCGCCCGCAACTGCGCTGGGCTCTGCTGACGTGGCAGCGGCAGCAGAGGGCGCAGGCGGCGCCGCCGCCGGGTGGCAGCCGCCACCGCCGGTCCGCACCATGCCCACCTACCGACTGGCAACTGTGTCGCCAGCAGCCAGTGGAGAGCACGGCGGCTCGCCAACCGCAGCAGCCACAGCAGGGCTGTGGGACGACGCCGAGCTAGGGCTGCACGCAGACGAGGCAGCGGGGGAGCCCGGCGGAACCCCAGATGTGCACCCGCCACAGCAGCAGCAGGGCGCAGCCGAGGAGGAGGAGGAGCAGCAGCGCAGCCCCACTCCGGACGTTGAGCCGCTGCCTGCTGCAGGTGCAGGGCAGCAGGCGCTGCCGCCGCCGCTGCAGCAGCCGGAGGAGGAGGAGGGACGCGAGCCCACTCCCGATGTGGACGAGTCAGCAGATGAGGCGGAGGAGGGCGGCACGCCTGATGCAGCAGCGGGGGCGGCACGGCAGCAGCAGGCTGCGCAGCCACCGCCACAGCAGCAGCGAGAGGAGGCCGGCGAGCAGCGGCAGCTCAGCAGCGGAGGCGCGGGTGCGGCAGGCACCCCCTCGGCGCAGCCACAGCGCAGCCGTGGCAGCAAGGAGGACGAGAGGCGGCGTGAGCGGGGCAGTGCTGGAAAGTCGGGCAGGGGGCGGGACGGCAAGGATCCTCTGTCCCCCAAGCAGCGGGGCCGCAGCCGCAGCAGAGAGCGGCGCGGCAGCAGGCACGGCAGCCGCGAGAAGCGGAGGGGCAGCGAGGGCGTCCGAGAGGAGCGGCCCGAGCGGCGGGCAGCGGCTCGCGAGGACGAGGGCCGTGATGGCCGCAGCCGCAAAGATGATGGGGGCAGCAAGCGGCGCGGCCGTGAGGAGGAGGACGAGCGGCGGCGGAAGGATGCCCGGAGAGCGGAGGAGAAGTGGAAAGGGGAGGCAGGCAGGCACGACAGCAAGAAGCGAGAGGAGGGCAGCAGGCGGCGAGAGGAGGGCGGCAAGCGCGACAGCAAGAAGCGGGAGGGAGGCAGCAGGCACGACAGCAAGCGGCGAGAGAGAAATGACGCTGGGAAGCGACAGGAGGGCAACAGGCATGAGCGAGAGCGGAGGAGCAGCAAGGAGGGCGGCCAGGAGGGGCGGCAGGGGCGAGGCGAGCGTGGCAGCAGCCCCTGCAAGAGCCGATCTCACAGCAAGCACCGCAGCCCAGTTTGCTCGCCAGGCAAGCGCGGCGGCGAGCGGCCGCAGCGCAAGCGCAGCCGCAGTCCACGCAAGCGGGGCAGCCTTGACGACTACTGGCAGGCGCTGAGCAAACGCAGCCGGCAGGAGCAGGCGCCACCGGCGCAGCAGCAGCAGCAGCAGCAGCAGCAGCAGCAAGGTGCGGGGCAGCCTGCCTCCGGAGGCGTTGACGAGCTGGACGTTTTTTTGGAGGAGCTGGAGCAGGGAGGCTCCCCTCAGCTGCCGCCCCACGTAGCTGGTGGCTGGGAGGCGCTGCTAGCAGATGAGCCTGAGGGCAGCGGGCACGGCACGCCAGATGTGGATGATGGCGGCGAGCCAGGCGGCACGCCGGACCTGCAGCCGCCAGCTGGGCAGCAGGAGCAGGAGCAGCAGCTGGTGCCGCAGCTCAGCGGCGGCTGGGGCGGCGGCGGCCCTGTAACAGCAGAGCCCTACCCGCGCCCGATCTCAGCAGGTTGGACGTACAACGATGAGCAGCAGCAGTATGTGGCGGGGCATCAGCAGCAGCCGCACCTGCACTGGGGAGAGCAGCAGGGGCGGCCACATGGTGGGCACAGCCAGCAGCACCTCCGCGGCTACGAAGGGCACGGTTTGCAGCCGGGGGAGCAGCCCTTGCAGCAGCAGCAGTGGCAGGCTGGGCAGCAGTGGCAGGGCGGCCCGCACGATTGGCAGCAGCCTGGTTGGCAGCAGCAAACGCAGCCGCCGCCACAGCAGCAGGGGTGGCATGACCAGCAGCTGCATGAGTGGCAGCAGCCGCATGGCGAGTGGCAACCACCAGACCATGGCTGGTGGCAGGGAGAGCTGGACTGGCCGCAGGGCAGCGACCCATCGCTCCTGCTGACCGCCGCGGCAGTGCAGTGGACGAATGCTAACTCGGGCCTGGAGCCTCCACGGGTGCGCCCACCTGTGCTGCATGCCATGCGGGCGTCTCAGTGCACTCAATATCTGCATGGATGGCACCAATGCAGCGCGGTCTGGGCGAGCCACACCTGCGGCTGCCATGTGCATCCCAGTGCCCTCAAGCTGTCTCCGCTTGCTCCCCTTTTGCTGGCTGCTCTGCAGCTGCCGGGGCGCCTGCCAGTGCAGTCCACGATGGATGGCTCGAGCCTCATGCCGCTGCTGGAAGGCCTGGGTGTTAAGCCCGGCAAGGTGAGGCCGGAATGAGTTGGCGCGGCATGGCTTGCAAGGGGGTGCGCAGCGCACAGCATGCGGACGTGCCTCCAGCAGTGGTGCCTCAGCCATTCTGCACTACTGCTGGCTGCCTGAGTTGCCTGCACGGGATCTCTGGTCCCCAGGTGTGCTGTGCCACCCACCCAACCCCCAGGTCTGCTGGTTCCTGCTCACACTTCGGGAGGGGGAGCGCCTCGCGGCGGCGCCGGCGCTGCAGGCGGGCAAGGTGGGCGCATCCACTCTGCGGCGGCTCACAGACTCGGCGTGACCTGATCGGCAGTACATCAAGCTGCTTCTGCTGCCCCGCCCAGGAGTCGGCTGCTGCCGGGTTGTTTCAGAGGAGGGGCCCTCCTCCCTGCCCTTCAATTCCCTGCCACGCTTTGTTGTGCTTGGTGTTTGCCATGTGGGCATCATTCAGGGCTGCTCCAATCCACATGTGTCCTGGGCTCGCTCGCTCCCTCGCAGGTTGGCTGCTGCCTGGTTGATCTGGAGGGACACGACCTGCTGGAGGCAGAGGCCTGGACCCACGGCCGCGAGCACCGCGGCTGGATGCTGCACTTCATGGCGAGTAGAGTGGCGCCCCACTGCCGATGCCGACGTGGCTGCTCGAGGCCCGCGGACTCCTGTGTGGCTGGGGTAGTCACGCCTGGGAGCTGCCGTGGCCTCTCGCCACGCTCCTGCGGGCCTGGCTCCCAGCAGCCTCGTCACTGTGCAGCACCTGGCCGCCCCCTGCAGGCCCCCACGAGGGAGATCACGTTCTATGCGGGTGTGCACCGCGCAGATGTGGAGGTCCTGGGCCCTGGTGCCCTGCTGGTGCTGGCCCTGCCCGTCTGGCACGGCTGGTTCTACCACTCGGCAGCCAAGTGAGCGGAAGCATGTATGGGGTTGTGAGGGCCTGTGGCACAGCAATGCTCTCGTGTTAGGGATGGGGGGTGGGGCGCAGCAGGCAGTGGACAGGGGCTTGCAAGTGTGCCCCTGCAATCAGCTCGCCTGTCTCTGACTGCCCTTGTGCCCTGCACTCATGGCCCCGCCGTGCAGCCACGCGCAGCGTGACCCGCTTGCAGCCATCCGCATGCTGGGCTCGCCGTTGGTCCACCAGCTGGGGCCTGCTCTAGGTACGGTCGCCCGAAACTCTGCGCCACTTTCCATATGCTGATGAACAACCAATTTCACCTGCTGGGCCACCAGGCGCAGCCAGCTGTGGTGCTGTCAGCTGCAATTAACCTCAGGTTGTCTCTGGCGTTGGGCACTGCCTAGGGTCGCCCCTCCAATCGTGGCGTGCCACCCTTGCACTCCTCGCAGTGGCGCACCACCGCATGCACACCAGCCTGCCGCAGTTCCAGCAGCACCGAGAGGAGCTGGTGGATCAGCGGCTGCTGGTCAAGGCGCGCCGAGCGTGAGTGTTGGTGTGGTGTCCTAGGCTCTGCTGACCTGGTGGGAAGGTAGCATGGCAGTTGAGCGAATGGAGGGGCGGCAGCTGCTGGCCAAGGCACGCTGAGCTTGAGTGTGGCGACAGCGTTCCGACATGGGGTGCATGGCCGCCTGCTCCTGCATCCAGAGTTGGCTGTTGCTGCTTGCTACGCCGGAACTCACCTTTTTTGCGATGCGTGTGTCGCCCCGCTGTTAACTGGTTGTTGGCTTTTTGTTGCAGGCCACCAGACCAGCAGGCGCTGGCCAAGTGCTGCCAAAACCTGCGCCATGCCGGTGAGCTTCGCAGCACCTCATATGGCACAGCAAAGCTGGGTGGATGGTGCACGTGAAACGCGGATCCCAGGCATGAAATGTAGACTGCAGTTTGCAATCCACACGCGCATGTATCATCGCCACTGCATTGTTGCCCTGCCGCCTGCAACGGCTGCCTTTGGCTGCTTGTGCCCAGGGGGTGGCTCAGTCTGCTCGCTGGATGCCAACGTGTGCCCCTGTTGCTATTGAACTGCACTGCCCCTGGTGCTATGCAGCCAAGTGCTACGCCGTGAGCTTGGGCAACGTGGCGGAGATGCTGCTCATGCCCTGCCGCGACGGGCGCCACTTGCAGGTGTGCAGCCGTGCATCCAGCCAGCAATGCACTGGCAGATAGCTGGGCGGCATTGCTGAGTTTACACGTCTCTGCAATGGTCATGTCTGCTGCTGGCCGGCTGCTGCCACGGCCGCACCAAGCTGCCAGTGCCGCTGAGCTGGCTTCCACGCTGCTGTTTCCTTCCGTCGTGCCGCAGGCTGCTGTGTGGCAGCCCGATATGGGGCCGAACCGCGACCGCATCGTGTTTGACCCCTGGACGCTGCGCATCCGCTGAGTGCAGCCCACGGCCCAGCCATCACCCATAGAATGCAGCAAAATTGCGACTCCTCTTCTTGTTCTGCTTTGTACAGTTAGCTGTTGGCCAGCTCTTGCCTCGTCTTGCGGTTTCGTTGCGCTGCCTGCTACGTTCTCACTGTTTCACCCCCTTCCGCCTGCTCAGAAGTCATCCGAATCCCTTATCCTGTACAGCATCTTCAATTGGTTGCTGTTCTGCATTCTCTACAATGTGGCAAGTCGACTTTTGGTAGCTCAAGCAGCACTGAAGAGTTTGCTGAATGGCAAGGCGCTCGGCTTGTCGCAGTGCGATGGGGGCGCCAGGCGGTCATGTCTTGCATGCAAGTCGGATCCCAAGCAACGCCGCTATTGTTCTCTTCCTCTTCGTCCGCGAGAACACACAGCGTCTCACGTGCAATCAGGCGTGAATAGCTTGCTTGCGGCTGGAACGAGTAGAGCGGCCAGGACCCGCTCGCCGCCAGGCCACAAGAGCTCAAACGGGTTTGTAGACGGTCGAAATGACACAGTGACGTTGGCGGGCCAAGCACCGACACGACCCTGCAGCCGCCGCCGCCGCCGTCGTCGCCGTCGCCTCTGCTGCTGCCGCCGCACATGCCCGATATGTTTGCCCCCAATCAATGCCCTGCACGCTGCAGGCCTTCCTGGCACACGCATCAGCATAAATTAACAGCATCGGTATAAATGAAGGCTGCCGATATCAATATTCTTCCAGATGATGTGCTCGGCCGGATTTTCGCGCTGAGCGGCAACCTCCAGCACGCCGCAGCGCCCCTGTGAGTCCAGCGGCTTTGCAGCAGCTGCAATGTGCACCCATCAGCTGATCCCTCGGCGCTGCATCTTGGATCTGCACCTGCTGCCCTTTTCCGACCCCGGCCACTGCTGCTCTGCAGGCGCGCCATCGCGTCGGTGTGCAAGCGCTGGCGGCGCGTGCTGGTCAGCGAGCGGGAGGTGTGGCGGGAGGTGCGCATCGCCTACCCCCCCCCCCCCCCCCCTGGCCCTTCCACCTCAACAAACACCTCAGCCGGCCCCAGAAGAAGGAGTGGCACGCTGGCAAGGCCTGGCTGCTTCGCCGGGTGGGCGGCCTGGTTGAACATGCCGAGCTGGAAGGCAGCATGGTGGGCCATGCACACCTGTTGCAGCCTGGCGTGCTGCGCACGCTGCACCTGGCTGCATCCAGCGAGTTCGGCTGGTCCTTTGTGCCGCGCGAGCAGCGCCGGGGGTACGCTGCGGCAGTGGTGGCGGCGGCGCTGTGGCGCTTCCCAGCGCTGCTGGGCCTGCAGCTTGTATGCGACAGCCTGCCTATCGATGCGACAGACGGCCTGCGCCAGCTCAGCCAGCTGCGCAGCTTGGAGGTGAGGATCAGAGACCCATTCCCCCCGGTAGCACTGGATGCCGTGCTGCAGCTGTCAGCCCTCACAGCGCTGCACCTCTGCAGCCTCGGCCTGGGCGGCTTTGATGTGGGGCTGCAGGAGGAGCTCCTTCAGGGCTGCAGGAGGAGCTCCTTCAGCTCACACGGCTGCGCCAGCTGGCCAGCCTGGACCTCTCTGCCAATCATGCCGAGGTGCTGCGCTACCCCACACCAGCCGACTTCCCCTCACTGACCAGCTACAGCATCTCTGCCTGCCCGGTGCTTGCTCACGGCGCGATGCAGGTGGGTGGGTGGGTGGGCGCGTGAGGATATGGTAGTGTTGGGGGCGCACACCCTCCCCGTGTGGGCCCTGCCCAGTAGGCGGGAGGGCATGCGGGATTGGTGTGGCCAGTCTCAAAGCTGTGGTGCATGGAGATGAGCCTGGCGTGCGTGCGGGCTGCAGATCGGCAGCCAGGCCTGGTTCAACAAAGCTTTGCTGTGCACTTGCTGTTGCCACTGCCCTGAATCGCCCCCCTGTTCCCTCCGTCGCACAGGTGGCTGGCGCACGAATGGATGCGGCCAGCTACGGCTCGTCTTACGGCGACTGGGATTGGGTGCAAAAGGGCGGCAAGCACCAGGTGTACAGCCTGCACATGAAGGGCAGCCTGCTGCCGCTGCTGGCGGCCCTGCTGCCGGCCGCCGCGCCGCTGCCAAACAGAGTGTACGTCCAATCTGGCCACGTGATGTTTGATCCGGCAGCGGCCACGGAGCCAGCACCCGCTGTCCTGGCGGCAGCCGCCGCCAAGCTGGCCTGCGTCACTGAACTGAGCTTTGACGAGCTTCGAGTGTTGGATGACCCCGACTTGCTTCGCAGCACTATGCCCGACCTGCTTGCCCAGCTGCTGCCGCTCATGCCCCGGCTGGCGGACCTGTCAATCGCCGGCGGTGAGCTGGGCAGCACAGTGCCGCCATGCATTGTGGGCCTCACAGGACTCACCGCACTGGCGCTGCCTGGGAATGGCCTGAAGGAGCTGCCGCCTGGAGACTACCTGTCTGGTGAGGGCTCGGGAATCGATGTTCGGTGTAGGCCTGCACGGCGGCAAGAGCGGCTGGCACTGGTGACCGTCAGGGTCGCGTGTGCACTTCAGCATGTGTGCACGCCTGCTCCTCCCAGCGGCTGCCCTTGTTCAGCGCATGCCTGCTTGTTTCGCAAGTGCCTCCTCACCTGCCGATCCCCTCTGTACGGCAGGCTTGGTCAGCTTGGCGCTGGATCGCAACCGGTTTGTGCGCATACCACCGGCACTGGCGGCCGCCACGCGCCTGCGCCACCTGACCCTTCAAGGCTGGTACGGCGTGCGGTGGATGGATCCTGACACCGGTCCAACACCCGAGCCAGCTGGCACTGCGCAACAGGTCTGCAACAGCATGCAGCTTGGAGGTGTGCATATGCATTGAGCGTTGGGTCACTTCGTAGGTTGCACCCACGTTGCGTGCCACACACTGCGGTAGCCCAGGGCGAGCTCACCCTCGACCGTTGCTGCGCCACTCCTGCCTTGTGCCGCAGATGCACCCGCTAGTCCAGCAAATGCGTGCCGAGCTAGCGGGTGCTGTTTCCGGAGCTGCAGAAGCGGACGAGGCTGCCGGCAGCTGAGGGCGCTCCCGCATTGTCCAGTAATTTTAAAGCCTGTGACTTTATACAACAACATGCAGTTGAAGAACAGTAATGCAACTTGGTGCAGGCAATTAAGTAGGTGTTTGTGGTCGTTAACTAAACTTGAACCGTCTGTAACTGATTGCGTTGATAGCATGCAAGGAATGCAAACGAATCATGAGGCGATGCTGCACGCTCAGTATGCGCCAGCCCGAGAAAATTGGGTCAAGAGATGTGGCCTGGTGTATCACAATTGTTGCTCGAGTGTTTTCTCCGTGCCAGGGACCAGGCTGTTACTCGTGCAGGCTGAGGTCGGCCAGGCAGGGCAGGCTGGCGCGCAGGTGCTGCCTCGCCTCCTCACCCGCCAGCCCTGGGCACCTGCGGGGGCAGCATGGGAGGCGCAGAAGCCGGGAGTTGAGGAGGCATCGCACACCGGCGCTTTATGGTTTGCATGGCAGTGCTGGGTTGGAGAAGGTGGGCAGCAGCGGCAGCTACTGTAGGGCTGCTCCTGAAGCAGTCGTCGTGGTCACACCGTTGTTCAGGACCGCCGCCCGACTGAGCAAGCCCGCAGTGCACCTGAAGCCGTGCAGTCCGGTCAGCGAGCTCAGCAGGCACAGCAGGGGCACCGCCTCCTCCCGCAGCGCCCGGCACGAGTTGAGCTGGAGGTGGGACAGGCGCTGCAGGGGGGCCAGCGCCGCAACCCACTCGGCGTCCACTGCTGGGCAGGGAGGTGGGAGGAGGCGGGCGAGTGAGTTGGTGGGAGGAGAGCAGCAAAGGCCGGGTTCATGAACGGCGTGTGCAAATCACCACACTGTCGCGGCCTCCTTTCCCGCTCATAGCCCAAAGTTTACCAAAACCGGCTCACCTGTGTTGCCCACGTTGTCGGTCAGCGTCACCGCCCTCAGCGAGGAGGCGGCCGCGGCCACAGCCGCCAGCGCTGCGCCGTCCCACCCCATGCCGCTGCTGGCATGCAGGCTGCGAAGGCCCGTCAAAGCTGACAGCGCCCCCCAGGCAGGCACCTTCGGCGCCACGTGTGTGTAACCAGGGAAGTGCAGGTCGAGAGAGGACAGCCGGGTGCAGGCGGCGCAGGCGGCGGCTACCGTATCGGCGGCGCTTTGTGTCACCGCTCGGCGCAGGGCCAGCTCGAGCTCACGGAGGTGGGGCAGGAAGGGCAGGGCGGCAGCCACCGCCTCGCAAACCTCGCTCTGAATGCCGCACGACTGCGGAGGCGGGGGCGGGGGCGGGGTGCAGAGGTGTGCGGGAAGGTGGCTGCGTGTGCATGGGGGTGAGCCGGCACACCAAAGTGTGAGGCGAGTATGGCAGGGCGCTGGCCATTCAGCATGGCAGAGCAGCGCATCTGGCCGGGGACCCCATGCCCCAGAGGCGCCCCAATCGTCACCCACCTGCACCCGCAGAGCGGCCAGCCCCGTGGCGCCACGCAGCGCTGCTTGGAGCGCCTGTGCATCGTTCAGGTGGCAGGAGGCCAGCTCCAGCGTACACAGGCCAGGCATGTGCTCCAGCGGGGCCAGCATGGCACCACTGCCCTGCATCTGCTCCAACCGCAGCTCCTGCAGCGTGACATGATATGACATGCCATCAGGCGGAGCGAGGCCGCACGAACCAGTCCGGTCAGAGCAGCAGGTGCTCCAGACACATGCCTGCATGTGTAGCTCAGGCGCCCACCGTGCCGCTCAGCCCAAACCCTCAAGGGGGCTGCCCCACCTGCAGGTCCGGCATGGCCTCCAGCACCGCCGCCATCGCCTGCTCAGTGATGTAAAAGTTGCCGGCCAGCCTCAGGCGGCGCATGTGCGAGAGGGCCCGCCACTCGAGCAGCACCTCGTCTCGCACAGTGAAGTTGAGCTCGACTTCTAGGTCAAGTAGGGAGGTGCAGGCGCCAAGCTGGCGAGCGGCCTCCGGGGGCAGCTGGATGCGGGGCAGGCTGCAGGGGTATGGATGCATGGGGGAAGCTCCCCTTAAAGACCAGGCGGCAGGGGTAGAGCGGTGGGCACGGCAGGGAGGCAGGTGCTGATTCCTGCACACTTTTACAACCACATGCCGAGGGCAAAGCCGTCGCATCCAGCGCCGGCCCCAGGCGTCCTCCCTCCCCCACCTGAGTGCAGTCAGGTGCTGCATGCGCCAGAAGCTGGGCTCTGCTGTCAGCAAGAATGCGCAGCCCGTGTGGCGCACCGCCAGGCGCCCCAAACCTGGCCACTGCTGCCCCGCTGCCGCCACCAGGCTGTTGGCCTTGGCGCGTGACACGTGGGCGGTGAGCCCGCCGCCGGCACCAATGGCAGTCAGCGGCACCAGCCGGTCGCCTGGTGGGTGGAGGGTAACAGCAGCACGGAGCAGCCATCATGCATGGTGCGGCATCGTCCAAACAATCTGCAACTCCCTCGTGCATGACCATCCCTCCCCCTTCCCCTCTGGCCGCCCACCTGCCGCCTCACCCGCCACGCCATCCTGCAGCCGCAGTTCTGCATGCGCCAGGCGGGGCAGGGCGGCGGCTAGGGCGTCCAGCCCCTGCTGGCTGGCCTGGCAGCAGGTCACCTCCAGCCGGGTCAGGCCGCTGCTTGAGGGCACATTTGGGGTGGGAGGGACGGAGGGCTGGCGGTCAAGCTCCTGCGCTGCGGGTCTGATACGCAGCAAAGGAGCGGCACCATCAGCAGGCGCACGCACCCAAGCTGCATTGGCGTCCGTCATGCCCGACTGCCCACCTGAGCTGCGCCAGCAGCGGCACCCCTGCATCAGTCAGCAGCGCACATCCGTCCAGCCGCAGCGCCCTCAGGTGCCGCCGCAGCGGCAGCAAGCACTGCAGCCCCTCCTCCGGCTGTAGGCGCAGCGGCGCTGCCGTCAGGTGCAGGCGGTGCAGGTGAGTCAGGCCTGTAGCCCAGTCCAGCCAGCTGTCTTCGGCTCCGGGGAAGAAGACTGCAGGGGGAGTAGAGGAATGAATGAGCGCTGGGTGCCGCCCGAGGGTGAGATGGCAACACTCGCAGCACTGCACAGCAAGGGGCCGGAACCAAAGCAGCGCAAGCAGCACCTACCTGTGGCATTAAGCTGCCGCAGGCCCGTCAAACCGCTGAGCGCGGGCAGTGCATCCGCATGGATGTGGCGCAGCGTGAGGCAGCTCAGCCTCGCAAACCGGGCCAGCTGCGGCAGTGGGCTGGCGCTGGCGTGCGGCAGCGGCGCGAGGACGGTGACAGCTCGGGCCTGCGGTGCCAGGGCCGCAGCCATGGGCTCCGCCCAACTCCAGATGTGCGCCGGCACGGCATGGCCTGCGTGTGGTGGAGAGAGAAAAGAATGCAATTTGCACCGAGGCGTACGGCGGCAGGAGCGGCGGTGGCGGCGCCGGCGCCTTTTGGTGGAGGTACGCGGCGTGCCGCTTACCCTCTTTAAATCACCTCCTGTGACGTTCACGCCTTCTCGAACACTCCCCTACCGCAGCGCGATGCTCACCGAGCGGGAGCGACGAGTGCCATCCCTTGCAGACGCTCCTCAGGCGCGTCTTGGCATCGGGAAGACTCTGTGGACTGCTCGAAAGCCGTTCTATATGCTCCAGCACCCCGGCCGGCAGCCCCTCCCACTCAGCGTGTTCCATCCTGGCCGCCAGAGCGGCTGCCGTGCTTCAATAGCAACTGAAGAACCGCGAGGGGCCAAGAATGGATGCGTTCGAGGCTACGCGGCGGCTAGGGTTGCCCAGCAGACACAGCGGCTGGCGGTGCCAGGGAGAGCAGCGTAGGCCGGCCAGCAGCAGCTTTTAAAACGCGTTGGTTGCACGATCCAGTTGCTGCCATCAGCCGCTTGCTCTGTGGCTCTCAACGGCCACGGCAACAGCGAAGGCGGCAGCCCTGCGGATGTTGGCACCATCAGGGCTTGCGGTCCGTCGGAGCTGTGAGGGCTGCTGCTGCTCTCCCAGGGGCCGATGCACCACTGTGGATGTGCAGAGGCTGAAAAAAGCAAGAGTGTGTTGCTGGCGGGTGTGAGCGGCATGCAGCTGGAGGCCATTCAATAGCCATATGCGATGTGCTTAGCGTACGGGCCTCAGAGCCGCGGCATGCGGCATGTTCAGCAGTGGTGGGGCTTTGCGGGGCGGCCGCTCAACCGACATGTGGAAACAGCTCACATCATATACATAATGAAAACTAGGACATTGCAACTGTGCTTGGCGTTTATGCAGGGTGTAGCCTCTGCCAGGAGGGTCAAGTGAAAACTGCAGCGGCGGCTCGGCAAAGTCTGCCGACTGCACGTGCGGAGTGCGGTGGCTTTCAACTGCGCTGCATTGCCCATCATGCAGCTTACTGCAGCATGACCTCCACTGCTTGACATTGTTATGTTAGCACGCGCTGGTGAGAACCAAGCAAGCAAACCCAAGGGTGGCGCCGCGCTGCCGCCGCGTCGCGGCCGGCGGCCATCACACCGCCAGCGCTTCGTCCCTCTGCTGACTTCAAATTGCACCCAGCCTACCGTTCAACCCTGCTGACCTACCAGACTACGTCCTTCAGCAGCCTGCTCCATCCACATGCCTCTGCAGCACAGCACCAAAGACAGAGCAAGCGTCGAGACGCTGTGCCGCCGCGTGCCCGCCACCCGAGCGGCGGAGCCCTAGGGCGCATTGTGCGCTGCTCTTGCATGATTGCAGCGATCGCAGCTACCATACCATCCAACCATATTTTTGGCAGCGGAACGGCGCGATGCAGGCCAGCGCCAGCCTCTCCGCCGCGCGGCTCTCCCTGCCCAGCGCTCGGGGCGCACGGGCACGCCCCCAGGCTGCACATGTAGCGTCTGCACGTCGCCAGCAGGCGGCAGGTCGATCGCACGGCGCCAGCGGCCGCAGCGGCACCGCCGCCGCCGGCAGGCAGCTGGTGGCGCGCCGCAGCAGCCCGAGCGATGGCACCAGCAGCATCGAGGACTTGGTCACAGCCATCTATGATCTGGGTGCAAAGGAGAGCACCTGGCTGCAGGCCTGGCACAGCTTGTCGGCTGCGCCACCCGCCGACCCAGCGGCGGTCAGTGCACAGCTGAGCCAGCTGCTGCAGGAGTTTGCTGCCTTCACACCTGAGCAGAAGTGGCAGGTGGCGTGGACACAGCTGCAGCCGGAGTGGCGCCGGCACCTGGTGTTCACGCACTATGCAGCCAGCAGTGAGGCGGAGCTTGTGGCGAAGGCGGCGGCGGACCATGCCGTGCACCAGCTGGCGGACAGCCTGCCGCCGCCCCCGCTGCCTGTGCAGCTGGTGCTGGCCGCAGCCTGGAGCCGCTGCATGGGTTGGGCAGCAGGACCTGGGGGTGCGGGAGGAGAGGGGCAGGCTGCCACAACCGCAGCAGCTGCAGCTGCCATGGACAGCAGGTTCAGTGGCAGCGGCGGCGCAACTGAGCTTGCCACCACCCAGCAGCAGCGTGCCAGGGTGGAGGCAGCCAGCTGCATCGCTGGGGTTATACTGCTGCAGTGGGCTGGCTGGAAGCAGGCTGCTGCCGCGGGCTGGGTGCTGCTGGCGGCGCCGTGGCGCGGCGGCACAGTTGCCGCCGTCGTGGCAGCCTCCCTTGTGGCGGAGGTGCTCCTCTTTGCCGCCTGGTCTGGCCTGGAGGAGTCGCCTGGTCTGGCCTGGAGGAGTCGACGTGGCCCGACAGCTTTGGGGATGGCGATGAGGTTCCGGTGGAGGTGTGGGGCAGGTCTTTTGCGTTCCAAGTAGCGCACAACCTGTCGGCCGTGGTGGCCATTGCCGGCATCCTGTGGGCGCTGGTACTGCGCCGCTACCCGCACGCTCTGAGCCAGGGGCTGCTCACAGCCTGGCTGCAGCCTCTGCAGTCCTGGCTGCCTACAGTGGCGGCCATGAGCGCGCTGCAGGCCTGCCTGGGGCTCCTGTCGACCAAGAGCGTCGCTGCGTCAAGGTGCGGATGGGCGCAAGTGTGCATGCCACGCAACTTGGTTGGCGCTGTTTTGCCCAGGGCATTTGGAGCGCTGCACTTCCTGTTTCTTTTGGGCAGCTTGCAAGCATCGAGTGCAACGCCCTACCGTCACAACTTGCAAGCATCGAGCACAAACCCCTACCATCCCAATGTTCCACTCGCAGGGTTCTGAGGCCTCCTCCTGAAAGCTTGCTGGATTCGGAAGACGTGCAGCTGACAGGTGGCGCCCTGAGCAGCAAGCGCAGGTGGGCGGCGTGGCTGCTGAGCACAGCTGTGCTGGCCCCCATCCCTGAGGAGCTGCTGTTCCGCGGCTCTCTGCTCCCCTCCCTGGCGCTGTGGCTGCCGCCCTGGGCAGCGGTGGCGGCCAGCTCCCTCCTGTTTGCTCTCTGGCACGACGATCCAGCGGGCATGCCAGCGCTGTGGTGGGGCGGATGCCTTTTTGGCTGGTGC
The DNA here is from genome assembly GCA_006782975.1 of Chlorella sp. Dachan. NCBI lineage: Eukaryota > Viridiplantae > Chlorophyta > Trebouxiophyceae > Chlorellales > Chlorellaceae > Chlorella > Chlorella sp. Dachan. The sequence goes on along the minus strand of RRZL01000027.1, from coordinate 1,041,083 downwards.
TATGCCATCACAGGCAACCTGCTTGCCCCCATCGTGCTGCACGCCACCTGGAATCTGGGGCTGTCTGCGTTGTGCACTGGCGACAACGTCAGCACGCAGCGGTGCCGACTTCTGCATAAGCAATCTTGCTCGGCACCTTTTGACTCCTCAGCATTCCTTGCTCTTGTGCATACCAATCCTCGCTTTCTGACCGCCCCACGCTGATTCGTTGCTGTGAACACTTTGGCTCCAGTCCTTGAGCACTGCTGCCCACCTGACCATGCCTAATGCCGTGCTCTCTCCTCTCGAATTTTCATTGTCGTCTGCTACGGTGCACCACTGCAACATGCACCACTGCAACAGTGCACCACTGCAACAAACGCAAGCATGCCGGATATGGCCAGGCGCAACTTGGCGGCACAGCAGTTTGCGTTCATGTGCCGCGGGAGCCGAGAGCCGCCACTGGGGCAGCTTGGGCCAGCCTGCCATGGCCACGTGAGCTCCCAGCCTGCCGCTCAACCCTGCTGCCCCACCAGCTCCCGTCCTTCAGCAGCCTGCTCACAGGCCTGCTCCTCTTCCAGCAGCCGCTCGCGGTTGGGCATCTCGCACTGCCACAACTCGGGCAGGTCGCGCAGCTGCGGGCGGTCGGTTGGCAGAGGGAAGCATGTCAGTGTGTTTGCTCAATAGCGGCTCTTGGTGCCTTACAGTCTGGGTGGGTCGTGCATCTGCGGGCGGTTGGTTGGCATGAGGTGGGTCAGCCTGGACACTTGAATGGTCGCAAAGATGCGGGCATCAGGCTGGGGCTCGCTTGCAAGTTTCAACAGCAGCGGCCCAGTAACACACACACATGCCTCTGCGCCACAACCGCCAGCCATGCACTTTGCGCGGGTCACCACCAAGCCAGACAGGAAGATGGCCCTTGCCCTGACGCGCTGCACAACGCGGGCATGGATGATCCATGCACATGCAAACCCAAGAGGGGCGCAAGCAGTCACCTTGATGCGGTGCACGAAGCGGGTGGGGATGGGGCCCTCGCTGAGCACCACCCCGTTTGCGGCCTTGCAGAATGGGATGCCCGCCTCAATGGCCCCCTTCAGGTCCACCTGTGGTGCCCAGAGGGATCGAGTTTTAAGGGCAGGGCAGTGTGCGTGAACACATGACGCGGCGGTGTTGTCAAGGGGTTTGCCCGCCTCAATGCCGCACTTCAGGTCCACCTGCAAGTGAGTGTTTGGCGCAGAGCGGGCTAAAGATCATGTGGGCAGAGCGGGCTAAAGATCATGTGGGCGCCCAACAGCAGGCGGCAAGAAGGGGCAGCTTGCCTCACGTGCAGTTTCAGCGCCACCCGCCATGCATGAGAAGACAAGGCAGACGTGCAGGCACTCCCAACTGCGCATCATGGTGCACCCAGCCGCCAGGCCGCTCAGCAGCGGGCCCCACCTGCAGCAGGATGCAGGCCCACTCGTTGGCGCGCAGGTGCTTGGGCTCGCTGCACAGGAGGGCAGGTGAGGAGGGGAGCAGCAGTTGGTGATGATGTGCAGCATGCAGCGCTGTGCACGCATGCAACGCTGTGCCACAGTACAGTGCAGGGCTGGCACAGTGCAGGGCTGCGATGGGGAGCAGCACAAGCACAGCTGTTCCACAGGCTGCCACGCATCCCCGCACAGCTCTGCAGCTGCTGCCCATATGGCCACCTGGCAAAGTGGATGTGCTGGCGGCCCATACGCCGCAGCTCCCCGCTCTCCTGGATCTTCTGCCAGCTGCGGCCGGAGGGCATTTAGGTCCAACACCATTAAGTTGTTCGTGGGCAGCGGTGGCAGCAGCAGCAGCGGCGGCGGCTTACGTAAGTATCACTGAACTTGTTGCTGCCGCTGCCCTTTCTCCGCAAACACGATCACTCTGGCACACCCGCCCACTTCTCAGGTGAGGTGGAGTGGATGGCTACGGGCGCCTGCTCCGGCGCCTTGATTGGGTCGTGCAGCGGGTTCTTGAGCGGCACGCTGTGCCCCTGCGCAACACAGGGTGAGGAAGAAGGGCATGGCAGGGCAGGATGGCTGTGGACTGCAGCAGCTTGCAAGCCAGTTGGGGGTCGATCAGAGGGTTCTTGAGCGGCATGCTGTGCCCCTGCGTAGTCCGGGCACAGCGCAGCATGGCATAACACGTCTGCAGCAGCAGCATGTGGTTGCGAGTGGCGGGCTGCCCTCACAGAGCAGCCATCTGCAGCCATCCAAAGCCAAGCAAGCCAGCCAGCCAACAGCAGGCCTCCCTTGCCTGCACTGCCCGCACACGCAGGTCGCCGTTCTCTTCCAGCAGCTGGTAACGGCCCTGCGGGGTGGCACCGCCAGCCAGCCAGGGAGTGTGCACTGCTCTCCATGGCCGCATGCCTGGCATCCAGCCAAGGAATGCCTCCGCCCACGCACTGCGCACAGCATGTAGCCATGGCTACCACCTGTTGGCCTTTAAGATGTAGCCATGGCGGCCACCTCTTAAGCGGCCAATGCACTGCTGCCCACCTTGTCGTCTGTTTCCACTATCTCCACCACCTCCTCGGGAGAGGTGGGCTGCTCCATCTTCTCTACCAGCGCATCCACCTGCAACAGTTGCGACAGGCCAGTGTGTGTGCAGAAGATGGGTGGGGGGAGGCACCGCCATGCAGGCAAGGCCCCGGCGGCGGCATGGTGGGCCTCCCACAGGCAGGCAGGCAAGCAGCCATTGTGAGGCTCACCGGCACAAAGCCGCAGCCGTCCATGCCTGCAATCATCCGAGGTGTTCAAACCCAGTGAGAATTGTGTTGCATAGGGCTGCCGAGGGAGTGGCCAAGGCAGCGGGAGGCAAGCTCGGCACTGCACCTGCCGCTCATGCATGCACCCCCGCTCCCCCGCCCCCAATGCACCTTTGGGCGGGTCGTGCCGCAGGTGCTGGGCCATCTCCTTGCTCACTTCAACAAGGTGCACGTCCTGTTGTTTCTCCTGCTGCTGCTCCTGCTGCGACGCCGCCAGTGCGTGCTCCTGCTGCGACGCCTGCGGTGCGGCGGCCGCCGCCACGGCACCGCCGCCGCAGGCTGAGCCATCGCCGGCCATTTTGGAGGCTGCTGGGCGGCTTGCTGCTGCTGAGTGGTGCCAAGCCTGCACGGAGCGGTCTCGAGCCCGTGGCAGGAGCGAGGGCAGCCGGGAAACCGAGGCTGACTGTCCAAGGAGCAAGGGTGGAGGGCAGGGGTAGGAATGGTGCAGCAAAGGCAACGTGCTGCTGCCTGCATCATTGCCGCCAGCTTCGGGGCTGCTGCGCTGGGATTGCTGTCGCCGCGCCTCCGCCTGCTGGTTCTTGACTGCAGCCGTGCTTGCTTTGTCGCCCAGGTATGCGCCTGCAACCCACCTGTGCCACAGAGTTTCAAGCCAGTGAGCCTCCCCTGCTGCCTCCCGTCCGGTGCAGGCCTGCCCTTTCCGTCTCATCTGCTTGCTGGGCGCTCAGCGAAAAGTAAGTCGCACACGGGGGTGCTGTGCGTAGTAGCTAGACAGCTGGACATGATGCGTGCAAAAAGATTAAGCAATTTGGCGTGGCGCATGGGCAGTGCAGGGCTCGAGAGCAGGGCAGGGCAGCTTAAGGGGTTAGGCGAGTCGGGGCTACGTAATACTGCTGGCCGAGAGCCATGGGGGGCAATTCAAAGGCATAGCATGAGGGGCGAGTCGGCCAGCAGTGCGGTAAGAATGGGTGGGCGTGTTGCAGCCGCGACAAGGCACAAAGACCGGGGTAG
>RRZL01000027.1:1023365-1036816 GCA_006782975.1 Chlorella sp. Dachan | reverse complement strand
GCGCCTCTGCGGCAAACACGGCGGCCAGGTGCTCGCGCAGGAGCGCGGCGGCGGCATCGCCGTCCACCTCACCGTCCATGCCCGAGCGGCTGCTGCCGTAGAAGTGCGCGGCGGTGTGCGCCTCAAACGCCTGCTGCGGCGTCAGCACCTGGGTCTGCGCGGCGCGGGCGCGGGGGCTCTGCAAAGGGGGGAGGGGGGGTTGGTGGGCGTGCCGAGCGCGGGGCAGCGGGCGAGCGTGGGTTGGCGGCTGGCATCTCGCCGCACAGCCATGCGCCTTCCCGCCAACCGTCGAGGGTGTGGCTCTTCCACGGCGGCCACAACAACTTGCTGCCGCGCATTCAGGGAGCTCACAGAGGCCAGCACGAGGCAGCAACCCCACAGCCCGGACGTGCCTGCGCGCCAGACAGCTGCTGGTTCAGAGCTGACGTCAGGCTTCCGGCGGCGGGGGCGGCAGCGGGAGCGGCGGCAGCCAGCGAGCGCTGCTGCAGCTTGAGCGCGGTCCTAGCCACGCGAGAGAACTGCGCGGGCCTCATGCTGCGGCGGGAGAGGCGGAGGCGGAGCAAACACGGTTACAAACAAATGCCCTGGTGCCCTGCGGCGCCGCTGGGCCAGCTGCAGGGCCCGCACCGCCGGCAGCTTGCCTGTGAGGACTGCCGAGGCTTGGTGGAGGCTGCGGACTCGAGGGGACCCCAAGGGGGCGCGCGCGCTTCACAAAGTGAGGCTGTGCGCTGTGCAGTGCCGAGCAGGGGTGAATAAGCTTGTGCAGCGGTGTGCAGCACGCAGAAGTGGCGAGCGAGGGAGGGCGCGTCCGTTTGAGGGCTGGCTGCTCCCTCGGCACAGCACGCCCCATGCTGGTGAACTGGAGCCCCCCAAACAGCGCCATCGGCAGCCTCGGCACTTGCATCGATCATTCAACACCCGCAGCCCGCTCCTGGAGCTCCCTCCACGCCGCCAGTCTGCCCAGTCGCCTGCAGCAGCCGCTGCAGCCTGTCGGAGCAGCTGGAGAGCCTTTAGCAGTGCTACCAATTTGTCAACAGCAGCACCACCGCCCCCCGCAGCCCCTCTTGCTAGAGAGCAGCGCAGCCCGCCAAAATGGCGCTCCAGCACTTTACAGGCCACTCGCAAGAGCTGGCGCTGGCCGCAGCGGCGCAGATTACCGAGGAGGAGCGCGAGGAGCGCCGCAAGGAGGTGGGCGCCGCCTTGCCGCCGCCGCCGCCGCCTGCCGCCGCGCACAGCCGTCTGCTGTCGCCTCAGGGACCCATCAACCCCTCCCTCCCTTCACCCCCAGGCCGAGAAGCTGGACGAGAAGCTGCGGTTCATTGTGGAGAAGATCCCGGACCGGCGCTACCACATCATGGGCTCCAACGCCGGCGCCGGCAGCGGCGAGTTCCACATGTACCGAGCGGTGAGCGTTGGGCAGCATGGATGGGTGGGTAGGGGCTTTTGTCTACAGTTGTGTTCTCAACAAGGTGTGTTCAACAAGGTGTGCCCACAGCTGGACACGCTGTCCTGCGGCGCGGGCGTCCGCGATACAGCCCGCTGCGCATGCCCTGCTTGTGTGACAGGGTTGCTGCCCCACTGCTGCGTCTGTCCAGCAGTGTCGGCGCGGGGAGCTGGAGCCCCTTGCGAGCGCAGGCTGGTTGCTCGTTTTGCTGACGTGTCAGCTGCTCCTGTTGCCGACGTGTCGGCTGCCTGCACCCGCCCTGTGCCTGCAGTCCCGGCGGCGCGAGCAGGAGCGGCTGGAGCGGCTTGACGAGGAGTGGGAGGCCCAGAAGCAGAAGGAAGAGTTTGAGAAGAAGCAGGTGCGGAGCTTTTTCAGTGGCTTGAAATGCTTGTTGAGCAGTGTGGTGCGTTTGTTTGGTGTGCGGACCGCTGGCACGGGCGCCTCGACTGCGCAGCCGCCTCTGCTGCCCACCAAGGGCCGCTACTACTATATACTGCCTGTTGCAGGAGGAGCTGCGGAAGGCTGACGAGGAGCGGACAGCCAAGCGGCGAGAGAAGCGCAACAAGAAGAAGGTGGGCGGGCGGCGTAGAGGTGGCTTGGGCAGCTGGCTGCCTGCCGCCTGCCGCTGGCTTGCTGGCTGTTAGGCGGCTGTGCAGGATTTGGGTGCGTTTTGCGGCTGCTGTGCTGCCGTTTGCTGCCAGGCGCCTGTGCATCGTCCCAGTTGCAAGTTGCAGCCGCTGTGCAGCGCTTCTGCTGCCTGTTGCTGCAGCCCTTGCTCCCATGCTGCGGCCTGCCCGCACTGCTGCTGCGCTCCGCCCGGTGCTCACCTGGCTGCTCTGCCTCTCCACCCGTGTTTATTTGTGCAGGAGAAGCAGAAGGCGAAGAAGCAGAAGCAGGGGGAGGGCGACGTGGCCACAGCGGGCGCAGCGCCGGCAGCAGACGGCGAGCAGCAGCGGCAGCAGGGCGGCGGCGGCAGCAGCGACGAGGAGGACGGCAAAGTGGAGCAAGCTGAGCTGGACTGATCCCCAGCTGCAAGGCTAGGTCCTGGTCCACTGCTGTTTTTGTTTGCTCGCGCTCCTCGCCGCTGCCCGTAGCCTCTCTAGTTCCCACCTGTTAGGCCAGCTGTCTCCACGCCGCGCATAGCTAGCCCAGATTCCACATTTGATTTACAAACCGAACTCCTGTACAACTTGACTCAACTTGGGCAGGGCGAGGCACTAATGCCCTGCAGGCAAAGAACGCTAAGGGGTCACCACGGCGAAAGTGCGTTTGTGGATGTGTGGGCAGCACAGTGCGGCAGGCAGGGTTGCGCAGAAGTGCCAAATGTGCAGGGGGCGCTGGCGGGGGGCAGCGTGCACCGCCGAGTGCTGCAGGTGGTTTGGTCGTGACTCGGAGAGCAGTCAGTGCTCAGGGCATGGTGGTAGGCAGCGGTCAGAGCACAGCAAACAAGCAGGGGAGGTGCACGGGTGGGAATGGAGGAATCAAGGGGACGAGCTTGCAACCGTGCTGGGGGGCGGCAGTGCTGGCGCGACGCCGAGCCCCCAGACTTCTCTGTTTCTTGCATGCAGCGCTTCAGCGCTGCGCCCTTCAGGGCGTGCTGGTGGCGGTGCCCTCCTCGTTGCCCTCAGCATTGGGGGCGCTGGTGGGGGCCGGCAGCTGGCCATGGCCCACAGAGCCCACAGCCGCCAGATCAGAAGTGGAGCCCTCGCCGCTGCTGACCTGCAGGCGCCGGGTGGGTGGGTGGGTGGAGGGGAGGAGTGTCGCGGGCTGGTGAGCGCACTGCGAGCTTGTACGGCTCAGCCCATCAGGGGTTGCTGGCAGTGGTGCCTCCTTCGGCGAAGGGGGCAAAGGCTGCTTCAGGGGCCGACACGCCCGCGCCAGAACCAAACGGCTGGTCGGCCAGGACGCGCAGGGCCACGCGCGTGCTGGCAACAGATGTGCACTTGCGTGGGCCAAGCCAGCGGTTGGTAAGCTGGCATCCTGCAAAGTGCGCAGACAAAACAGCCCACCCCGCCCAAGCAGAGCAAGCATGGCCCACCTGCTGCAGGCGCCGGCCCACGGGCTCTGGCAGCTCAGCCATAGGGGCAAACACGGCGGGAAGCTCGGTGGCAGTGGTCTCAGCCTGCACACAGCAGGAAAGACGGCAGCGGCGCGTCAGGGAGACGATCAACACGTAGAGCAGGGCAGGAACGGGCGTCAAGAGGGTTGGATGAGCTGCCCAGCCATGCACACCCGGGCCGCGCATCTGCCCTACACTACCCACCTGCTGCAGGCGGCGGCCACCTTCACTGGAGGGTGCCATGCCAGGGGCCGGGGCGGGCAGCTGGCCGTGGCCCACGGAGCCCACAGCCGCCAGATCAGAAGTGGAGCCCTCGCCGCTGCTGACCTGTGCAGCGTGGGTGACAGGGTGGCAGCGAAGGCAGCGGGGCAGGCATGTGAGCGAACGCAGGCTCAGTGGTCGGCACCCCATGCAGGCCAGGCGTGTGTTGGCTGCCAGCCAGCCAACACATCACCCAAGCAGTCTGGCTGCAGGCAATGGGCAGTCCAGCAGCAAGCCGTCCAGTTGCCACCCACTGTGCAGCCGGCTCGGCAGCGGAATGTGCAAAAAACACCACCAGGCGCCCTCCTACCTGCTGCAGGCGGCGGCCCACAGGCTCGGGCAGCTCAGCCACCGGAGCGAGGAAAGCAGTGGACTCAGCGGGAGCGGTCGCCTGGGCCTGCGCAAGGCGGCGCAGAGGACCAGCGTCAGGAATGTGGGCGGGCTGTGCATGTTCGGCAGGTCGTCTGTCGGTGTGGTGATCCCATCCAACCACCCGATCTACCTGCATCAGGCGGCGTCCCGAGGTCTCAGTTGCAGGGGTGGATGCCACACCAGGCAGCGTGAGCACGGGGGTGGGGGCGGCAGCAGTGCCAGGAGTGATGGCTTCAGTGGGGGTCGCGCCGGTCTGCAGGTCGCGAGGGTGAGACGTGCGAGCAGTGAAGCGACATGCGTGTGGTGCTGTGGCAAGCTCCGGTGCATGGTCCAACCAGTGTTGCGGTGAAACAGCTGCCCACATACGAGCACTCGCAGGGTATGCACAGCCACACCCCCAGTGCCTAGTTCAACGCACAATCCAACCTCCCACACACAACAGACCTCGGTTTGGGCCAGGCGGCGGCCGGTCAGGGCAGACTCCACGGCAGACTCCACAGCAGGGGCCAGGCGCTGGGCCACGGCGCCGGGCTCAGCAGACGCGAGGCCGGTCAGCATTGGGGGCAGGCAGGGGGTGGCGGAGGACGGCGTGTTGGGGGCCAAGCCGGCACAAGCCATGTGCAGCACACACACTGCCCTCAACCTGCCCACCCCACCACAAGCTGCGCAGAAGCCATGCTTCAACCTGCCCCTGCTCGCCTGTTCCACACCCAACCGGCACAGGGCACCGCTTTTGGCACCCACCTGCTGCAGGCGGCGGCCGATGCTGGACGACTCTGCAAGGTTCTCGCCCAGGGGGGAGCCAACGCCGCCCACAGCGGTGACCACGTTTTCGGCTGAGCCGCCCTGCTGCAGGCGGCGCCCGGTGCCGGGCAGGCTCTCAGCGATGGGGGCCAGCAGTTGAGCAGCAATGCTCTCGCCAGCCTGCTGGAGCTTGCGGTCAATGCCGGGCAGGCTCTCAGTGAAAGGTGCCACCAGCTGGGCAATGGTGCTCTCGCCCTGGTGCAGGCGGCGGCCGGTGCCGGGCTGCTCGGCGCCCAGGCTTTCGGCGATGGGGGCCAGCAGCTGGGCGGCCACACTCTCGCCACCCTGGTGCAGGCGGCGTCCGGTGCCAGGGAAAGCCATTTCCCGGTTAGCCTGGGCAATGGAAGCCAGAAGCGGGTTGCCAGTGCTCTGGCTGGCCTCAGCAGCAGGAGCCGGCAGGGAGGCGGCGGCGCCCTGTCCCACCTGCTGCAGGCGGCGGCCGCCAGTGCCGCCGCTGCCCAGCAGTCTCTCGGCGGTGGGGGCTCCCAGCACGGCCACGGCAGTGGGGGCAACCTGGGCCTGCTGGGATGCATGGGGAAACGTGCGCTCGCCAGGCGTGCAAATTTGGGCGCTGGCAACGGCAGGGAGGGTGTGCTTGAAGATGGGACATGCGGCCCTGCGCCAGGCCAGCCGCTGGATGACAAAGCAGTCGTCCGTGCTGGCAGCATTTGAACGAACTTGCCTGCAGCAGCTTGCGGCCGTTGTCGCTGTCCTCCTCACTGGCGGGGGCGTTATTTTCCTCAGACTCAACTTCCTGCGGTGATGGGTCCGTGGTGCCGCTGCTGAGCAGCAGTTCCCACGTAGGCCATTCTGTGCAAGGCTTCCAAGGCAACAGGGGCTGGCTGGCACTGCCAGAGCAGGTGTGTTGCCGCGCCAGCTGCATCGCAGGGCAGCCCCCGTCAGCTGCTGGCACCACCCGCACCTGCTTCAGGCCGCGGCCGGTGGTCGTCGTCTCTCGGCCGGCCGGCTCAGCGGCAGGCACAGTGATGGTGCCAGCCACCAGAATGGGTGGGCCCGTCAGCAGCAGGGCGCCCTGCAGAAGATGGGTGGCCAGGTGCAGCAATCTGGCGGGCTCAGGAGCGGGGCAACAGAGTGCGGCAGCCAGGCGGCGGCTGGCCGACGCGCGGGACGGAAGCTGGTGCAGACCGGCAGACCCCGGGCAACGCACCTCGGGGCCGGGAGCCGGGCCGCCCTCCAGCGGCACAGAGCCCACCACAGGGGCCACCACGCCCACGACGGGCTGCTCGGCCTCCTGCTTCAGCTGACGGCCTGCAGGGTGCGCGGAAGGGGGCAGTTGCACCTGTTGGGTTGGGCGGCATCAGGTTTCCAGCCAGCCCCTGATCGATCTGCTTCTGATGCTCTCAGAGCAGCACTTGCAAGCAGCTGGCGAGCATTCTGGCGAGCGCGCCAGTTCTGACGCGCAGTCGCACCCATCGCTCCCCGCCCAGCCTCAGCAGCCCCAGCCAGCGCACCTGAGGCAGTGCTGGCCAGCAGCAGGCCCAGGCACAGGGCGAGCCGCCCACTAGCGCCGACCATGCTTCCCACGCTCCTCGGACAGCTGCAGGGCGACCCCGAGGCGAGCTGAAGGCCAGCAGGGAGGCCGGCAGAAGGGTGAGTATGCTAGCAGGGGTAGGCAAGGCTTTTGGGTCATCCATGGCTGCCCCACGCGGGCGCCCCGTTGGCCGGATGCGCTGGAGCGGCATGCGGTTGTTCGCCCGAATCAGTGTGCCAGGCCCGTTGCAGTGTCTGAGGGATCGGGTCAGAGGGTTAGAAGGTACTGACGGAGGGATTGGCGGCACAGGCGAGCCAGGGGAAGATGGGCAGGCACCCAACGAACGCGGTTGAGCGCCTGCCTGGCCACAGTGAGTTGTGTCTGTTGTCTGGAATTACAATATATTATAAATAAGAATTGAAACATATAGTAGTGCTGGGGGTGGCTCTGACAAATGGTGCAGTGAGCGGGTGGCCAGCGCGGGCACCAACACCACTAGAGCTGGAAGGTAAGCAGCGGCTGCTGCCCGCATTCAAACCGGCTGTTGCAAAGGCAGAGGGGCGCCTGACCGACGGGGGGGCCGTCGAGGCGCGGGTGCATCGATCAAATACACTACCGAACATTCCGTGAGCATTAACTGCATGGCTTGGAACAGATGGGGAGGGGCGTGCAGCGTGAGGGGAAGCACCAAGGGCGCGCTTGTGGTTGAGCGGAAGGTTGGGGAGTGAATGGTTGGGAAAGATGGTGCGGAGTACACTTTGGGGCGCGCAGTGCATGCCACTACGCAAGGCACACACAGAGATGAACGCATGGCACACATAGTAGTGATGAAGGCGCAGCAATGAGGATGCAGCATGGGCAGTGGTTGGTGGCAGGGTGGGCACAGTCTCAGAAGGAGGGAGGCGTTGTTCGTAAGTCAATTCAGCATGCACTTGCAGTGTGCTGCACGTGCTCTTGGTCCATGCAGATACAGCAATCGGTGGCATGAGCGCGTCAGCAGCCTGTGGCCGACACGTCCTTGCAGGTGCCGGCGGGCAGCAGGCTCCTGACCTTACAGCACACCCACTTCTTGAGCACCCGCAGGTCGGCGTACCCGCCAAAAGGAGACAGCCTGCAGTACAACGGCGGCCGGAGCAGCGGAGTGCAGAGGTGAGCAGGCAGAGTGGAGCTGAGCCGGCTTGGCGCAGACGTCCGCATGCGTGCCCATGCAAGCGCTGCCCATGCAAGCGCTGCCTGTCGCGCCCGCTGGCTGCTGCCTCGCCCTCCGCAAGCAACCCTCTCACCCGCAGTCCACATCCAAGCCAAAGGACACCACGCCAACCAGCTGCTTGGGGGCCGTGCTGTTAGCCTGCAGTGTCACAGAGGGGGTGCATAAAAGGGCCACAAGTCTGTGCGGCAGTCCCCATGACCCATCTGGGCACTTTGCAGTGCAGGCCACGCGCTGCTGCCGCACTTGAACTGAGCCTCCCGCCTTTGGACTCGCCTGGAAGATCAAGGGACCGCCCGAATCGCCAGGGCACGCGTCAAAATAGGCTCCGCTGGCCGTTTTCTGCCCCCCTGCAGGAAATTTTGCAGAGTTGTGTGGGGCGCATGCACAAGTGTGGGGCGCAGCAGGGACGCATAGAAGCATGCGCAGGCCCTGGAGCTACAACTAGCAGCTGGGCGGGGCGCAGCGCAGCACAGGGCGCCGAGCTGCATGCCACAACAACAGCGGAGCCAATCCACGTCACCAGTCCCGCTCACTAACCGGCGCACAGCATGCGGGTTGTGATGGGTATGCCCAGGTAGTACGTGTACTGTGCGGTGCGGTTGCAGTTGTTCTTGTTGATATACGGCAGGCTGGCCTCCCTGTGCAGCGGGGGGAGGGAAGAATGCAGCACGCGGTGGGCAGACTGCAGAGCTGGCAAGTGCTGCGTTGGTGGGTGCCTAGCGGCCCTGACGTTTGTTGCTTGGTCAGCCGCCTCGCAAAGCTGAGATCAGGATGTGGCCCTGCCCACCCCCACCACGCCTCCATTCCGCCACCACAGAATCCCTGCTGCCGCCTCACTTGAGCACGCGTGCAACAGCCTGGGTCTCCGTGGTGCCGTAGCCTGCTACCGTCACCCGCTTGCTCTCCAAGCTCAGCCCAACGGCGGGCAGCACAGCGGGCCGGTTCCTGGTCGTGTTGGCCGCATATTTGAGCACGATGATCGCTATGTCATTGTCCAGCGTGTCGGGGTTGTAGCCCGGGTGGCGCGTGACGTTCTGCGGATGTGGGATGCAACAAGGGTTGGGGAGGCAGCTGTTGAGGGTGCAGCGGGTGTTCCCCACCTCCCCATGCAGTCCCTCATCGAGGTACCGACGCGCACCTGCACCGCAATCTTCTGGTACGTGCCGACGGGGTCGGACCAGCTCAGCATGCCGATCGTGACATGTGTGGGCGCGCCCCACTCGTCGTCGATGCACTGCGTGCAGTTGGAAGTTGGACGGCGGTTTGATGTGCTTCACACGACAGCAGCGGCGCACACCACGTGGCGAGTGATGAAGATAAAGTCAACGGCAGCCAGGAGCTGAATGCGGCGAGCCTCTACCCATGCGCAACAGAGGCCAAGGTCTGCGAAACCCGCCACCGGCCCATGCGCCCATGCTCACGTGTGCTGCGGTGATCACAACACGGGAGCTGACGAGCGTGCCCCCGCACTTGAACCAAGTGCCGTCGCTGCGCACCCACCACCTGCAAGCAGCACGGTTGAGGGATGGGCGGCGCGTGACGCATCGCAACAGCCGGCGCATGGCAAGTTGGGTTGAGCAAGAGGGTGCAAGCAGGCTGGTCCAGGAAGCTGCAGGCTGGTGTGGCGGCGGCAGCACCCTGCAGGCGGCGCTCACGGGATGGTGGCGTACGGGTGCTTGGCACGGTTGGTGACTCTAGTGCCATATGCCACTGCTGCCGTGGGGTTGTTGGATGGAGGGTAGGCGCGGATGGGCTTGGCGGATGCGAAGCGAGCCGTGTAGCGCGTGCCCAGCGGCAAGCGGCCGGTGCCAGCCGCCGTCGCACCTGCGAGGGGCGGCAGTTGGGTGCAGACAAGCGGACAGTGATGCGCTGACACATGTGGCTGGCCCAGGGAGTGCATAAACGCAGCCGTGAGGGCGGTCAAGCGGGCCCGCAAAGGCTACGTGTCCCGTGGCCGCCGGGCGGTGCCGCCGCCGCCAGTGGTGACACTATTGTCTCGCCCCGGCGCCTCCCGTGCGCCACCAGAGGGCACTGCATCAGCTGCTCACCAGCCAGGCAGAGGAGCAGGGCCAGCAGGGCCCCGTGCAGACGGGCCATATTTCCCGGCGGCTGCGGCGGATACGAGCTGGCCTGCAGGGGGCGGAAATAAAACCATGGACGTGTGATGGGCCAGGGCGGAGCGGAAATGGCGTGCCCATTGGCCCAGCAAGCCAGCATCCCGCTTGTGACCCGTCCGCCCCGCTCCTCGGCCCCTCACCAGGGGACAGGCAAGCTCGCCAAGGAGTAACCAAACTCAATTCAGCAAGAGAATGAGAGAGAGCGCTCCGGGCGCAGCTGCTAAGGCTTCGCAGCTTCCCGCACAGGTGCCGCCATGCGCCTTGCATGCCTGATTGCGCAAGATGCATGATCGTGGGGCTATGATTCATGGTGACCCTTTAGTGGGCCTGGCCTTACCGGCACCAAAAATTGACAGGCGTGAGGTAAAGGATGGAGCGCTGGCGCTGCCAGTGAGGGACTCGCGCACCTCAACGACTGCCGCACGCCGCGGTCGCCATCTGGCGCATCCACGGCTGGCTTTCTGGGCCGGCAAAGCACATGCGCAGGACTAACCACAGTTGCAGCTGCATGCGCAAGTAGCTTGCGACGTTGACAGGCTGTGTATTGCTTGCACGAGTAGCTTGAAGCCACGCTCACGTGGCCTGAGGCAGCAGCTGTGGAGCGCTGCCCAGGTACCTGCGCTGCCACGCAAGTGTTGCATGCGGATGTATGTGTGCCTCGCCGCAATGCTGTAAGCTTCCAAAATGTACTTATCCGCCCAGGCACGCTTGCGAGGGCAAACGTTGCACTAGCCACGGGCTTCCGGACAGCATTCGCACGGAGGCGGCAGCGGCGGCTGTGCCGCTGTGGTGAACCCTAGCACAGCAGCAGCAGCAGGCAGCGGCCTGACCGCTGCTGGGCACTCACACCATTCCTACCCACCACAGCGAGCAGCGAGGCGGCCCGTTCCAGAGGCGGTGCTCAGTGTTGGGCAACAAAACGCGGCGGGCATCGGGCGCGTGCTAAACGCCCCTTCAGCCTCTGGCAGCGTTCCAGATCCTCTGCAGCTCACTGTGGAGCAGGCGGTAAGCTCAACCGCCCCCCATGTCCACCTCCGCGCCTTCCCGGCCTTGCTGTCAGCTGCCGTGCATTGCCTCGCCACGCGCCAACCCACCTTGCTCTCGCCGCCCCGCCTTGTCCGCCTTGCCCGCCGCTGCCGCCGCCGCCGCCGTGCCGCCTCTCAGCAACGCTCGCCTGCCATGCTGCTGCTGCAGAGTGGTGCTAGCTGCATAGCCGGCAGCCATGGTGCAGCAGTCGCCGCAGCAGCCGCACCCGCGGCAGCAGTATGCCGCTCCCTCGCACCACTCGCCGCTGCAGGCCCACCTGATGAGCGGCGGCAGCCAGGGCAGCCAGCTGAGCAGCCGGCACAGCAGCCACGTCAACGTGTATGGCGGCAGCCACCCCGTGGCAGCCAATGGCCAGATGCCGGCCGCGTTCTACATGACGCCTGGCGCGCCCGAACCAGCACCTGCTGCACCGCCGCGAGGCGGAGGCTCCCCAGTCAAAGGCTTCGAGGCGCACAAAACCTGGACCGACGAAGAGGGAGCCGAGGGCAGCAGCCACTCCTTCTGCACCCGCTTCAAGTTTGCCATCTGGCTCGCCACCGTCCTGCTGCTGGTGCGCTACGCATGGTCCCACCGCAGCAGTGCACCCATTCACTCTTGCCTCATGGCGCCCTGCCTGCTGCTGACGCACTGCTTTCAAAGGCTGCACCCGTCTCGCCCTCCCTTGCAGATCTGCGCGGCAGTGGGCCTGTCGGTCACCATGGCGGTCGTCATGAAGAACCGCGACAGCGGCAACCCCTCGCCGACGCCCTCGCCAGACCCGGCAGAACCCGACTCTGGAGGCGGCGGCGACGGAAGCAGCGGCGATGGCAACACAGGTGCGCGCATTACTGCTTGCGCCCTATGCCGTGCTGTGCTGTGCGTGCTGTGGCTGATGCGAGGCGGTGCGGGGTGGCTTGCAGGGCGGTGTTGCGCAGCGGCACGCGCCCTGCTGAGCCAGCTGCGGCCAGGCTGCCGCGCCTTGCATCCAACCGATGCTGCTGCCCACCTGCCGCCCTGCCACAGGCCCGCTGCCCGTCCCTAGCGAGAACCCAGACTGGGTGCCGGCTGGGCAGCAGGCCATCTGGTGAGCAAGCAGCAGCGCCCTTGCACACACAGCTGAGCGGGGGGCTGGCAGACTGGCCGGATGCCCATGCTGTGGCACACCGCTGCGCCGGCACGTGTTCTTGCATGAGTTCTCTTCACGTGAATACTCTGCTCTCTGCACGTGAAAACTCACACTCTACCGCGCCTGCAGGTGGGACGACTTTGAGGGCAGCAGCCTTGACCGCTCCAAGTGGAGCTTCGACCTGGGGACCGGGGAGTGGGGCTGGGGCAACAACGAGCTACAGGTGCAGTCTCGCTGCCTGGGTGCACTCTTGCTGCCTGGGGTTGTGGGCGTGAGCAAGGCAGCTGATGCTGGGGCTGCCGGCCCTCCTAGTGTGCGCCGTGCAATGCTGCTGCCGCTGGATCGCCGCCGCTGATCGCCGCAGCATGCACTACGGGAGACCAAAGCGGTTAGACAGCCTCGGCATCTGCGTGCGCCCTTGGTTTCACTCCTTCCGCAGACTTACACGGATAATGTTGCCAACGTGCGGGTGGCGGGCGGCAACCTGTACATCACAGCCCTGCAGGCGAGCCATGGCTCAAGCCGTGCGTGTGTGGATGGCTTGGCGGGCAGCGGAGGGGCGTTCTGTAGCGGGGCTCAATTTCAGTCAGGTGCACAGCCACCCCATCACCCCTCCTCTCAAGCTGTCGCTCGTGCGTTTGCAGGACGGCGCTGGCTACACCAGCGGCCGCATCAACACCAAGCAGCACGCCAGCTTTTACCCGGGCATGCAGGTGGGGCAGGGAGGCGGGGCCGAGGTGCAGCTGCAAGCTGGCCGGGTTGCACGCCTGGAAAGGCACTGGCTTGAAGGCTTGGGCCGGTGCTGTGCACCATGACGGTCGGCCTTGCAAGCTGCCCACAAGCTTGCTCCCTGCCACTCCTGCGCCCCACGCAGCTAGCGGACGGCACGACCTTTGCGTCGGTGCACGTAGAGGCGCGCATGCAGCTGCCGGATCCGGGGCAGGGCCTCTGGGTGAGTTCGTCCTAACCAATGGTCTCGTGAGCTGGTGGCAAATGAGGTTTTGTTCCGTGCTGTGGTGTGCACTGTGGGGAAGTTGGGCGGCAGCATGGCGGCCGCATCTGTTGGCACTTGCCACGCTGCCTCTCACCTGCCCACCGTCTGCTGCCTGCACTCTCCTGCCCCTGCAGCCCGCCTTCTGGATGTTCCCAACCGAGCTCAAGTACGGCGTGTGGGCCGCCAGCGGAGAGGTGCGCTGGCTGCCCCAGGCCGCCTGCGCTCATTCCGCGGTTGGGGCATGCGCACGCCAGGCAGGGCGCTATTGGCACAACAAGCTCGCGCATGCCTCTGCGTGCCGCCTTCCAACTGCGCTTTAACTGCGTGCGGGTTTGGTGCTCACAGATTGACATCATGGAGAGCGTCAATGACTTCAAGCGGATCACGCAGGGCCTCCACTTTGGCGGCTCGGGTGGGCGGGTGGGGTGGGGTTTGGGGCTGCAGAGCGGGCGGGCATGGCTGCCTGAGTCCTTGCCTGTCGACCCAGTGGGTGAGTACCGCTGCTTCCCGTGTTGAGTGCGCCTGGCATGCACCAACCCACCTGCA